>CM070835.1:30927926-31421572 GCA_036326025.1 Chrosomus eos
AGCTCCGCGCCGACACTTTCAGAGGAATCGAGAACTTGGAATACCTCCAGGCTGACTACAATTTAATCAAGTTCATTGAGAAAGGATCCTTCAACAAATTACATAAACTGAAGGTCCTCATTTTAAATGACAATCTGATTCAAAGCCTACCTGAGAACATTTTCAGATTCGCCTCCCTTACTCACTTGGACATAAGAGGGAATAGGATACAGAAGCTTCCTTATCTTGGAGTCCTGGAGCACATTGGACGGATAGTGGAATTGCAGTTAGATGACAACCCATGGAATTGCACTTGTGATTTGTTACCTTTGAAAGCCTGGTTGGAGAATATGCCCTATAACATTTTTATTGGGGAGGCTATCTGTGAGACCCTAGTGACCTGTATGGCCGCCTCTTGAAGGAGACTAATAAGCAGGAGCTGTGCCCCATGGGGACAGGCAGTGACTTTGATGTACGGATGCCCCCCTCCCAGCCCGAGGGTGGGCTAACCATCTCTAATGTGGCACCTTCGACCATAGCACCTTTAGTGACCAAAGCACCCAAAACCACCAATCCCTCTAAAATATACGGCAATGGGATTGTTGCTGGTATTCCAGCTGGTAAAAATGGCCAAATTGTGTCCTATCAAACTCGAATCCCCCCCTCTCCTGCCCCCAGCCCTGCACATGCAAAGCTCACCCTTCTGACTTTGGCATTAGTGTCAGCTGTCAAGAAAGAAACATCCAGAGTCTAGCAGATCTTATACCTAAACCGCCAAATGCTAAGAAATTGCACCTAAGTGGTAATTACATTCGAGATATCAGTCCCACTGACTTCCAAGGGTTTGAGGGTTTAGATTTGCTACATTTGGGCAGCAATCAAATATCCACCGTCCAAAAAGGTGTGTTTGCAAATCTTACCAACCTCCGTAGGCTATACCTTAATGGAAATCAGCTAGAGCAGCTGCACCCTGAAATGTTTCTTGGGCTTAGTAACCTCCAATATCTCTATTTGGAGTACAATGCCATAAAGGAGGTGTTAGCAGGGACATTTGACTCCATGCCAAATTTGCAACTCTTGTACCTGAATAACAATGTGCTCAGAAGCCTGCCTGCATACATCTTTGCAGGCGTTTCTCTTGCCAGACTGAATCTAAAGAACAACCACTTCATGACTCTGCCTGTGAGTGGCGTCCTAGACCAGCTCAAATCTCTCACTCAGATAGACCTGGATGGGAACCCTTGGGAATGCTCTTGCGATTTAGTAGCTTTGAAACTGTGGCTCGAAAAATTGAACGAAGGGGTCGCTGCCAAAGGGGTCAAGTGTGTGTCTCCAGTGCAGTTCTCCAACATTGAGCTGAAAGAGCTGAAAAATGAGATCATTTGCCCGAAGCTCATAGCCAGGCCTCCTTTCATCCTGACTAGCGCTACCCCTATTCTCACATCGCTGTCACCTGCCGGAGTTGGCAAGGCACCCCCCAGTGGTCCTGTACCCTTGTCTATTATGATTTTGAGCATACTGGTAGTTCTGATCCTCACTGTCTTTGTGGCCTTCTGCCTGCTGGTCGTTGTGTTGAGACGGAACAAAAAGCCAGCGGGGAGACAGGAGGGGCTCAGCAACCAGGTGTGCGGCTCCATGCCTCTTCATATCAGGAGGCACAATCACAAATCGAACAAGAAGGACGACCTGGGTGGAGAGACATTTATCCCGCAGACCATCGAGCACATGAGCAAAGCTCACACGTGTGGAATTAGAGACTCAGATTCTGGCTACAAATTTATAGACTCAGAGAGACAGAAAATGATGTTACGCAACAGTGCAGACATAGACAAGGACTCTCTACCCCTGGACCCCAGAAAGAGATTAAGCACCATTGACGAGCTGGACGAGTTCTCACCGGGACGAGACATGTTCTTCCACAACTACTTGGAGAGCAAAAAGGATTTCAACAGTATAGGGGTGAGTGGCTTTGAGATCCGTTACCCCGAGAAACTACATGACAAAAAAATGAAAAAGTCATTGATAGGGGGCAACCACAGTAAGATAGTGATTGAGCAGCGTAAAAGTGATTATTATGATCTAAAGGCAAAAATGGGGACCCCAGACTACCTTCAAGTACTAGAGGAACAGACAGCCCTGAGTAAATTCTAGAACATCTTCTTCATCTGCCCCGTAATGACAAAAGTGCCTTAAGACAAATCCTAATGACCAATGGAATACAGGACACGTTTCATTACACAAAACGTAGCTCCCTTAGAATCGTTGGCTGTCAAAATTACATACCTTTTTTTTTTTGTATGTTGTGATGCCATTAAGAATTAAAAATCACATCAGTCAGTATCTTTATCAAACAGTCGTAGTTTGCTGCTATTGATATGGTTTCCATCAAATTCCACTGAACTTTGTTTTTTACCAAATGATTGGGTCATGAAACAGTGTTGAGTGTACTTCATATTGACCCCTCTTCATTGTGTTTGGTTGGAAGTATTTTTAGGCATCTTGGGATGACAAAATCAAATGGAGTGGAAGAATGGGATGTTGGCACATGCTTGAAAGTGGTGGAATACCCCAGACTCCCTCTCTTGGATTATATTTTGCCACTTTTGGGGGACTTGAAACTCTTGGATTTGATTATATCTGAAGATACTGGCAGCCAACATCCGTACATTTTGGATTATTCCAATTACCTGTAAAGAGCCATTTAATATTGTTCTACTGAAATGTGATTCTTTTTGAAGTGTTTGGCTATGGCACATGACAGGACATTCATGAACTCAAGAGAAACTAAACAGCTGCTTGCCATGTAAGCGTATCTGGATTTATTTTGTAAGTCAACATTATTTGTATTTGTGGGGCAGTTGTGTAAATTACAACAGTCGACAAGTAAATTCAACAAGCTCATCAAGAAAAACAATATGGAAAAAAATATGGAAAATCAACAAAAAAACTAAACAAAAAAAAAAAAACATTGATGACCACTGTCACCTGTCAATTCGTAGTTTAACTTCATATTTAATTTATTTTTCTATGCAGAATTATTTAAAGACTATTGGTACTATTTAACAATTTCAAGGGACATTTTGAATGCTATAAGTGATACAGGCTCTTAGTTGGAGCCTGCTCTTAGTCTAAAATTATGTTCTGATCTGAGTTACATTCTGAATTCTGCTGGTGGCTGACCGACAGATGTGTACAGATGACAGTGATGTCATTTTCACTGTCACATTGCACGAGGTGAGCCCTCCTAGCGTACACGTCTAACAGTTTGCTTATTCTTATATCCCAGAGCAACTTGTAAAAGGTTTCTTATTAACAATATGCAACCAAATAAGTGTGCATTAACGTGATATGATTCTGGATAGTACAAACGGCATTGTGCGAATGAAGTACTAATTCACTGTAATTTATTGGATTTGTTGAGAGGATTGTGTTTTATCGACACAACTGTGAGACCTAACTCGCCTTATGAAAAGGCTACAGATATGGTCAGAATCGTATCACCTTTCATGTGCAATATTATTATGCTCAATCATACTAGCTTGAAATCTTTATTTTGTTTGTCAGTTCAAATTAATATTACAGAGAGAGAGAGAGCTTAATTTTTTTAAAGAAAAGGCTTAATTTCATTCAGTCTTTATTTAAAACATTAAGTTAATGATTGTTTAATATAGAATGTACAACATGAGAGATAAAATAAATACAATTTTATATCAGTCATGCGAAATCTGTATATTGGTTATTAATTTCATTGTGCAATCCTGTTGAGGTCAAGGTATTAAAATCCGATCTAATTTGCTCTGTCTTTTCTTTCTTTCTGCCTTTCTTTTTTTCTGTCTACAGAAAGTGTTATCATGTTTTGTTGATCGTTGAACTTGCTTCTCAAATAAAAGGCCCTGAATGCTCTTACAGACAATTTGGTGAATGAAGTGTCTTGTAGATTTTTAATCTACTAAAGCAGTTAAAAACTCTCTCCTGCTCTCTGGTTCAGGTTTCCAAAGGTCTTACCTTCTCTGGTTTAAAATGGGGATTCAGATGCCGAGGGTCACTTGACTCGAACTGGCAACAGATAAGAGAACCATAACAGTTTGTTGAATTGCCTGCTGTTGATGGTGTGTGTGTGTGTGTGTGTGTGTGTGTGGTGTGTGTGTGTGTGTGTGTGTGTGTGTGGTGTGTGTGTGTGTGTGTGTGTGTGTGTGTGTGTGTGTGTGTGTGGTGTGTGTGTGTGTGCTGTGTGTATTGTGTGTGTGTGTGTGTGTGTGTGCGTGTGGTGTGCGTGTGGTGTGTGAGAGAGAGAGAGAGAGAGAGAGAGAGAGAGAGAGAGAGAGAGAGAGAGAGAGAGAGAGAGAGAGAGAGAGAGAGAGAGAGAGAGAGACATCTAAGCAGCAAAAAACAGCTTGTTTCCATTTGATGATAGGAGAATCATGCTTTGGAGAGGCTCTTGACAGTCCTTCTCATGCGTACTTCATCAAAAAACATGGAGTTCTGAAACTGAAACATCATTTGGGATGTTTTGCATGTCTAAAATAACATTTTGGCTTGGTAAGCTTACATGTGCAAAGATCTATGCAAAGATGTGTGGTTAGGAGTTTCCCTTACGATAATGAGTATATATATTCCAATCCTGTCTACATTGACAGAATCTGTCCCACTTTCCCACTTTCTAACAATCCCACTTTCATCTTTTTTTTTTTTGTATAGGGAAGATTTGAGGAAATGGTGTTGTGTTGATGCGTGTGCTGATGTGTTGATGCGTGTGTGAATTTTATCTTGAGTTTACACACACAAGTCAGTTCATGAATTGAGTGTACTGCGCCTTTAAGGAGATACTTATACCTCTGTGGTGGTCTTTGGCATTTATAATGCAGTTCAAGTGTAAAGCAGTACGATGGATTGTTTACAGTAAAGCTCCATTTAGAAAGGCCTCGCACAATGCAGTTGCTAATCCTTGTTTTTTTTTTTTTTTTTTTTTTGCCATGTTTCCATGTAAACGAGACTTCCTAGTGCACTAATTAATTTTTGTACTGAGGGCCTGCACAATTTTGAACTCATGACTCACGTCAGATCATGTTTCCTTGACGACCCACGCTTGTCAACACTTTTTTTTCCCCGAATGATATAGCTACATCAAATGAGCCAGGGAGAAAAGTCATTGGTCCATTGCTGAACACAGGCACTCCAATATCACACCGTTCCTATAAACAGCATTGTCCCTCTCATTTCCTCATCACCTGTTTTGCTCTTGACGCAGAAGTGTTTAGCTGCAGTAACATGCACAATGCCGAAGGCGAGATTGAATGTTCAGATGTAGTACTTTTCATTACAGTCAGAAATGATAAGCTCAACGGACCTGAGGTGCCATTTCTTGAGCAATTTGGACATACTGAACCCATGGAACTGGTAGTTAAAGTGGAAAATGCTGGTGTGTTTGTGGTCTGAAGCTGACTGGTGCAGACAGCATACAGTCTTCTCTGGGGCAGAAGCAGCAACAGCCATTTCTGGAGATGCGGTAAAAATGGCCTGTTTTTAGTTTTGGCTTGGCTTCTTCTTCAATTTGATTCGAAGGCAGTAAACAAATCACTGCCGCCTGTTCTTGGTGACAGGTTTACACAAAGAGTTTTGGTGACAGGAACATCAGGGACGATACACAAATGTTTTACGTCTCTCTTTAAAATGTGACACGAGACATGACAGTAGCGCAACAGCAATGTTTCACATGAGTTGGAGAGGGTTCTCAGAGTAGAGGCGCATGTGTGTTTTACAGACCGTACTGTTAGGAAATTAAAAACCCTATTCGGACGGGTAATAAGTAATCATTACCAGAGCTTCTCAGTGATGTTAGTCCCGTCCGAATGTGCCATCTCAGTAATCATTAAGGACAATGTCAAGACAAAGGTCTGGAAAAATGACCTCAGGTAATACTAATCTCGTGCGAACCCGCTGTAAACATGTAAATAGTCATTTCTTGCTTAAAAAATTTCTTGCGTTTTTTTCCAAGTATGGAGGTGCTTGAAAAGCATTCAGTTACATTCTAGAGGGTTGGACAAATCTGTGGCAAAAATTGAATGTTTTCCAATCAAAAAAAGGTAGAAATCACTTAGAGGCACAAACATCTTTTAACGTTAGGCAAGTGCCTATTACCAACATAATCCAATCTGAATTTAATTAATACATTGTTCGACCGGACTTAACTGTTTTATTTGTAAACATACGTTGTATGTGTTTGCACACATGAAATCAGGAAGCAATGTAATACCCACATGATGACAGGAATACCTAATATCTAAAAAAATATCTAGTTTTACTGAGATATCTTTTCCCGTGCGAATTGGCCATTATTAATACAGACTTGCTGTGGAAAATACATTACTCCATCTACCCTATTAAAACGAATCCCGTCCGAATAGTGCTATAGATCAGGGAGAAAACAGAGCAATCAACACTGTAATCCAATCTGCAATCATTTTCCAGATATTAATTATCTAAAAAGAAAATTAAATCACAAACGTGTCTGGTCTTATTGTGCACGGTTAATTAGTTCATAGTATGCAAGAACATAAAAAAATCTTAAACTTTCATTAAAACATAATAACTCTCTCTGCCTTTGAACTATTTTTTTCTTTTCTGCTATTAAAATAATATTAGTTAATAAGCTTATAGCTTTTTCATCATCACTTGAGCTATGTTATTTCCTTGAATGTTTTGTTTCACGTAAACATGTCCTAAATGCATTGTGAATGCTGTTTCATGTTGTCTTTAAATATTTCATAAAACTTCTCACACCAAAGCATTTCCTTTTCTTTGCAATAATTAATGCCATGCTTAAATCTGAAGTAATGTGTAAAAAGGAAAGAAAAAAACTGAAGTAATGTGTAAAAAGGAAAGAAAAAATGCAGGGCATTAATACTTTATGCATCAAAAGCAGTCCCACCTGAAGTGTGCACCTAAACATGTTTTATTAGCCAATTTCAAGGAACAAAACCTTTTGACAGTCTGTTAAAAACATGACAGCCTATTATTTAGTCTGTAAACGGGTTTACCGATCACTCTTGCCTTTTCTCTTTCGCAGTCAGATTCCAATTAGTTTTCTGCCTACATGTGTAAAGAACGTAATTTTGCTATTCGTTTTTTGTGTACACTTCCAGTGATTTCCCTATGGAAGGAAAATTACCTACTCATGGAATACAAATTCATCCTCACAATTCAGTCAGATGTAAATGAATAAGACAATAGAGACGCACTGGAAGCTCAGGTGTCCCAGACTCCCAGAGCAAGTCATTCTGTTCTACATCGATGTAACAAAGCCAAAATTTCTGCTGGTTTCAGTTTGTCCGTTGTATACAAGGTTGTATAATCAGCCTCGCATTAACAATTTACACGCAAAGGAGACACTTTCATGTGGGCAATGTGAGAAGTTTAACAGCAGTGGCTGGCTGCTATTCTCAATGAAATCTGAAGTCTAACTTAAAGATAGAGTGTGAGGTTGTATTACATGTACTGTATTTTGCAACCAAGCCTCATTGGAAAAAAATCTGCCAATGGTGACATTTGTGCAAAAAGATATTAGGTTGATTCTTGCACGTTTTGCGAAACTTTCAAAGTGAAATATCTAGAGTGACACAAAAAGTGCCTTCAGTTTTATCCAAAATATTTAAATGTGAATCAGGCAATATTTTATGTCAGTTGTTGGATGTCATAAGGGCTCTAAACCCTACCATACATTTCTGCACTTATTTATATATTGAACACTTTCTGCACTTTAGATGCTAACTGTATTTCATTAGCTCTGTTGTAATCTGCATAATGACAATAAAGTTGAATCTAATCTAATCATAAACCTAGCTGATAGTGTTAACAAAAGCAAATGTGAGATCAAACAAGAAAACATTTCCTGAAGCAACCATGCCATTTTAGCTTGATTCTACAAGTCTTTGAGCTCTTTATCATGACTCGTGATTCGCTCATACCCAATATATGATATTGATATGTAATAGTTTTTTTTTTTCTAATTAGGCTACTTTTCAGAAATGAATTACAGATAAAGTGGCCCCTAAGACTCTTAAGCTACACTTATAATGTATCCATTTAATTGCACCACAATACATCATATTATTATTAGGTTTAAATTGTTAATAAACTACACCTGTTGTTACTCTGCTAGGACACCTGTTTAAACTTGATTATCTTTTGTAATGTGTTTGCAGATGCCACTGGGTTTGCTGATTTGAATTTTAATTCAGTTAATTGATGTGTGCATACGTCAAGCACATGGTAATATAAGTTAGCTGCATCTCACTGATATTAGCAGAGTTTGGCTGTAACTTTCTAATCCTGAAGATGTTGATAAGCTTTGTTCAGCTAGAATTAGAGCATGGCTGTGTCTGAAATTGTCCCTATACCCTTATATAGATCACTATTTGAAGGGACAGCCATTTGTAGTGGTGTCCGAAACCATAGTGGACATTATTGAGTGCATTCATTCAATCCCACAATAGCTAATGTACAACCGATGTACGCTCAACAGCTAGAGAATACCCACAATGCACTGTGAGAGTCGAGTGTTGAATGAATTCCCTTGTTTGGCGCCTCAGCTGAATCAATCATCCATCCATTTTCCGAACCGCTGGTCCAATGTGGGTACAGCGTAATATACAGATTTAAATTCCTTTTTAATTGATTATTCAATTGTTTTATTAAGGGTAATAGATGCTAGAATTCAAGATAAATCATTTCATTACTACTGAAGCTGCCAGTTTGCTAAGTTTCAAATAATTATTAAACAACAAGCAAACTATATGCAAAAGCACACTTCCAAGTGAACTATATAGTGGACTCATGTGGAAATAGTGAATGAGTGTATAAGGGGCGATTTCAGACACAGCCCAAAACTGCAGGTAAACAAACCTAAAGGACCAGAGTTGAAAACCCCTGCTATAACTATTACAGTCATGCTTTTGCTACGACATATTTGTTGCAATATTCTCATTATGACTGTAAGGAATTAGTTGCACCTTAAATCTATAACTTTTTTTCATTTGGAATCTTTTTTCTGATATCATGAATATTATATATGCCTTTCATTAACCAGAGTGTAAGGTTCATTTCCTTTTTTATTTAATCATTTAATGCAGTATTCCATTCAAACATTTAATTGCACAGTCGGAACTAAACCACTGATACAATCAAGACAGCTGCTAAACATCGTCATGTTCCATTTAAAAACGATCCACTCGAAACCTTTCTGCCGCTGTTTAAGAACAGAAGCTGTCAGCTTTGTAGTGCATCTGCGTGTGTTAACGGCACATGGCCTGCCTTAGTATCAGTTTAACAGTCTCTTGATATCACTTGCTGATGCTGTCTTTTAAAACTCCATCTATTATTCACAAATATACATCTCATGAAGACAGCTCATTTAATCTATATAGATTATTTCCACTAACTTCCTGTGATGGAGCATTGCAAAAAATAAGTGGTCACCTGGTATTTAGAACATCGCATGCCAAGGTCGATTGGTAAATTTATTCTAAAGTCTTAGTCTATTAGTCAAAGCCTAGTCTATTAGTCTTAATAAGCTCTTCGTCATATTGATCATCTTAATTAACTGTGTTATTCCTAATGTGGAAAGAGTTGTTTTTGAGATACAGAAATGTAGAGGAATTGTATTTCTGCCAGGACCACTATCATCAAATACGATTGACAATTAGCATACAGTTTGGATTGGCGGTGTGTTTTTGTTCTGGGCAAGAACTCCCTGTGCATCCATGCAGCCTAGAATAGATAAGAGCAGAGAGAGCAGAAATAACCCCCTTAGGGTAAACACAACAGAACCAACAGGAATATATCTAGATATCATTAATTCAAGATTTTAAAGTACAACATAATTCGAGAATTTATTCTGATTCAAGGGAATGGAAAATCCCGACTGAAGAGAGAAGCTGGGGATGGAGGAGGGTAATGAGCTCCCGAGAAACGCGATAACTGCTGATAATACTGAAGGAGAGTATATATGTATATGATGATAGGCGTCCTATAGGTGAGAGTCAGCTGATGCGAGCTTGACTAACGCGACCTGCCAGAACTGACGCTACGCTTGGTTTAGCTTTTCTATAATGACACAGCATTATAAACATATTTGATGCCATTGTTTTAGATCATTTAGCACCTGCTGTTGCAACTGTATTGACTGCCTGCGGTTAGTAGCTATTTGAGGATACATGACGTTTCAGTTTTTTTTTGTACAATGTAATTTGTCAATCACATGCAATTCACTGAACTTTTTGTTTTTAATCAGTGTATCATCAAATTGAATAAGCTTGTTATAACTGATTCTTTTTTAGAGTGAATCAGTTTTGTTTAGTTTTTTAGTTATTTCAAGATTACCACTTCTCAGATGAGTAACCCATTGTATGACCACACTAAAGCAAATCAGCATATTATAATGATTTATGTGACACTGAACATAGGAGTAATGATGCAGGAAATTCAGCTTTCCCATCACCGGAATAAATTACATTTTATAATTTATACAAATTGAAAATTATATTGTTTTTTTATATAGTTTTTACTGTATTTTTCATAAAAAAATTCAGCTTTGGTGAAAACAAGAGACTTATTTCTAAAATATATATATAATATCTTTTTTTTCACAATTAAATTAGTTAATGTAACTCAAGTGATTCCAAACACTGTTTTATGTTGGCTTTTTCATAACCCCACGTTTTATCTTTTTTTTTCTTTTTTGTACTCCAGTCTTTGGAGAACCCCTACATTGTGTATTTCAGTGACAGGTGTAAATAAATCTGATCATACTTTTCAAAGCCAAGAAAAAAAAAAAAAAAAAAAAAAAAAAATCATGCTCATCCATGACATGCTTAGTCCATTTGACTTACAGCCAGACCCGCTGTGTATTTCCTCGGCGGATACCCTGAAGCTCACGTGATAAATGTGAGAGCCTCGGGACTGCAGGCCGTATCTTCTCAGTCCATCACACAAAATAACAATAGCAAAGTGTGTGTGTGTGTGTGTGTGTGTGTGTGTGTGTGTGTGGTGTGTGTGTGTGTGTTATCGGAGGTACTAGACAGGTGCCAGCTAATGCTGAATCTCATGAAACATGTCAAGAACATGTCATTTCATTCTAGTTTGAAGGGAATACATGTTATAATAAATAATTATATTTTGAGTAAAGAGAATACATGTTATAATAAATAATAATATTTTGAGTAAAGAAATATAAACTTGCAGCAATATAAACAACAGCAATTTTGGTCATGTGATGTTGCTTAACAATGTTAAAACAAAGTTCTGTCATGAAACTCTAGATGGCGCAGGCTGGTTGGTCCTTAACTCAATCTGCTTGCAATCACATTATAATCAACAGGGCACAGGTGATTGGTTCCTGCTGTATTAGTAGCCAATGAGCTCGCTGATCAACCTTCAAATACTTTGTCAGTATTAGCTGTAGCAGTGCAGCGCACTTTCAGAAACCCTCCACCTTCCCCAGCTCCACCTGCATACATCTGCTATGTTATACAGCAGTCTCATTATACAGTCTTATTTGCTCACAGCAGTGTGTCATGTATCTATTGTCAGTAGCAAATCCCGCACTTACTCTGCAGCAGTAGCAATTCTATTCCGCCAAGACCAAACATAGCAACATTGTTATGATATCATATCGTGATTGATATTAAAATATCAAAATATCAAATCCATGCTCTAAGAGTTTTCATGTATATCATGTATATATATATATGTATGTATATATATATATATATATATATATATATATATATATATATATATATATATATATATATATATATATATATATATATATATATAATATATGTGTATATGCAACATATAGTTTCTCTGTTGAAATATATTCATGACATGTTGTCATCAGGTCCAATTTCAAAGGATGGATGCAAATTACCATGAGCGACCAGACTTATCACTGCACCCATCCTGATCCTTACTCACATCTGTCTCAGAGTATTACAGTACTCTCTTTTTTTATGCAAAATTTTTGTATTATTAATACCCTCAACCCTTCTGGCAGCCGACTGGCCTCTGTTTCTTTGGGTGTGAATTATAGTCAATTGGTTGCATAATCAACCCCCACATTAATCATGGATGTCATTCCCTATGGCAACTCTTTTAAATAAATGAGCACTTTTTTTTTCTCCCCGTTACTGAGTTTGGGCTCATGCATCCAGTTTAGTTGTATTAATGGACTTTGCTGGCATTTCAAGCCATCGTTTTAAATTTGTGCTCAGCAGAAAGCTTCAAATAGCTTGTTGATGAAGTGGACACTAGAGGTGGGAATCTTAAGGCACTTAGTGATTCATTTAGACTTTGATTCTGAGAGTCACAATCCAATTTCAAAATAATTATCGATGCTTCTTAATTTTTCAACCGCAGTGCAAGTGCAGTGTAAGTTAAAATGATAGTTCACCATACAATAAAAAAAACATTACTCAACCGGTGTTGTTCTAATGCCATATGCCCATCTTCCTTTTTTGGACCACAAAATGTCCCACTTGAGCTTGTCCATATATTGGCGATCACATTTAAAATCAATTAAATGTATTCCGTCAAAAAGTATGAGCATCGTTAAAAATGTTGCTAACTGTGGATCAAGCAATATATAATTAGTTATAATGTATGAGAAGGAAACACTGGATTTACTAATATATAAATATGTTTATCGTGTATTTAACACACATTGGGTTTATTAGTACAGAAAACGTACCTGTTTCTTACCGGATTTATTTATGTTTGACTGACAAATATGCATCACACTAATGTGTGTGTGTGTGTGTGTGTGTGTGTAATGCAAGTGCATTTTTTTGATTATTCAAATTCTAAATTTGAATTACTGTGAAATGAATCAGAATTGTGATGCTTTGGTGTATTGCATAAAGGATTCAAAAAGCCTTTTCACGGGTGTAGATGTCTGGATGTGACGTTTACACGGTCGATCTTTTGAAGGGGCACAGGGAATAATGATGAATGCCACTGGATTGAGGCTGTGCTTCCTCGGGAGTATGAGTGTGAATAGCTCACACAGCATGCCAGACAACGTCTTTATGTGCAGCAGTCGCATGAGTGGGTTTTTTCCCCACACATGTGACCATCCCTGATCCACTCCGCTCTGAATTGGAGACATTGTTTGGTTGGCTTCTTGTTGCTAAGAGTTATATATTATATGCCATTGTTTGACATGAAAACGGAAGCAATGCTAATTCAGCTAAACAGATGCAAGTACGTCATTGGTGTAATCAAGAAGAAACTAAAGTGATGAGTCACTCGCGCCATCGGGAGGTTGGCGTATTCCCTCTGTCACAAACCGTTGCTGATGCTGACACAACAGAAGCACAGTGTCCTGGGTGATGTTTTTTGTTGTTGTTGTTTTTTTAGAATATGAACTACTTCTATACTGCCAAATATATGATGGCTACCATATGTATAATGAGAAGTAACTATATATATATATATATATATATATATATATATATATATATATATATATATATATTATATATATATATATATATATACATACATATACATATACATATAACCTATAGGCCTGGTTATTAAGCCAGGATTAGGCCTTAGTTCACTTATTTAAGGTTATTTAAGAATAACACATTACTGGTATGCATCTTGAGACAAAACGAATCGGTTACCTAGCGTAACCTCGGTTCTCTCTAGATGAGGGAACGAGTATTGCGTAAGCTAGCTTACGCTACAGGAAAGATTCATCTTTTCTGAGATATTGAAGCCAAAAAATTATCCTTAATATTGTATCCATTGTCAACGCAGTGCAGCAGCTGCAGACCTTAAGCGGGCTAACTAGCGAGCTCATTGGTTGCTCTGCGGCAACTGCTGCAGCCTATAGACGAACTTGAGTGAACTCGTGTCCAATGAGAGGCGCTCGCGCCATCATTGTATCATAGCCCGCCAGAATGGGTGTGGCTAGAGTCTTCATAAGCGAAGTTCGTAGGCTGAATCCCTGGTTTTCATTGAATGAAGCGAAAGTCGCTCGTGGCGCGAGCACGGCCGGCTACGCAATACTCGTTCCCTCATCTAGAGAGAACCGAGGTTACGTTAGGTAACCTATTCGTTCTCTTATGAGAGGTTCTCTCGTATTGAGTAAGCTAGCTTACGCTACGGGAACCCATTGTCAACGCCGTGCGCGCCAAGCATCCACTGCATGAGCCCCGGGGGGAGCCCTTATGAGTGGGGGAATAATATTTGGCCGGCAAGAGTGCGGGCCAGTGTGTGTGTAATACATAAGCACATAGTGAGAAGGGAAAGACAGAGCTGCGGTGCCGGTCTGTGTAGAATGTGTCGCATCAGTGCAGCTCACCAGGGGAGCTGTAGCGTTTTAAACCGCTAGTAGTTTTGCCTGCAGGGCGGGCACTTCCAGATTGTAAAATCTGACAAAGTTGGAGGGGGAAGCCCAGCCCGCTGCCACACATATGTCGTGAATGGAAATCCCGCTGGACCACGCCCACGAGGAGGCCATGCGTCTAGTGGAGTGAGCTCTAACGCCAAACGGGCATGGCAGGTCTTTTGACGCGTACGCAGCAGCAATAGCGTCCACTATCCATCTAGACAGTGTTTCGAGGTGGCGAGACCCTTAGTGCGCCCTCCGAACGAAAAGAAAAGCTGCTCAGAGCGTCTGAAAGAGGCAGAGCGCGCAGTATACAATCTCAGTGCTCTAACTGGGCAGAGGAGATTGGCGCCGCATTCTCTATCGGATGCTGGCAGTGCCGATAGAGAAATGATCTGTGCTCTGAAAGGAGTACCGATCTCCTTGGGGACATAGCCGTGTCTAGGCTTTAAAATGACCTTGGAGTCATTTGGTCCAAACTCAAGAGACGCAGCGCTGACAGACAGCGCGTGAAGGTCTCCCATACGTTTAACTGATGACAGGGCAGTCAGAAAAACGGTTTTGAGTGAAAGGTATTTCAAATCCACGGATTGAAGCAGTTCAAAAGGGGGGGTTTTCATAGCTTCGAGAACTATAGAAAGATCCCAGATAGGAACCGATGGGGGGCGCGGGGGGTTCATCCTTCTAGCTCCCCTGAGGAAGCGGATGACCAGCTCGTTTTTCCCCGTGACTGGCCGTGCAGGGGTTTAGCGAACGCCGCGACGGCCGCCACGGCCGCCACGTATACTTTGAGAGTGGAGAGGACCTGCCCTTATCCAGCAGCTCTTGTAAAAACACGAGAAGTGACTGCAACCCACATGTCTGTGGGTCCAGATCTCTGTCGGTGCACCATTTTGAAAACACAGACCATTTGGACGCGTAGAGTCTTCTCGTGGAAGGGGCTCTAGCATGTATGATAGTGTTTATTACTCCTTCTGGCAAAGCAACGGGTAGTCGTTGATCACCCACGCGTGCAGCACCCATCGCTCTGGGTGGGGATGCCAGATCGTGCCGTGAGCTTGAGAGAGGAGATCTGCTCTCACTGGAATGGGCCACGGGGCTTTCAGTGACAGCTGCGTAAGCTCCAGGAAACATGTCTGATTCTCCCAGCGTGGGGCTATGAGGAGCACCGAGTGGCGCATTTCCCTGATCCTCTGTATTACCTGTGGCAATAGCGAGACGGCAGGGAAGGGGTAAAGCGGGCGGTTGGGCCAGTCCTGGGACAGTGTGTCCTCGCTTTTCGAGAAACATACTGGGCAGTGAGAGTTCTCCTCTGGCGCAAAGAGGTCTATCTCTGCTCTGCCGAATATGCGCCATAACTTCTGGACTGTTTGAGCGTGCAGGGACCATTCCCCTTGGAGTATCTTGTCTCTGGACAGTCTATTTGGGCCGTTGTTCAGGTGGCCTGGCACGTGCGTCGCCCTTAGCGAGCGCAGATGGCACTGAGACCAACTCAGTATGCGTTCTGTCAGATGGAAGAGGTTCCTGGATCTGACCCCGCCCTGATGGTTTAGATAGGATACCACAGATCTGTTGTCTGAGCGGACCAGGACGTGGTGACCCTGAATGATCAGGAGGAAGCGCACGAGTGCGTACTCAACCGCTATCATTTCCAGACAATTTATGTGGAGGAGCTTTTCCTGAACTGACCATAGGCAAAAAAACGGTGAGCCCTCGCAGTCTGTCGAGATGACTTTTCGGCGAGATACAGCTCCCATCGTCACTCCCCGCTGATACCATCCGGCCGCTGCAGAGCTGAGATACAGGTCTGAGTCACTCTGATTGGCTGGCGGCCCAAGCCTGGCGAGACGCGCGGGTGTTTAGCCAATGTTGAAGCGGGCGCATGCACAGTAAACCCAGCTGGAGTACTGCTGCGGCTGAGGCCATGTAACATAACATTCTCTGAAAATTTTTCAGAGGCGTGAGGCTGTTCATCTGAAAAGATGCGGCTAGTCGCTGAACACGGCGCACGCACTGTGTCGATAAGCGAGCCGCCATAGCCACGGAGTCTAGTTCTATTCCAAGGAAGGAAATCGCCTGACTGAGCTGTTGTGAGCTCTTGGTCCAATTGACTGCAAGACCCAAGCTGTTCAGATGACTGAGGAGAACTGTCGTGTGAGACAGAAGCTCCGTATGTGATTGTGCCAAAATCAGCTAATCGTCCAAATAGTTCAGGATTCGCAAGCCCTGACTCTGCAGGGGTGCAAGCACCACATCCATGCACTTCGTGAAAGTACGGGGTGCTAAAGACAGGCCAAACGGAAGGACGGTGTATTGATAGACCTGACCGTCGAAGGCGAATCTCAAGAATGGCCTGTGACGGGGATTTATCTGAATCTGAAAGTAGCCATCTTTCAGATCGAGAGATATAAACCAGTCCCCCTGGCGCACATGTGCGAGGAGTTTCCTAACTGTAAGCATTTTGAACGCTCTTTTTGCAAGCACTTTGTTCAAATATCTGAGATCTAATATTGGTCTGAGGCCGCCGTCTTTCTTGGGGACAAGAAAATAACGGCTGTAAAAACCCGAATCGCTCAGAGAAGGCGGCACTCTCTCTATGGACCTTTTGCACAGAAGGTTTGCTGTTTCTGAACGAAGCATGCAGGCTGCTTCTGACTCTAACACTCGAGCGGGCTGTGCCTGCTTTATGGGAGTGGGCTCTGATAGGGACACGGGGAGTGTAATGCTTGTGTGTAGGGGTGAACACTGGATTGTGGGCACATTTTCTACACATAAGGCATGTTTGCTCTTTACAAGATTTTTCTGGGTCACCGTGAAAACGGCGTTTGGGTGCAGGCAAGCGGGTAGTATGACCGGCTTGTTGGCTGCTGAATCCACCACTGCAGTAGCCTGAGAGAAGGGGACTGACAGGGGGCGAAGCTTTGACGGTGGTCCGGCCGCGGCGGGACTGAGCCGTCGTTTTCTCAACATAGCTAGGAGGACTTCGGTTGCTCAGGCTTCAGCGCGATCTTAGGCCGAGGCCCCCGGGGGGGCGGCGGTCTGCGGCGGCTGTCTGAGCGCGATCTAGGGCGGCCGCCCTGTCGACGCTGAGAAGTCTGGCTTTGCTGAGCTAGGCGCTGTGAAGAGGCTTGTGCAGGAGGCTGGTCACGTGGGCGGCCTGCAGAGGAGCTAGCGCGACGAGGCAGGAAGAGATTCATGGCTTGGGTGGCTTTCTGGACTTCCGAGAAACGGTCAACAATGCCACTCACCACGGAACCGAATAGACCAGAAGGAGAGACCAGCGCGTTGAGGAACGTGGCGCGTTCAGATTCTCCCATGTCGGCAAGCGTTAGCCACAGATGTCTCTCGCTCACAGTCAGCGCGGCCATGCACTTTCCTAGGGCTTGAGCTGCAGATAGGGTGGCGCGAAGGGAGAGATCCGTCGCGCTCCTTAGATCTGAAACAGCCTCTGGGTGCCTGCCTTTCTCATCCCACTCCCGAAGAAGGTCCGCTTGGAGGATCTGTAAGACGGCCATGGAGTGCAGAGCGGATGCGGCTTGGTCGGCGGCGGCATAGGTGCGGCCAACACAGGCGGAAGTAGTTCTGCAGGCTTTAGACGGGAGCACAGGCTTAGACCGCCATCTCGCGGAGGGCGGGCAAAGGTGTGCTGCTACCGAATCCTCGACCGGGTGGATGGAAGAGTAGCCCTTCTCGGCGGCGCCGTCCACCGTAGAGAGAGAGATGGAGACGTGGGACCGGGTCCTGGCTGAGAGAGGCGCGTTCCACGATTTAGCGAGCTCGGCGTGGAGTTCCGGCAGGAAGGGAGCGGCCCAGGCCGCGCGCGTCGCACGGCGACAGCTCTGAAGAAAGCAGCCGTCGAGTCTGTTGGGAGCCTGCTCAGGGGCGGTGACCACTCGAGCCCGAGACGGTCGACGGCCTGTGTGAGGATTAGTTCCTCTTCGACTCCGGCGTGGGTCCTGCTGGATTCCTGGGCCGAGGAGGAGGCTTGGGAGCCTGACCACTCCTCGCTGTCCGAAGCCATGGGGGAACAGCAGCCCTTTTCCTACGCCTCGTCCTCCGAGATGGCAGCAGTGCGACCGCTCGGCGGAAACTGCGCGTCCCGGGGGGCGGGGAGGGTGTAAGCGAAGCTCGAGGGAGAGGCTCCGGCGAGACAGTCGCTTCTAACACCGGTTCTGGCAGCCTTTGGGAGCGGCGCTTCTTCCTGCGCGACAGGACGAAAGGCGGTGCGACGGCTTCGGCCTTGGATGCTTCGAGTCGAGCCTGCAGGGTCGACATCGGAAGCTCTTCGCAGAGGTCGCATCCGCCATCAGGAGGGCGAGCTCTGCATGCTCCAGTCCCAGGCAGAGAGCGCAGATGAGGTGGCGGTCTCCGGCGCTGAAAGGGGCGCGGCATGAGCCGCCGGTGGTGCAAGGCATCTTTACAAAGACGCTCTTTGCTCTTTTGTGAAGTTCGCTGAGGAACTAGCTTGCTCTAAAAAGAAAACGTCCCGGATGGCGTAGCTCGCAGGATGGCTGAATGTGGCGAAGACTGGCGGCTTCTTCAAGCGCTGTCCAAGCTTGCTAGATGCCCCTCGAACGGTGACGCGGCTTCTGCAGTTCAGAGATGCAAACGAGCTTCGCTGAAAGATGAAAATCAGGGATTCAGCCTACGAACTTCGCTTATGAACACTCTAGCCACGCCCATTCTGGCGGGCTATGATACAATGACGGCGCGAGCGTCTCTCATTGGACGCGAGTTCACTCAAGTTCGTCTATAGGATACAGCAGTTGCCGCAGAGCAACCAAAAGCTCGCTAACTAGCCCGCTCAAGGTCTGCAGCTGCTGCACTGCGTTGACAATGGATAAAAAATTAAGGATAATCTTTTGGCTTCAATATCTCAGAAAAGATGAATCTTTCCCGTAGTGTAAGCTAGCTTACGCAATAAGAGAGAACCTCTCGTAAAAGAACCATGGCACTGACATATAAGTCCCCCTGTGGTGAAAATCAAGCTTTGAATGTTGTTTATATGTCTATGTGGTGTTTTTAATATGCTTTAAGACTAACCATGTACGAATTCATAAGTCAATACAATTACTGAGTATTTTCTCCCTAAAAAACTGCAGTGAAACAAAACAGTGGTTTGAAATCGCTGGTGTTTCTGATGTCACAAACTACCTTGTAACCAATCAGGGCTGCATTTCCCATAAGCATCGTAAGCCTAAGTTGTCGTAAAAATGATCGTACGACTGATCTTAATATTCTGGTCTGTTTCCCAAAAGCATCGTAACTTAAGTAGCACTTGAAAATCTTCGTCGAACTACGAGTGCTCTAGAGTAATCGTCAAATCCACAAGTGCATTGTAAGAAGAGTTATGAGGTCACCTGCAGGACAACCGGAATATAAGGTTTTGATTGTACTTTATTGTACACTTTGTTGTACTCGTGTGTCGTGTTTTGTTTAAATGAATAAATGAAATAATTAAAAAGGGAAGAAAAATTAGAAATACACATTTAAATTAAATGAATGAACAAAAAATCATAAAAGAAGTAATGTGGGAAATATGCTTTAAAGACTGGGTAAAATAGGGATGAATTCAAAAAAAATCTGACTTGCTGACGTGCACAAAAAACAGCCAACCAGCCATCCTTCCCTGATCTTTGAACACCCCTGGTTGCAGTTAGTTTGCAATGTCCACCCATGATGTTTTGTTTTTCCTTTTTTGTATGGTGTCCTTTAAATCTGTTTAAAAAAATATTTGTTTCGCTCTATCTCCTCTAAAAGGACATTAATTTGATCTTTTTGAAAGGTATCTTCTCTTGTTTTTTGTTTTGTTTTGTTTTGTTTTTTCAGCCATTTTGTCAGTGTCTCCGCCTGTATAGGTGCTTGATGACGATTTTTAGGTTAAATGTTCAGAATACGATTCCATATAAGGTTATTTCAGCACTTCGCTAATGGACAGCGACGCTTAAGTAGCACGTAGAACGCGTTCTCGTGTTAAGTGCATTTTTGGAAAACGCGGTGGAATTGCGGCAAGCGTTCGTAACCTTGCACGTAGAGGGCACTCTTAAGAGCTAAGATGCATCGTTATTGGGAAACCCAGCTCTGGTCAATATGTGATCAACAACAAGTGGGTCTCTGAGCTCATGTGATGGCGTGGAGGCAGGGCTAATTTGCATATTCATTGATCCGCGTATGTAAATGAGGAAAGGAAGTAGAGTTACATTCAAGCTATTTTAAGGCATGTTTTCAAGGAAAATGTTTAAATATGTAATTTTGGTGATCAAATATGAGTTTTAAAGGGATACAATTTTTGACTGCAGGAGACTTTAGGATATGTCAAGCAAGTTGCTTTCAGTTACAACAGCTCAAACACGCATTAGGCTTAAGCCTTGTCTGTGAAACCTGGGGATAGTATGAAATGGGTTGATTAAAAGAATTAATTAGTAAAATAAATTTCCGTTATATGTAAACTTCGTATAAAAAATCGCATAAATTACTGCATCATATGTCTCCATAGACATCCATTTTAAGCGCACTGCTGTAAATTGCATTACACTGTAATGCAGTAAAAAAAAAAAGTGGTAATTGAGAGCTACAAATGATGTCCACAAAACTTGTATTGAACCCAAAACAGTGTGCAAGTAATGTGCACTCAGTCAAAGTCAATATTACCAAAATAACATTACACAAAATATAATTAATGTTACGAATGAATGATGCAGTTGGATGGCTTCCCATTCCCATTCCCATACTTTGGTAACATTTTAAAATGAGGTCTCATTTGTTAGCATCAGTTAATACATGAACTAACAATGAGCAAGCTATTTTACAGCATTTATTAACCTTTGTTAATGTTAGTTAATGAAAATGTTCATATTCAATGCATTAGTAAATGAGGAGATTAACATTAAGATTTATAAATGCTGTAGGAGTATTGTTTATTGTTAGCTCATGTTAACTAAAGTAGTTAACACTATAAACAAATAAAGCCTTATTGTGAAGTGAAACGTACTCGGTTACTAACGTAACCTCGGTTCTCTCTAGAGAGGGAACGAGTACTGCGTAATATCTTACGCTATGGGGAAAACTCTTTTCCTCGAGATATTGAAGCCAAAAATTATCCTTAATTTTAAACATGCAAAACGCTTTGCAGCAGCAAGCAGACAAGGGCGAGACGGCTCGCGCGCCCATTGGCTGCCTTGCTGGAAAAGCTGCAGCCTATCGAGGTGAGGCATTGCGTGACGTAATGACGAATGGGGACGCTTCGCGCCCATTTCGTCATGTCCCGCCAGTAGAGGCGTGGTCTCGCCCTATAAATACCCCCTCGATAGCTGAATTTCCTCTGATTTTTCAACGCCGAAGCGAACCAGAGCGTATTCCAAGCACGGCAAGATACGCAGTACTCGTTCCCTCTCTAGAGAGAATCGAGGTTACGTTAGTAACCGAGTACGTTCTCTTACGAGAGTATCTCTCGTACTGCGTAATATCTTACGCTATGGGGAACACCATGCAACACGCCGTGCGGACAGGGATCCAACACCAGAGTCCCGGGGCCAAGCCCGGGGCGCATCTAGTGCACAATCACCACAACTCACACAGAGTAGAGGAGGAGAGGCTAGAAGCATCACTCCCTCATAAAAGTCCCGTAGGGGTAACAGACCCGTAGGGGTACACATAAGCCGCATGGCGGCCGATAAGCCCGAAGTTCAGACCGCCAGAAGCTTAGCTTGTAAGGCGGGCACCTCCAGGTTATAGTACTTGATAAATGTAGACGGCGAGGCCCAGCCCGCAGCCGTACAGATATCCTGCAGGGAGACCCCGCTATACCATGCCCACGACGAGGCCACACCTCTCGTGGAGTGCGCTTTGACACCCAATGGGCACTGCAGGCCCTTGGAAGTGTAAGCCAGCGCTATGGCATCCACTATCCATCTGGTTAGGCTCTGTTTTGAAGCGGCAAGTCCCTTAGAACGGCCGCCAAACAACACGAAAAGCTGCTCGGTCTGTCTGAACCCAGCCGAGCGGGACACATAAGCCCTTAACGCCCTGACAGGGCAAAGGAGACTCGCGTCCCTCTCCTCATTGAGAACCGGAAGGGCAGACAGGGAAATTACCTGGGCCCTAAACGGTGTATTGAGGGATTTTGGAACGTAGCCGTGCCTCGGTTTGAGTACGACCTTTGAGTCGTTAGGCCCAAACTCCAGACATGACGCGCTTACAGAAAGCGCCTGTAAGTCCCCTACACGCTTCACTGAAGCGAGAGCCAATAGGAGCACCGTCTTAAGGGACAGGTGCTTCATGTCCGACAGCTGGATCGGCTCAAACGGAGCGCCTTTCATGGCCTCCAAGACCGTGGAAAGGTCCCAAGCCGGGACTGAAGGGGGCCTGGGAGGGTTTAACCTCCGAGCTCCTCGTAGGAAACGCACGACTAAGTCGTTTTTTCCCCAGCGACTGGCCAGACACCGGTTTAGCAAAACGTTGCTATGGCCGCCACATAAACTTTGAGCGTGGATGGGGTCCTACCCTTATCCATCAGCTCCTGAAGGAAGGCAAGCACTTCCTTAACCCCGCAGTCCACAGGTGCAAAGCCACGGGCTCGACACCAAGTAGAGAACACCGACCATTTCGAGGCATAGAGCCGTCTGGTAGACGGAGCTCTAGCCTGCGCGATCGTGTTTAGCACTCCTTCCGGGAGGCTAGCGGGTACCCGTTGATGGCCCATGCGTGCAGGGACCACAGATCCGGGCGAGGATGCCAAATCGAGCCCTCTGCCTGAGAGAGGAGATCTCTCCTCAATGGTACAGGCCACGGGGCAGTGCTGGCCAGCCGCATCAGGACCGGAAACCAAGCCTGGTTCGTCCAGAGCGGAGCTACAAGCAGCACTGGGCATCCATTTTTCCTGATCCGCTCCAACACCTGAGGCAGGAGCGAGACGGGGGGAAAAGCATACAGGGGACCTCTGGGCCAAGCATGGGCCAGCGCGTCCCTGCTTTTCGAGAAGAATACTGGGCAGTGAGCGTTCTCGCGGGACGCGAACAGGTCCACCTGCGCTCTGCCAAACGTCTCCCACAGCAGCTGGACCGTCTGTGGATGCAGCGACCATTCTCCTGTCGGGACGTTGTTTCTGGACAGCCTGTCTGGACCCGCATTCAGGTGCCCAGGCACGTGCGCCGCTTTCAGAGAAAGGAGGTTGCGCTGGGCCCAGACCAAGAGGGGTTCCGTCAGCCTGCAAAGGCGTGTGGACCCGACGCCGCCCTGGCGATTTATGTACGCCACCACTGACGTGTTGTCCAACCGGACCAAGACGTGGTGGCCCTTTATCAGGGGACGGAAGCGCCGTAGCGCTTTGTCGACTGCTATCATTTCCAAGCAGTTTATGTGAAGGAGCTTCTCCCGCTCTGACCATAGGCCAGCCAGCGGTCTGCCCTCGAGCAGCGCTCCCCACCCCGTGGTGGAGGCGTCCGTAGACACCACTTTCACCCTTGAGGCGGTCCCCAGACTCACACCAGTCTGATACCAGCTGGTTACTTTCCAGGGTTCCAGAGCCGAAACGCACCATTGGTCGACCCTGAGGCGACACCGGCCCGTGGTCCACGCCCGGGGCGGGACCCGTGGTTTCAGCCACCTCTGCAGTGGGCGCATGCGAAGCAGGCCCAGCTGGAGTACAGAGGATGCTGCGGCCATCAGGCCCAGCATTTTCTGAAACCGTCTGAGCGGGACTATAGAGCCGTGGCGGAAGGATTCCGCGACGCGCTGAATACTTAGTACGCGCTCCGGTGACAGGTGTGCCGTCATGGATAGTGAGTCTAACACTGTTCCCAGGAAAGAAATGGCCCCCTTGCTCAGCAGTTTCGCTATCTCGGCTCGAAGTAGATGAGATACTTCGTTTCTCACCGTAGTCTCGACGCGCGCCGTATAACGGCGGGGACGTCGTGCGAATTGTAGCGAGTAGCCTCTCTTTATAGTGTTCAGCACCCAGTCTGATACCCCGGGTAGCTTTGACCACGCTTCTGCGTGAATAGCTAGAGGTAGAATGCAGACCGGGCTCTGGCCGTGACCAGGCAACGGCTCGAGAGCCCCGGTACCCTGGGAACACAACGCCGTGTTTACAGCGTTCGAGGCGGGGGGCGCGCTGAACACAGCGGGCAGCCTGGCCGCGCTCAAATTCTCTATGGCGGGACGCACAGCGAGAGTGAGCGGGGCGAATCCCGTGGGATTCGGCGTGCTTGCGGGGGGATGTGGGCGCAAACTTACGGGCACATCTACTGCACTGTACACGCTTTTGGTCGGAGCCGATAGAATGTGTGTTGGTTTCGTTTTTACAGAAACCAAGGGACACGCGGCATGTAGCGTGAGCGGGCATTGTATGGGCGCATTCACTACATTGTGTGCACAATCGACCTGAGTCAGATTTATGTGTGCTAGCCTCGCACCGTGGCGGGCTGTGTCTGGGTGTGGGAATGGGCACTGGGGCGTGGGCATTCTTACAACACTCATAACACCATCGGCCGTGGCCGGTATACCAGAAAATACACTCTTTATTGGATTTATCTGGGTAGCCATAAAAACGGCTTTTGTGTGCAGGCAAGCGGGCTGAGACACCGGCTGCTTCACTGCTAAATACACTGGCACAGTCACATCGCAAGGAACTGAACGAGCGAATCGTTTCGGTGGGGAACCGGCCGCAGCGGGATCCGAACACCGTCGATTTCCTAGAGTGGCTAGGAAAGCTTCGAGGCCTCGGGCTTGAGCTCAATCTTAGGCCGGGGCCCGCACTGAGCGGGGCGGCGTCCAGCAGAGCGAGAGCGCGGTCTCTGATCCCGGGCCTGGCGGCGCTGTGTAGCGGCGGCTGCGGGCGATGCAGGCCGAAGCTGCGAGCTGCGAGCAGACGGCTGCTTAGAGCGACCTGCAGCGGAGCTCGAGCGCTTCGGAAGGAAGTGCTTCATGGCCTGCGAAGTCTTCTGCACCTCAGAATATCTGTCCGCGAAATCTTTGACGGCAGATCCGAAGAGGCCCGCAGGGGAAATGGGCGCGTCGAGGAATACAGAGCGCTCAGCTTCCGTCATCTCAGACAGCGTCAACCACAGATGTCTCTCAGCAACGGTGAGAGAGGCCATATTCCGCCCCATGGCCTGAGCAGCGGCTTTAGCGGCGCGTAGAGCAAGGTCCGTAGCGCCTCGTAAATCCGCCACACTGACAGCACCCGGCCCTTCCTCGTCCAATTTAAGGAGAAGGTCAGCCTGGTAAATCTGCAAGATCGCCATAGTATGCAGCGCTGAGACCGCCTGTCCAGCGGCTGTGTAAGCACGCCCGTGCAGCGATGAAGTCACCCGGCAGGCTTTAGAAGGAAGCGTCGTCTGCGCGCGCCGTCCCGCAGAGGGCGGGCAGAGATACGACGCGACCGCCGCCTCCACAGGAGGAATGGAGAGATATCCTTTATCTCCCGCGCCGACGACAGAGGAAAAAGCCGCAGAGGTGGAAGTGCGCATCCTGGCGGAGAAAGGGGCAGTCCATGACTTAGCGACTTCGTCGTGGAGCTCAGGGAGGAAGGGGGCGGCCCTAGACCTAGACGGGGCTTCGTCCTTCTTGAGAAAGCGCCCGTCGAGTCTGTTGCGCGGCGGCAAAGCAGGCGCCTCCCACTCGAGGCCGATGCACTCCACGGCCTGGGTGAGCAGACGCATCAGCTCAGCCTCAATGCCGGGTCTCTTTCCAGAGGGTTGGCTAGATATGTCAGCGGGGGGGAGGTCCACAGAGCTCGCCCAATCCTCGCTATCAGAAGCCACAAGAGAGCATACCTCAGCAGGTTCGTCCAACTCGGGAGCGGAAGCGGCGGCAGGCGGCGGGCGCTGTCCGTCCGGGAGCGACTCAAGTGAAGCCGGCGAAGCAGGCGGGCGAACCGGCGAGCTTTGGCGGGCTGGAGAAGGCTCGGGAGCGCGCTGGGCGGGACGCTTCTTGCGGCGCGGCAGAGAAGGCTGGGACGCGGGCTCAGAGAACGACGCCAGGCGAGTCCTCAGAGTCACCATGGGCAGAAGTTCGCAGTGCGGGCATCCACCATCCGCGAGCGCGATAGCCGCGTGCTCATGACCCAGGCAGGACACACAGATGACGTGACGGTCCTCATCACTGAGTTGGGCGCGGCACGGGCCACAGAAAGGCATCTTTAAAAAGACGCAGCTCTTTTAGAACAGAGAATGGGTGTTGCGTCACGTAAGCAAACACACACACACTTAGCAGAGTAAAAGGATATAGTACGCCGGAAAGCGCAGCAGGTACGGCGGTTGAAGGCGGCTGGGCCAGCGACTTCAGAAATGGCACGTCCCGCTGATAAGGCTACAAGTCAACGGCGCGGCTTCTCACTCTGGATCCAGCGATGCGTGAGCTTCGCGTGAAGAGTAGAAAAATCAGAGGAAATTCAGCTATCGAGGAGGTATTTATAGGGCGAGACCACGCCTCTACTGGCGGGACATGACGAAATGGGCGCGAAGCGTCCCCATTCGTCATTACGTCACGCAGTGCCTCACCTCGATAGGCTGCAGCTTTTCCAGCAAGGCAGCCAATGGGCGCGCGAGCCGTCTCGCCCTTGTCTGCTTGCTGCTGCAAAGCGTTTTGCATGTTTAAAATTAAGGATAATTTTTGGCTTCAATATCTCGAGGAAAAGAGTTTTCCCCATAGCGTAAGATATTACGCAGTACGAGAGATACTCTCGTAAGAGAACCATGGTTCCTTTCAATTACTATGGTTTATATAAAACATAATAAAAAAATAGCAGACTAAAATACATTTATAAACAATATATTAAAAAAATAAGTGGATTCTAAACAATGTTTAACTTCATTATAAGTACACGTTTATTGAGTACCAAATCAGCATATTAGAGGTCAACTTTCAATTAAATGCTCAGATCTGCTGTACCAGTTGTTTAGCACAGATTCGGTTGTACCTTTGCATTAATCCGCCTTCTATTTTACATGCAATATAATGTAAGTCTTCATTCCCTGTACATTTTCATTTTTCTTTGCAACAACTGAGTTTATTGAACCAGCCGATTTAATTTTCTCACCTGTTATTGCGCTGAGGATTGCATTTTACTAAACAGAACATCTGAATGCGTTTAGGTGGCCCTCAATGGAAATATAATGAGAGACATGAGCAGCGTGTGGAAGAAGAGTGGAATTGTTTGGCACACATTGCTTTTTTTAATCTCCCTCAGTGCAGCATTTGCAAAGCAGATTCACCTTGTAGGCTCCCTACTGCTCCAGATACGTCTCTTTCAAACTAATTGTATACGCAAACGAGGGGTATCACAAGATGTGCGTGATGCTTGCCAAGTATAGCACTCTCTCTCTTTTTTTTTTTTTCACTCGGCCCAGGTCGTAAAGCTGCAAAGATCAGCAAGAACAGAACCCCAAACAAGTTTGGTAGGCTCTTCGGCAGATGCCGCGTGTCATATTTTGCCCGTGCGAGCTCTTGTATGTGCACTCAGATATTTTATTTTTGCTTGTCCTCTATATTCTAATGAGCCAGAGACAAACAGGGACCCCTGAGCACTTCAATATTCAAAAATCGGAGGGTAATTATGCAAACTGTATTTGTGAAAGTATTCCCAGTGCAAGGCATCTTGGGGGATCCAAAAGAAGATTGCTGACAGTCTGTGAGGGTCTCTGCAGGCCGGAGATAAAGAGCGAGTTTGAAGGGTCTGGAAATGGTTCATAATGTTTGTGACACATTCATTTTTGCTCTAATGATAATTCGTTCTCTCAATATTCATGACAAGCCATAAAAAGCCAACAATGGGTGTTCTGTGTGCTTTTGACAGCCTGGTAAGACAGCTCTCAGATCAGGGATGTGACTGATGTCTTACCTGTTTTCAACAAGGTCCTATGAAAAGTAATAAAGCTTAACTCTTTCAGTGCCATTGACATAAATGTCCATCAGTTGTGAGAAAACTCTTCTTATACGCTAGGGGGTGCTATGACACATCTTCTGAAGAGTACTGAATCTCCTGATCAAAACACAGGTGAAGAAGAAGCAGACACAAGCAAAATCATATAAAATAACGTAATTAAACAGCATATAAATGATAACTATCTAATGTTACTGAATGAAATGTTGACCCAGGACAAGCCGACTGCGAAGCTTTGGGAATGTTGATGGACTCAATCTACTCCATCTATGTTTTGATCATCAATTTGATTCCGATATGGATGTAGTCTTTGACAGAAATGCAATTTTTTTCAGCTTTTAGCTCAAAAAACTTTCCCACATTCAAGTTTGATTAAAGAAAAAGGAATGCATGAAACTAATAAAACTTTTTTTCCCCATTTATTTTCTCCATAGGCCTTTTTTTTTGTAAGTAAGCCATGTACATCAGCTTTATGATGAATCACATCACAACACAAAAACAAGTAATTGGAAAAGGTACTACATCCAAGCTTTGTGAATTTCATAATTGAACCAAAAGGTTCAATATAAAGCTTTTGATGTATTAATAATTAATTGGAAGTAGAAAGTTTTATGTTGAATTTAATTTAATGTATATACGTTTATTGCAGAATTTCTGGGGTGAGTGACAAGGGTGAGTGTTCTGGAAACCTGTCATTATTTAAAAAAAAAAAAAAAAAAAGTAATTAATTTTTGCAATTCCATTTGGTGCCTAGCCTGGATGCTAGCCCGAATCCCGCCCACAACAATTTTTGTTCGGTCTGTGCACGATCCATTGAGGAGTAATTATGACCGGTTTAGAAATTGTCAAGGCCAATCAAATTGCCAGGGCGGGCTTTATACGATGATGGACAGATGATCTGCAGTTACGTAATCATCACGTCATCAAACATTTTTCTTTCAAAAATGCTTTTCGTGTTGGCAAGTACTCCGCGAATCCTTAAATTATTTTTGCAAAACCGGCAAAGATTGCTAACACTCATTATTTTTTTAATACTTTTTCCAGAGTGCATGCAGTTGAGTTCTGGTTGACAACTATGCATGGCTCAACATACATCACTTACTGCGTTGCTCTGATTGGTGGTATATCTATCCGGTTGAGTGCAGAGTTTTTTTTTCCTGGTTCGGTTAAGACACGCCTCATAATCAAAGCCCTATGGAGCAGTATCAGACTCACATTCTGACTAGAATATGAGTATGACGAAGTCAGGCTATTTGGTGCCACTTATAGTGCCGAAATTACACACTTCAGCTTTAAAGTCAGCATGAAACTGAAATTGCGACTTTAATATTGTGACATATTTGAGTGAAACAGCTTCTCAAACAAGAACAAATGTAGGGAGGGACTCGATTGTCCATGTGGAATAGATGGTTGGATCTCAGACAGCAACATAGTGTCGGTCCAGATCCGGCCCACATCTGGAATCCACATGTCAGATGTCGCTGCAAGACAGAGGGGAAGTAAAAGATTACAAGGGCACATTAATTTTTTTTAAATATTGCCTAAAATATAAAAAAATATATATATATATATATATAATATATATATATATATATATATATATATATATATATATATATATATATATAAATAAAATACTATGAATCGTCAATTTTGATGTCATGCTGACTTTAAAATCAAGTCTATAGCAGTGAATTGTGTTTTCACAAAAATGCATGAACTGAATGTAAATGGTGTTAATATGCTAAAGCAATTGATCTGTTAAATAAAACCCCATCACAGGGCCTTAAGTATGAATGTTAATATACCCAGAAGGGAATTCCTGGTATCACAAGAGCATGTTGAAATCAGGCCAGTTGTCTCATATAGAAAATCTAGTTCACAATGAGGCTCACGAGAGGGAAGTCTTATGATTGCCATGTATTCTCTCAGGTAAAAGCAATGCATAATTTTAAGGTAATCATAATTAGTACAATGTAGTCTAATGAGAGAAGCTTACTGTAATGAATGCAATGTGCATGATTGTATTATTTATTGAAATACTCACATTAGACGCTTTTCCACCGTTGGGCAGAGCGGTTCAAAGAACGGTAAGAAGTTATATTTCCAGTTGAGCCTGGTATGGCACAGCATGATTAAAAATCATTATTGGCCTAAAATTCTCAGCACGGTTGGCTAAAAATTCACCTTGGGACAAACGTTTTATGAGATAAATACTGTAAACTTACAGTTGAGCCCCACGCAGACACACTTACTCAACCTTAATCTTCTTGGACCTCACCTCTTGTTCTTCTCCTGGATCTACAGCTGGTTTGTGGGTCTTCCCCAATTTTCCCTCTCCTCAGATACGGGGAAGTCACTCTTTCCATCCCCAACCTGCCATATATATATATAGAAATATAATGTGGAGATCCCTGCAAAAACAGACCAGTGTGCATCTATAAAAAATCAATTTAAGAATATTGTGCAAGTTTACTGCAACAATGGTGCCGTGAATTTCACATATTTTGAAAATGCAGCGTTTACTTGACAAGCGCTCATTGTCACAGTTGTAAACACAATGGTTTTCTTCCACGAGGGGGTTTTAGTGTCACGGTATTGGACGGTTAAAGAACGCGACACACACGTATCCCGTACATCCTGTAGAATTCAACCAATCAGATGATGACCTTTAAAATCCTGAAGTGTTTCCAGAAAAGTGTGCCATATGCATCAGACGTTCAGCCAACTGTCCACTGGCGTGACATCTGAGGCTGACACTAGATCAATGTTAACATCAAATGTCTCCTGGATTGGCATCAAAACAACGTAAAAGCATATTTCAAAATGTGATGCTAGTGCAGATCTTGATTGTGGAGCAATCTACTATCATTTCTGATTTTAACATACCTTTTTCTTTCATTTCCTGATGTTCCCTTTCAGCACAAAATGAAAAGCGTCCTCGTTTTTAAACATTTTCCAGACATATGCGCACTAGTAAGCGGCTTGGGCTGATGCAGCAGCCACCTCTCACTGTTCACTCTAATTGATCTACAGAGTGAGCTCACTATTTCTGTTTGTTGCATCATTTGTGTCTCAGCGCAGTGTCAGTTAGATGTGGCTGGAGAGACACTCTCCCCATGACACTGAATGTAAGACATCATCTACAGTCTCAGCTGATCCTAGGGAAAAAAGTATACTTTATTGAATTGGAAATATATTCCCTTTTCAATAGGTACATTGCAAATATATTAAAAGTATATTAGCATCATGCTTTTACCTATTTTCACAATACAGCTTTTAACCCACTTTATAATAATTGTTCTTTAGTATATTTTCTAAAAAATATATTTTCTAAAAAAAGGTATTAAGTTTTAACTGTGTGCCGGAAATGATTATTGTAACAATGCATTGAAAGTATAACTTTTAAAATACATTATAGTATACACTAGTATTTTGTACAAACTATAGCAAAGTTTTAATTGTCTAATAATATACAAAAGACAAAGTATGCAATTTGTAGTATTTGGACAATCTCCTCTCTCTCCCTCCTTCTCTCATCTCTCTCTCTCTCTCTCTCTCTTTTCTCTCTCTCTCTCTCTCTCTCTCTCTCTCTCTCTCTCTCTCTCTCCTCTCTCTCTCTCTCTCTCTCTCTCTCTCTCTCCTCTCCTAATAAAAGGTGAAAAAAAACTTGTAAGACAAAAAAAATACACTTTAAAATCATGAATCAAGCTTTATAATTAGTCCCTCCACACACTGTAAAAAGTGAACAGTTGGATCAACTTAAAAAATTACTTCAATTGGTAACACCTAAAAAACTAAGTTTTCTCAACTTAAATTATCACATTAAAATGTGATAATTTAAGTTGAGAAAACTTAATTTTTTTAGGTGTTACCAATTGAAGTAATTTTTTTAGGTTTGATCCAACTGTTCACTTTTTACAGTGCAGGCATATACTTACTTTGCTTTGATACAATTTAATAACAACTAAAATATACTTAGTACAAAATCAGTTGTTTCAAAATAGCAGACTTCAAGTTAATTAACACAGTTGAAGTATACTGAATTAGTCTAGCTGCAAGTATACTTAGCATTTTATTTTGTATTTTTCACCAAGGGAGTATCATACAAAAGACAATTCACGAGGTGAGCCCTGCCAAAGAAAAGAGAGGCCGAGGGGTGGCACACGTGCAAGAGTCATTAGACAAAATTATGATGGATTTTTAACGTTACGGATCAGATTGTTTATTTACCTCCCTCACTTGGCTGATTTCATTTATCTCCTCTTAACATTTGGTGAGTCTACTGCGAGTAGTTTGTCAGCATAATTGCATGGTACAGTGAAGCTGTACACTGCGCATGCTCTTTTCTCCAACATATCCCACCATGATTGCATACATCTTCAAAGGACAGCCGTGACATTTAAATAATGATGACTGGCATGGGCTATTACTATTCTACTGGAGATTTGACCTAGAAACAAGCACAACGCTTTCTATGCCAATTCCCAATTCCATGTTTTGCCGATCAGACCTGATTTACAATTTGTCATTTTTTTTATTATATTATTATTATTATTCATGTGCTAAGTGCTGCTGTTTTGAACAGTGCTTCTCAACTGGTGGGTCGTGACACAAAATGGGGTCGCGGGTCTGTTCTGATAGAGTCACCTGGGAAAAACAATGCTTAATGCAAATGATAAAATGCAAATGCATAGTTAACAAGTAGGCTTTTAAAAATGAGGAGAAAACACTTCACATGTCTTTTGTTGTGTATGTTGAGGACAGTACATCAAATTAAACTCTATTTGGTAGAACTAGTAGAAGCTTGTCAAATCTTATCTTAAATAAAGACAATAAATAGCCTACAATCAAGCAATACAAAATAGTAAAAACATGATCCATTAAATGAGGTTTGTGCTGAAAAATGGGGATTCAATATTGTTTTAAAAAACAGGACATCTTCTAAAACTAAGGGATAAATATTATTTTGCAAGAGCATTAGGAAAAAAAAAGAATCTGTAAAAATCCACTATGGATATATCCTAAAACAGAACAGTCTTTTTAACATTTGGGGCAGCAATAGAATAAAAAAAAAAAACTGTAAAAAGGAAAGCTAAATTAAATCAATTTAGTACATTTATTATCAAATCAATTCAAGGAATCCTTAAAATGATGTGAATGAAAGTATCCGTTTATTTAAAAAAAAAGAAGAATTGTACTGACAACAAACATTTGAATGGAATTAAGTGTAATGCTAACATAGTAAATGCAGAATAATAATCAACATTAAAATGCATGGAAGACGACTAGACTACATTTTACTAGAGAATTGGTAGGGAGGCGATGGCCCAAAAAGGTTGAGAACCGAATGCATGATTGAGGGCAAAGAAGATATTTTTTTGCGGATGTTTTTCATAAATTCCGCATGATGAAGCAGGTAGTCAGAATGTGGGTTCTCCTCTAAAAAGGTTAAAGTCTTTACATAGGCGTTTTTTGAAATACACATAAGAAAGATAAATGGAATTTCCTCTATGAAAATTAATTTTGAGAGAGACATTCTCTGAAATCATTCTGAGCTCACCTCAATACTTTAAAATTGTAGAGCACCGTCGTGATGTATTACGCCCCTTATGCAGTCAAGCCATCCTGAGGAACGAGTAAATTATCTTTTGCCAGGATAAATGATTTCATACATTTAAAGCACTGTTACACCATATTTTTTTTTCTTTTTTTTATGTGTAATACTTTTTTGTCAAGTACTGGAGTGACAGAGGGTAATATATAATAAGTTCTATTTTTTCCTAGTATATGAAACAATGAATCATTAAATAATGTGTAGATTTAGTAGCCTATTATACATGGTGCAATGTTCAATATGAAAAAGTAGCACTTTTATGGAACTCTATTGTCTGGTAAATATAAACATCCGTCCATGTGTGTCACGTGGATGGTGGCGCTTTTTCTCAGTGTCTAGCTTGAATCACTTTCCAGCTGATGAATGATTAAAACATTGGCAGCCAATCAGAATCCATCCTGCTTTAAATAGCTCAAGTATTTAAAGTGGCAGGTGACAAACGCAGAGCTTAGAATAAACCGAACGATTAGTATGCGTTGGTTTGGACTCAAATAATTATCAGTTATCTTATCGTTCTTGGTGTGAACTAGCCTTAAGAGGGTTATTATTTCATTAAGTATAAACTATTTCACATTGTGAAAGCGCACTGCAGAACAGATTCCGAATGTATTGCCACTTTTCTAAAAACAAAATTTAAATGCCAGAAGCGAGGTATCATAATATCAGGGTTTTCTTTTTTTCTTCCTCACTTTTCACAAATATCATTCATATAAATTCCAGCTGTGCTGTTTCTGTTTTGGGTTATATGTAGGCTATATACAAATAAAGAATATATATATATATATATATATATATATATATATATATATATATATATATATATATATATATATATATATATATATATATATATATATATATATATATATATATATATATATATATATATATTAAAAAAGAAGAAGTAGTCTTCAGGAATGTAAACCAAAGACTATCACATTTTCTTTGCATTTATTCATGATTTATATTTTAGAGGGCCTTTGAGATCCCAAAATATAGGAGTCACAAAGTATCAACGAGATAGCAGAAGTGAAAGCAGCTTCAAAAAAGCAAATGTTCTGAACTAAACATGTTTTATTTAAAAAAAAAACTGCATATTTTAAACTATCAAATATTTTCGACTATAAAATTGTTTGAAAATCAAAGCCATACTTGTATGTTCTCTGACCAAGTTGTGTTACAAATGTGAAATTGATATCACAAAAAGGGCCTTTTTAAACATTTTAAAGTACAGTTTCCATGATAATTTAGTGTCAGTTTCAAAATGGTTCTCATGATGTATTTTGAGGGTTTGAACTTTAAATGATACCTAATTTATGATGATTCCAAAAATATGTGATAGGGGGAAAAAGGCAATAAAGGACTACCACAAGCTGTTTGGTCTTTACAAAAGTGTTTTTTTAGTACCGTGACAATCCTTCTGATCTGGCACAGATATATTTCTAGAAATCCAGCTGAAAGTGTGCAGTCTGTGGTGACGAAGTTCCAGATAACATCTGCCGATTGCTTTAGGCCTGTGGGCAGAGGAGGGAGGTCAGACTGAGGCCAGTGTTACAGTGCTGAGTAACAGGAACATGATGAAGGTGATCTGATGATGATGATGATGATGAAGAAGGGATCTATTCTTAAAGGGATACTCACCCAAAAATGAAAATTCTGTCATCATTTACTCACCCTCAAGTTGTTGCAAACCTGTATGAGTTTCTTTCTTCTGCTGAACACAAAGGAAGATATGTTGAAGAACGATTGGAACTTTGGCACCATTGACTTCCATAGTATTTATTTTTTCTACTATGGAAGTCAATGGTGCCAAACAACTGCTTGGTTCAATCGTTCTTCAAAATATCTTCCTTTGTGTTCAGCGGGAGAAAGAAACTCATACAGGTTTGCAATAACTTGAGGGTGAGTAAATGATGACAGAATTTTCATTTTTGGGTGGAGTATCCCTTTAACGTATTCAACCTGTACGTAATTAATGTATTTAATGTAGCCTATTTCAAATAAAAAATAAAAATAAATAAATGTGCCTAGGTTTGATGATTGTAAATATAAACCAATGTGATAAAGACACAATTATATCAAAATTAAATCTATTTGCGGTTACCCTTTACATTTATTTACAGTGCACTTACCTATGGATTAAGGTTAGGTTTAGGGTTAGTACCAAGTAATTATCCAGTTATTGCAATTACTAGAACATATACATATCTACATGCAAGTACATATGTACATGGGTAACAGGGCTGTAAAATAAAGTGCTACCTTTTAAGTGTTATTGTTACAGTGTAATTAAATAGTTTTAAGTACTAAGCAATAATAATGAACTGCATGTACTTACTATAGTTTTAGGATTTGGTTTTGGGTTGCATGTCATTATGCATGATTTATAGTTTTGTTTCATTCTTGAAAATGCTTTTTGTGATGATGAAGTCTATTTACCATAATATAATAGTCTAACAAGTTGAAAATGGCCCACTGTCACATTATGAAAGATAAATACATTCCAAAGCTGTTTGCAGTCATTGGTAATATTTGCGAGCAACTGCAAACTTTATTTTGTAGATCATTTCAGCCATAATTGTAAGATTGAAAATCTCCCATTGACTTTGAGAAAATTCAGTATCACAAATGCATGTTCCATTGATGACATCATCATAATATTTGTATGAATCATAACTGGACTTCTTTCATACATGTCTCAGCATACTGATTCTAATTAGGATTGGTCCCGTTTTCTTTGCATATATTGCTTTGCCAATTTACACTGACTGTGTGTTGATTCTTTCAGTAGACTGGAAACAAACTTTAACACCATTCTTGTGTTGCCTTGCGACCACATGTATTTACATAAATATCATAATGTTTTGTGCAGCTGATAAAATTTTCCATAACAAAATCTGACACCTTTTAAAGACACTCCCCACAAAAAGGGAGCAAAATAGGGCCTCAAAAGTGTAGTCTTTATTTAATAATTAGTAAACAGAGGAATTTCAGACAAATGATTTGACTTATTTTTTTTCAGCCTTATTTAGTTGATTCCTAAATAGGGTTGCACACTCAGGTACCTTCACACAATGATTATCTTTTTTCCTTTGCGTTTTTCGTGTACAGGCGACAAAAAAAGCTGTATTATTCATGCCAGGCCATTAGTTGGCGATGTCACTTTGTAAAGAAACACTACACAATCTACGCATAGACTGAACACGTACTATGCATGTGGATCACCGTTTTCACAAATTCATGTTCTTATAGTTTACACAGAGACAATAATGCTATAGTTTTCAAAAACGTGCACTTTGAAACCAGTTTTTAAAAGTTTGCGTTTTCAGGCCAATGAAACACCAATTAATGAATGGTCTAAATCCATTAAACGTTTTCTGTTTTAAGTGTAAATGCTTCCTTAGCCTAAATAAAGCTGTCACTCCAACACTATCTCATGACCAATTTGTACGAATTCGTACGAGGGAGTAAAAGGTGGTTAATTCGTATTTGACCTCACTCTTCGTATGACCTCACTCATACAAATTCGTACGATTTGTCTAAACCCCAGTGACAGGTAGGTTTACGGGCGGTGTCAGGGGTAGGTCATTCGTACGAATTCATACGAATTGGCCAACTCGTAAAATATGTACGGTTTAGCAAAAATTGTACAAATTTATAAGAGTGGGGTGAATTTGTACGAATTGCGTGAGATCGGGTTGGTCACTCAATACGGGTTAGCTAATTTGTGACATATTAACGTGTATATAAATAGGCTCATACTTATGTGAAAATAAACTTTCATATAAATGGTTTATGTGTTTACTTATTATAGTGTACTTTATATTATATACTAACATATTAGGCATATGCATGGTATTTGCTTGAAGTTTCTAGTATAGGCCTGGAATTTTTTCCAACATAGTTGAAAATTCAGAACACCAACAGCTTCAGTGAAAGCAAATGGACATGTTTTCCCCATGGCAAAGAAGACTACATTGAGCGGCATGGATCAATCACACACCAAGAATGGTGCCACCAGGCTGTGAAGATGTGGTCAGGTGACAGTGAAGTTAAACATGTTAGAAGCCCAGCAGTCATTCAGGGCTCCACTGTCTAACAGTGTGTGACAAGTGAAAAGCGAGTGGACGGAATCAGTCTCACCTCCCTCATTCAGCTGCGATCGGAGCGCCGGGATCGCTGGCAGGATCGAGGAACACTGCAGCGTATTGATCTTTATTTCATTGCCGACCGGTACAGAGTGGCCTGCCAGAAAGTGAAGATGATATTTAGGGAAGTCTGGGACTCCAGTGTATCAGACAGCCAGATTTAAGGATGTTTCAGAGGTAGAGCACCTGATTCAGAGACGTGGCCCAGATATCCCATTCTGTAAGTCGCACAAATAGGTCTGTCCTCGATGTGACATTGAACAATGCTGGCTTTATTTGTTGAAATAGCAATTTGTAGAGCAAGATCCAGATTTAACCCCATAAACCCACTCTAAAAAATGAAGGTTTTTGCAAACCCAACCGTTGGTTAAAAAATGTATTAAAGGGCCCCTATTATGGCGTTTAAAATGTTCCTAATATTGTTCTGGGAGTCCCCAACAACAGTTTTACATGCATACAATGACAAAAAAACACTTTTGTTGTCTTTTAATATGCATTTATTTTTACCTGATTTGCTCACCGACTCCCAAATGATTCGTTCAACGACTCATTTTTCCAAACCCCTTCTTTTGCGTGACGCTAATCGGCAGTGATTGGTCAGATAACCCAGTCAGTTATTGTTTGTTAGCCCAAAGCATAAACATATTGGAAAAGCACTGCAGTACTACAAGGTATTGCTCTATTCTTTATGACAACTCCAATAACAACAACAAACATTTTACATATTTAAAAAAAAATTGACATTGGAGACCTAGAAGCTGCGCTGAGCGTAACTTACACAACACACACACATACTTACTGCGCCTTCCCTCCTCGCGCCCCCGACGCTACAAAACCCATAAAAGAAACAATTATTAATAATACTTACAGGTTGTGATTCGGAGGAGGAAGCTGATCCATATACACTGGGTACTGAGCCCTCCTTCAGGAACAACCGGCTCGCGAATCCACATTTGAATTCATTTATGTTTCTGAATGATTTGTCATTAAAATGATGAGAACACAACACAAGGTTCGGGCTATACTGTTGTGGTATCGTTGCAAGTATGAACTCTAACCACTGATTCTTCACATGCTCATCCCTGGGCAATGAAAACAAAGTGGCTGAACTATCTTTGCATTGTAGAACACAGCGTCTTCTCGACATGATGCTATTCAGCTGAAGTATTTGAATGTGTTCTAGACTTCAAGTTTACACTTCCGTCTGCGCGCGCAGTAACTGGGCGCGGCCAATATGCTAATGTTTCGTATCTACGTCACTGCGAAACAGCTAATGACTCGTTTCAAAAACAATTCATTTCATAGACTCAGAGTCGACTCTCAATTTTGAAAGACAATAATTTGTATATACGGTGCACTTTCAGATATAAATCTTTGCAGGATGTTTTCATTCCCTTAGAGCTATATTCCACACTACATGAACAGTCATTTTCAAAAATCCATAATAGGGGCTCTTTAAAAAATTTAAACCAACAGATGGGTTTGTCTTTGACCCAAACGTTGGTTGAAACAACCCAGCATTTTTTTGTGTACTGCATCATATTTGATACGCACATTATGAAGGTCTCTGAACTCAACATTATCAAAACTTTACCTAAAAACCTGTTGCACACAATCTACTACATTTATTCCGTCGTCTGATTGATATTGATAGTTTTTAGGAAGGAAAAGATTTTTTTTTATATAATTGTAAAAACGTCCACCTTCAGCTTTGTCTCTTTGCTGTGAAATCTTTAATGCTTTTCATGAAGTAAACGTAAGAATAACTTTTATATTGTAAGTCATTTCAATATTTAACATGTACCAGAAGCAGCTTAGGATTACTTGATTATACATCATCTTTTTTCTTTTTCTTTTTTTTAACATGTTGATATGTGAGTATCAGATTTGATCCATCAGGCTTGTATTTGCTCATCTCTAAATCATCATTGTATTGTATTGCTTATATGTTTTGCCCCGCACAATTAACACTACAGAGCTTTGATCATAAAGCTAAGCAATAAATACTGGAAGATATAGAACTGATATGCTTATGCATTTTATGCAAGTAGTCTGCTATACTGCTATATATCTCAATGATTTATATTACATGCTATCAGAGTTTCACCTTACTTTTTGCTCAAATATCAGCAATGCACCAAATTGCATATTTACGGGCCTCTGAATAAAACTTTTTTCAGCTCCATATACTCTAGCTATATCAGAGCCTACTGCATGAGACTTTTATACCTGACGATAAAAACATAAAACACATGCAAACTTTCTAAAAATAATTATCTAAAGGTTCTAAAAACTGATCCATTAAAAAAAAAAAAAAAAAAAATGTTGACTAATATTTCATACGCCAGACTTCACATGGTTAACGTTGCAGTGTATCTGTAGCACTCAAGCGAAGGGATTCTCATTCATCCTACTGTATTACTAGAAAGGATTTTATTGTAGTAGAAAATCAAAGGTCTAACTTTAGCTTTAAAGCTATTACACCTGCCTCCCGAACATGCCCCCAAATAGCTGAAGTGATTCCTGAGTGATAAAACTTGTTACACGACATCAGAGCACAGATCTTTGTTAGTGACTTGGTTTGAAACACATTTCTTGTTTTTTTTTTTTTTCTTTCTTCCGGAGTCCCAAAAGGAAGTTCAAAAGGAGTGATTCCCTCTTACAAAACCACATCTCATTGCCAGCTTTTCCTCAATGAGAGCAAAGTATTTCATGTCATATTGAAGAAGAAGAGGTGGTTGTGCTCCGCTGAGGGAAGATTACATGTCGCGTTCTTCCTGTGCGTGGGTTTGCATTAGTCATATTATGCATGGAATTATAATATTTCAAGTGAACAATACATACATATCTTGTCTGTACAGTTAAATGTTTCATGAGGATTTATCTGAGACATTGAGATTTGTGTATTTAGACATTATAGGGAACTCTTTAAAAGAGTTTTGTAGCTGTAAAAGTGGTATCATCCCATATCAAGAAACCCACCTGTGAAGGACTCCGACTATGACAAGTGGATCACTCATAAACAGACATAGAGGAAATAAACGGCATGTGGTGTGTGTCATCTACAGCTTGGAGCGCATTGAAGGTAAGTTCTGCTTGATAATACACTTCTGTCCAGACTGACAGCATGCATGTTTGAGCTTTTGTCACATACAACCACCATGTCCTTCATAAATACATCGTCATCAGAGCTCTGCACTGTTGTGTGTGGGAGGAAAAATATAGGGTACAACAACGCGATCTCAGTGCAATTCGTATGAATTTTATGAGGTGGCTAATTCGTACGAATTCATATGACCTCACTTGTATGAATTAGTAAGATTTTTGCTAAATCTTAAATATCTTACGGGTTGCCCAATTTGTATGAATTTGTACGAATGACCTACCCCTGACCCCGCCCCTAAACCTACCCATCACTAGGGTTTAGACAAATCGTACAGAACGTATGAGTGAGGTCATACGAGTTTGTACGAATTAGCCACCTTTTACTCACTCGTACGAATTCTTACAAAATGGTCGTGAGATAGCGTTGTGTACAACAGGGCTAAATGCACATCTTAAAGGGATAGTTCACCCCAAAATGAAAATTACTCACCCTCATGTTGTTCCAACCCCGTAAGACTTTCGTTCTTCTTCGGAACACAAATGAAGATATTTTTGATTAAATCTGAGAGCTGGATAACTCCTCCATAAGCTTCTAAGGGATTGAAACTTGCCAGCCCCGAAAAGTTATTAAAGAAATCGTTAAAATAGTCCAAGTGACTAGAGGCTCAATCTTAAGTTTATCAAGCGACGAGAATACTTTTGTGCTAAAAAAAAACAAACAAAAATAACGACTTCATTCAAGTTTTCATTTCCTTCTCTCTTGGCCTCGAGATAGTTCATGTAGTATAATTGCATAGTTCTTCTGTGTTGTACGTCACACGCATCACACACATGACCAGCATCGGCCAATAGTGAGGCTACGTGTGACGTACAATACACAAGCTCTACGCATTTATTCTACATGAACAATCTCGAGGCCAAGAGAGAAGGAAATGAATACTTGATATACTTGATAATATACAGTGGTGCTCAGAATTAATGGCACCCCTGGTAATTATGATCAAAAATGGGTGTAAAAAATAAATCTTCATCGTTTATCCTTTTGATCTTTCATTCAAAAAATTGGCAAAAATCTGACCTTTCATTGAAGTAAAAGAATTGAAAATGGGGGGGAAAATCACATTATAAAAAATATTTTTCTCCAAAACACGTTGACCACAATTATTCATACCCCTAGAATTTTTTATGAATACTTTATCTATGAAGTATATTCCCATTAAAATTTATCTTTTTTAGCACACCAGGGTGACTAGGAACATGAAATTGTCCAGCTATGACTTCTTGTTTCACAGGAGTTTAAATATGAGGAAGCACAAAGGCCAAATCCCCTTAATCATCCATCACAATGAGTAAAACCACAGAACATGGTTCTGATGTGCATCTAAAGATTGTTGAGCATCACAAAATAGAAAGTGGATGTAAGAAAATATCAAAAGAATTAAAAATCCCCATTTCCACCATCAGGGGAATAATTAAGAAGTTCCAATCATCTAAAGTTGTTACGATTCTGCCAGGAAGAGGACGTGTGTCTATATTTTCTTAATGGACGGTGAGGAGGAAAGTTTGAGTGGCCAAAGACTCTTCAAGGATCACAGATGGAGAATTGCAGAGATTAGTTGAGTTTTGGGGTCAGAAAGCCTATTAAAAAAAATCAAACAACCCCTACATCACCACATGTTGTTTGGGAGTGTTTTAAGAAAAATGCTCCTCGCTCATCCAAATACAAACTCCAGCATATTCAGGTGTCAGACACGACTGGATCTTCAAACGGCGCAGGGTTCTGTGGTCAGATGAAACTAAAAAAAGGGCTTTTTGGCAGCAAACACACTAGATGGGTTTGGTGTACACAAGGATAAAAAGTATCCCATGTGTAGAATTTAAAATACCATTGGATCTTTAATGTTGTGGGCCTATTTTTCTGCTGGAGGTCCTGGACTTCTTATTCAGACACATGGCATTGTCGATTCTATCAAATATCAACAGATAAAAAATCAAAACCTGACGCCTTCTGCTAGAAATCTTACAATGGGCCGTGGTTGGATCTTCCATCAGGTCAACAATCCAAAACAAACATCACAATCAACACAAAAATGTGTTAGGGAGCACAAAATGAAGCTTCTGCCATGACCGTCCCAGTTCCCTGAGCTGAACCATATAGAAAATGAGTGGCTGAACTGAAGAGAAGAAGCACCAATATGGATCTGGGAATCTGCAGGATCTGGAGAGACTCTGTATGGAGGAATGGTCTCTGATCTCTTGTCAGTTGTTCTCCAAACTCATCAGGCATTATAGGAGAAAACTCAGAGCTGTTATCTTGGCAAAAGGAGATTGCAAAAAGGTATTTAATAAAAGGGTATGAATAATTGTGGCCAACATGTTTTGGAGAAAAACATTTATTTTATAATGTGATTTCCCCCCCACTTTCAAATCTTTTACTTCAATGAAAGGTTAAGATTTTGCCAATTTTTTGAATGAAAGATCGAAAGGATAAACGATGCAGATTTATTTTTTACAGCCATTTTTGATCATAATTACCAGGGGTGCCATTAATTCTGAGCACCACTGTATAAATTACTCTTTAATGACTGATTATAAAGTATATTTGAGACTACAGACTATATAGATCTGGCTATGTGAGACTACATTTTGAATCAATTCCTTTTCTTAGCATGACACATTAAGATTACAGTACAGAATACCTCTTTCGGCATTATCCTCAATATTGTATGAGCATAAGTATATAGTGTATTAGTTTCATATGTCAAAGAACAGAAGAGAGGCTCACGGCGTAAACGTCACATCCTTTTTAATTTCCCGGCAAAAACATCCCGAGTCCTTCACATAGAAATCAGTCTACATGATTTTATAGACAACAGAGGAGGTCAGGGAAGGTCTCATTTGTAAAGTTTCATCACAAGCTGTTTACACATTGGCAATGCAACTGTCAATCAAAAATCTTACGTATAGGGCCCTTTAACAAAGAGTACATTGGGACATATGTTTACGGTGACAGGATTTATCAGATTATTTGTGAATTTGTATTGATGTTTGTATTATTAACTAAATTAATTGGTTTCACTTTATTTTGATTGTCCCTTTAACACATTATGTTGACTATAAGTAACGTTGCACCTATATCTACTAACTCAGAGTGTGTGTTTTAAAATATATTTAACAGTTATGTAATAATTGATTTATTAATATTTTTTTCTTTTTCCTCAGAGACAATTGTTCTAAAAGTGGACAGTCTGTTCTCGCAACATTTCTCCAACATAAAAGACTTAAAAAAGATTTTTATAAATGTATCCTAGGCACAGGCAACAACATGAATCTGCTTTTAACTTCAAATTAAAGTGTGGAGTTAGTGTTCCCATTTAAAACCATTGATAATTATAGTCCATGACTGATGACAAAGAGTGTGTTGCATTGCTGGGCTTTGCTTTTTATTCATAGCACAAAATAGCTAGACCTTTTAAGACGAAGGTAAAGAGAATCTGCTTCCTCAAGCATTTTGACAAAACATTTGGTCTGTCAGCACATATCGTCTAACACCCGTAGACAGAGAAATGAGCGAGAGAAATCAGCAGAGATTCGTCATAATCATGGATATGCCTATTTGCATTAGTGTTACTCAACTGGTGTAATATCTCTCAAAATTAAAGGCATCAACATCTGTTTATAGCTGAAATGTAATAAGTTAAAATACTATAAAAGGCACCTGCTGATTGGCAAAATAATTTTCAATTTAGTCTGATGAGAAACATTTCCATTTAAACTGCCATTAGTGGAGCAGCATGATTACAAAACAACTGTGCATATGGCACAAAACACATTTGAATGAAACAGGGCTGCATTTGGTTGACGCATGGTTTAATAGAAATCCAAAATGAAGGTCTTCATGTCAGTCCAGTTTAGTCAGGTTACTAACTAACCCCTGGTATCACAAACAAGGCTTAAGCCTAGTCCCAGACTAAAATGCATGTTTGAGCTGTTTTAACTGAAAGCAACATGCACTGACATATCTTTAAAAATTGTATGCCAGTGCCATTGTTTTGTCTCGATATGCTGGCCAGTAATGTTTTTCTAGGGCACGTTTAAAAAAACCTACTTAAATGCCCTGATTAGACTAAGGTCTAATCCTGGATTAATCTAAGCTATGTCTGTGAAACCGTGGGGGCAGAGTATTAGTAGACTGTTATGTTAGGGTTAGTAGAATAAGTTGACATGTTCTTGCAAATGTACTTGTCAGTTAGTAGAATGTAGTAGAAGTGGCTGTCTATGGGCATGCACAAACATGTCCTTAAAACATGTTTGTGTATGCCCATAGACAGCCACTCTGAAGCGGTCAGAGGCCATTCTAAAAGAGTCAAAATGTCGAGACAGGACCCATCGTCAAAATGTCTGTGTCCACCATCCAAAACAAACTAGAAAATAGACTCAAAGTGCTAAATAACGGAATTATCATTTAACAGATATTAAGCAGAGTCTACTAACACTCTAATGACAGTTAGTTCACATGTGGTTGCTAAGTTAGTGGAATGTCTGAAGTGGATTTTCGAAAAAAAGTTTTACCGTTTTTTCCCCTCTCATTTTGTTCCATTAAAATCATTGGTGAACTGTGTGCATTGACATGATGTTCCCATCAATAAATCATCATATTTTGAATGTCTTAAAACATGCAACTTCTGCTAGTGATGCTGCTCTTTTTAAATGCCCTCTAGGAAACCCCAAGAACTGACGAGATCCATGACATGCACTTCAACAGGTAAAACAGTTCTTTTGCATGGGATTCCCAAGTATTAATGCATGTCCAGAAACAACATATAATTCAACCCGATCTCACGGCAATTCGTATGAATTTTACGAGGTGGCTAATTCATAATAATTCGTAAGACCTCACTCGTTTTTGCTAAATCGTACATATTTTACGAGTTGCCCAATTCCTATGAATTAGTACGAATGACCAGCCCGTTCTCATCCCAAGGCGTCATACATGTGACGCTTTTGACATTTCATCGAAATCTTATGCACATGGCATCCTTTAGCGTCAATATGAGACGCAGATCCCAAGGCGTCATAACGCGACCCCAGACCTAAACCTACCCATAACAGTGCGTGCTATATTGACACTAAAGGGTGCCATGTGCGTAAGATTTCGACGAAATGTCATATGGCGTCACCTATATTTACGCCAAAGGATGAGAATGCGTTGGAATGACCTACCCCTGACCCCGCCCCTAAACCTACCCATCACGTGGGTTTAGACAAATTCTACAAATTCGTACGAGTGAGGTCGTACGATATCTTACAAATTAGCCCCCTTTTAATCACTCATACAAATTTGTACGAATTGGTCGTGATTGTATAATTTGGTTTGATTCAGATCTGCAGGTTGGCACGGTCCTTTCAATAACGGCCTCTTTGCTGGGTAGTGGTTTCCAGGGTCAGGTAATGAAGTTTCTGTGTGACCTCACCTCAGGTGGCCAAATCACCTCAATATGGCAAAATACTCAGAGACCGCTTTGGTGATTTCAATAGGGTGATCTGGGTGGAACCTTGTTTCCCCGACGGAATAAAAAATAAAGAAGGTAATTGCAACTTTTATCCCACAATTCTCACTTTTTTTTCACGCAATTATGAGTTTATATCGCACAATTCAAGCTTTAACTTGCAATTGCGAGCGAGTGACTTTTTCCTCAGAATTATGAGTTATGTGATCTCAATCATGAGGAAAAAGTCAGAATTGCAAATTTATATCTTGTGAGTTTTTCTCAGAATTGTGTGGATATAAACTCTGAATTGCACAATTGTCACAATTACCATTATTAACAGCAACTTAGAAAATTGTGGAACTTTGAAGGTTGCAGATTGATTTTTTTTTAAAGAAAGGCCCATTTAAAAAATGTGTCAGACTGAACAGAATCAAATCTGAACTTTTTGATTTAAAGATTGTGTAAAATAATAATGAAATAAAATGTCAATGTTCTTTACTTAAAATCATGCATTGTGTATTACATATCTTGCAACAAATATCCTAGTACAATACAACAAAATGATTATGCAGTTTGTTTGAACTTTAGTAACTTTTTAATTATGCTGCTGCCTTTATTGACCTTCAACAGAGAGCAGTTTAGAGGATACATTATTTAAAAAGCTGCTTTTAAGTGTAAATGTCATTGCATTTTATATATGTTATAGTGTTTTCTCTTTGGATCAAATTAGAGCAAATCCCTCTTGGGTTTGAATAGAGAGAGATAAATGACAAAACTTTTTTCTTTTCACAACACAGACGTGCACACAAGTATAAAGTACATCTATGTTGTTAATTATGTAAATACTAATATAACCACCCCACTGACTTCCTGATTCTTCCTCCTTCCTCAGTGTTTGAAGCAGGCGGGAACTTTGAACTAAAAATAAAACTTAGGAGGACATTGATAGCAGTGGTGGGGCTATAATTAAGCTTCTAGCACGATGAGCAAAGGGGTGTTTATTAAAACAAACACAGGATCTTAGTTAGTCATTACAAAAAAAAAAAAAGATTGTGCATTTATGTATGCATGAGTCTTTTTTTTAAAGAACATTTACTTTTCTCCCACACATCTTAAGGGAAACTTTGAAACTGCACTCAAGATGCTGTGGATGGATGCATAATTTGAAAGACACCAAGGAGGCCTAATTCAATCCAGTACTGGACCGTTAAGTGTGTATGATTTGTTAAATGAAATTGTTGTCAGGGTAGATAACATTTTTAATTTGGCTTGAATTAAAGCAAGGCTGTGCGAAACGGAAGTATAGCCCCCAATTGGTTTTGTTGTCTTAAAAATAAACAAATTTGATTTGACAATGACTTTATTTCAGCAGAAATGCTTTGGAAATGCATTTTTAATGTTTGCAGACTTAAAATCCATCACAATGGTGTACAGCAGTGTAATCTGAACGGACTATAGTTCCGCCCCTCAGAGCCTTGCTTTCATTCATGTCTAATTTAATATGGCGTCTACCCAGAAAAAAAGGTCCATAGGATCCCGGAGTTAAATCAAGTGAATCAAATGTACTGAACAGACATAACGAACACTCATGGGTAAATTCAGCAAACAATGCCACTGCATCTTATTCACTAACCACCCGCTAACTACTTTAACCATCTGCAAGTCAAGACAAGTCACCTTTACTTATATAGCACTTTTTACAATACAAATAGTTTCAAAGCAGCTTTACAGTGATAACAGGAACATAATTTATCAAAGTTAGTTTCGGCTACAGCAGATCTAGAAGAATCTTCAGTGTTGATTCATTTTGGTTGTTAAAATCATTAAATATTAATGTAGTTCATTTATATATATATATATATATATATATATATATATATATATATATATATATATATATATATATATATATATATATAATATATATATATATATATATATATATATATATATATATATATATATATCAGCTGTTTAGTTCTCATATAATGGTGTCAATGGAGGCAGATCAATAATATTGTTGAAAAGTGTCTGCGACAAAGCAAGCCAAAAGCCAAATGTGGAGAAAAAAAGGAGCATGGAGGGAAAAAAAGGAGAAAGCTGGGGCATCAGTTCTCCTCTGGCCAACAAACGAACAGTGTATGATTAGGATTCAGAGAGCATTATAGATCAGAAGTCAGATTGGGATCAGAACATTCAAAATATTTTAATCCAGTTCCATCTGGTTGAAGATGAGATTCGTCACATCAGTATATCTGCACGGGTGTCATAGGGATTTAAATGCAGTCATTATGATTGAATATAGTTCTAAATTGTGCAAATTGTTGTAACCAGCGCCATACACTCCCATTCAAAAGTATGGGGTTGGTAATTTTTTTGGAGGATTTTGAAAGTCTCGTATGCTCAGCCAGGCTGCATTTTTATTTTATTTTGAAATATTAACATATAAAATTACTTTTTTATGTAATTTATGCATGTGATGGTAAAGCTGAATTTTCAGCATCATTACTCCAGGCTTCAGTGTCACACGATCCTTCAGAAATCATTCTAATATACTGATTTGCTACACAAGAAACATTCATTATTATAATTATTAATGTTAAAAACAGTAGTGTTGCTCAACATTTGTTTGGAAAAGCAATAAATGTTTTCAGTTTAAAAGAAAAGCATTTATTTGAAATACATATATTTTGTAAATGTATTAAAATGTCTTTACTGTCACGTTTTATGTATTTAATACATCCTTGCTGAATAAAACTTATTGAAGAAAAAAAAAAAGGAACTAACTCCAACCTTTTGAATGGTAGTGTAACTCTAGATGATTTTGATGGCTCAGATGATTCAGGTTTCTGCAGGAGTATACTAGATAGTGATAGACTGCTTCAGGCTCAATCTGAACTGATTTAAATTGAACAAATCAATGTCTTGAGCATGTTTGTGTTGATACCTGATTTGCATAATCATTTTATTAAAAGCAACGCAGATGGCATGTCCAAATCAACAATGCTCATTATATCATTCTATTAGAATGATTTCTGAAGGATCATGTGACACCAAAAACTGCAGTAATAATGCTGAAAATTTAGCTTTGGAACACAGAAATAAGTTACATTTTTAAATGTATAAAAATAGAAAACAATTATTTTAAATTGAAATTTTTCACAATATTACTGTGTTTACTGTGTTTTTGATTAAATACATGCAGCCTTTAGGATACTTTTTTCATAAACAATATTTTTGGGATATTTTCAAATTTTTGACGTAGTGAATATTATGCAAAAACAAAAAAATAGTGAACCTCAGTAACATTATGTGAACCTGAAGGAACATAAAATCCATGTCATGAAAATGTGACATTTAAATCCAAGGTATAGGAAGACTGAAATAATTATTGTAGTAGTCCAATAAATTTGTTTACTGTACTGATCCTGGGATTCCTAAACACTCTATAATCTTCTTCTGTAACCTTAAAACCTTAAAGTGACACCAAATCAAAGATACACACGGACAGCATGACATCCTGAAGTATGCCTTAGAAGTGTGGAATGAGAAATAGGTCTCCAGTCCAGTTTTCACTAGTTTTCTGTGCACAAAGCACATCCAGGTCCCCAGCCACCTCATCCTGGTATCACACTTATTTTTAAAATCACACCACCACCGTCATTCTCTCTTTCCAGTAATGCCTGCTGCTATGGTAACAGCAATGTTCAGAACAATTAGGCTCCTGTTTTCACACAGAGAGCAGGTCTGTGTCAGAGAACAGACGTGCATATCACTTTAGAAAACGCAGACCCGAGAAACAAGAAACGGACGCGTAAATGAAGATGCCACGAAAGGTGCCGCCGTGACTGGGCTTTGTTCTTCAAATACTCTTAATGCAGCCCTTTCTTCCTTCTCGGTGTGAATATTATCTGAACGTAGCACATTTCCTTCAAAAGTACATGGATGTCAGGGAGCCCTGTGAGGTGACCAAAGTGGGCCGCTTCCATCTCTGGCTCTAGGTTTACGTAAGAGCCATCTGCTTCAATTAGAAGTCATTGTGTTTGTGTTGGTGAGTGGGAGGTAATATAGCAGATAATAACGGGTAATTGTGTGGTGTGAGCTGTTTGTTGAAAAAGGACGCGGCCAAACCAGCCACTGTATATTCAGATCGCCCATCCTCAGTGGTGAGTATTTGGTAAACAATAATGTTCTGTGAGAAAATCAGAGACACAAGCTTGGAGTCGGGTTTGAGCTGAAGTTTCTCAATATTATGATGAAGGCCCTGTATGGGTGGCCGAAACATCAAGGTGTTCTTAAATATTAGTAACTATTGGGAAAAAGAAGTGTGCTTAATTGTATTGAATGTGTACTAGTAGCCTACTTCAAATCGTATTGGTATTTTAAACTGTACTTTTTAGATTAGGTCTATATTACTTGAATAAAAGGCGGCATAAATGTACTAAAAGAGAATACACTTTTATGACTATGTTTCTTTACAAAAAAGTAATCAATTACTCACCCTGGTGTTGTTCTAAGGCCATATGCCCTTCTTTCTTTTTCTGACCACAAAAGGAGACATTTTTGAATAGTGAACTGCTTTTTAAAAAGATGCCAAAGTATCACATAATGGTCCAATGCAACATGTTGTACATTCCAAGTTTTCTGAGGGTTGACCTTGGCCATTGTTCTTCTGTGCATCTATGTAACTTTATAATACTTATATACTTATAAAATTAGCTGATATAAATTTAATCTATAATATATTTTCATTTACTTGTAAATAACTAAGCATCAAAAAAACATTCTGTTTGCATGATAGCATATTATTTTTTAAGCATATTATATTTTATTATTTATACTTTTAAAAGTATGCTAATGTGTACTTCTTTTTCCACAAGAGAAGACACTCTTATATACAGAGTGTGTTGCTGCTGTACTTTTCTAAAATTAAGCAATATCAATTAGTATCATCATTATACCACTCATGGTGATTTTAAAGAATTTATGACTTTTTTTCAAATGAAATATTGCTATAATTGTATTTCCCATTTCCCATCTAAAAGACACTTTACTATTTTAATGGTGTAATTATAATTCAAGTGGTTTGTATACAGTATTTTTTAATGATTGTATGACTTTCTAAAGTTTTAGACATTACCTGGGGTGGGCTGGTTAATTTTGAGAGCCACCAGCTTTATTATTCAATGTTTATACCATTTCAAGTTTTTGTTTTCTTGTAAATTTGCTATGGGAATCCCATAATAGATTTTACTTAGTCATTTAAAACCAATGAAATAATGCCATATGCTTTACTGACATCTCACTGATGTCAGGGAATAGCGTTTCTTTGAACTTAATTTTCAAGTCCTGGTTATTAATTCTAGTTTTCGTTGATTCTGCATATAATGCCTCATTCTATCAATTTCCTAAATGGTCCAAATTAACTGATTACTAAGAACTGAGTACTTCAATAATGTTTGTAAGGCTGTCAGGCCCCCTACTTAGGTCCAGAAAATTTGCATTTATTACAGCCCAAAAAATAATAAAAGAAAATAGGTTATTTCTGACTGCACTTTTGGCCTTTTGGCCACCGGGGCACTGCATATAAAACCTGTTAATGTGTAATTCTCCTTCCATGAAGTAGGGAACAGGAGACGTTATGTCAACTTGACAATGTAACAACGTAATCGGGATCACTTCAGGGAGCCCTATCATCTTAGAGTACATCATAATGCGTGAATCGCGTCACACGGGTATAATCAGGAAGCGGGCGCACGCACTCATTTTTTTTTCGCTGAGGAGCCGAGATCATGACAGTCGTTACAGCGATGGCCAGCAACCGTGGAGACGGGGCGTAACGTCTCCCATTCCCTCCTTCAGGGAACGAGGGTTACACTTGTAACCGAGATGTTCCCTATCAGTAGCTCATGTTTGACGTTACGTCAACGTGGCGACGTAATTGGGATCCCTATAGAAAACGCCATGTTTGCTGCCACATCCAGCGCCCTATGCAAGACTCTCAGACCCCCAACTGACTGGGGCGGAAGACCTGCCTAGAGGGAGTTCAAACTACCATTCCATTATACCCAACACAGTGGATCTCTTGGATAACACTGGGAAAGCGTACCTTTCCAGGGGAGAGGGATGCTGCGGAAGCCACATCCTGCCCAAAGGGTTAGGTCGGATTGTGGATGCCAAATTGACCCTCCCGCCTGGGAAAGGAGGTCCCTCCTCAGCAGAATTGACTGCTGATACCAGCTAAACCATCCCCGGGAACTGTGGCTGACTTTGCAAGAGTGGTGCCACTAGCATCTGTCCTCTCTGATTCGGTTGATTTCCTGAGGGAGCAGAGCTTCTGAAGGAAAGGCTTGAAGGCACAAAGAAGGCCACCTGTTGTCTTATGAGTCCATCTCCTTTGAAAAGAACATTGGGCAGTGGGAGTTATTTTTCAACGCAAAGAGGTCCACCATCGCTTGCCCAAAAATGCTCCATATCATGCAGATCGTCTGGGGATAGAGTCTCCACTCCCCCAGAGACTGTCCATTATCTGCCATGCATATCTGCCATGTTCATGGAGACCATCACTTGAACCACTCTCACTGAGCATAGATTGCACTGTGTCCATAGAAAGAGGGGACATGCCAGCTTGTTTAGTGGGAGAGACCTGAGTCTCCCTTGGTGATCTATGTAGCCTACCACTGTAGTGTTGTCTGATCGGACCAGGACATGTTTCCCTCCTGAGCTCTGAATGGAACTCTCTGAAGGCCAAAAGAACTGCCATATCTCTAAGCAGTTGATGTGCCAGTTTGTCATTGGCTCCATCCAGGAGCCGAAGGCCAGCCTGCCCAACGGCTGCCTCCAAGATGGGTTGGGGCACTCCATTACTAACATTACTAATGGGGTGCCCCAACCCGTATTGGTGGCATCCGTCATGACTACTTTCCTTCTTGAAACTGAGCCCAGTTCAACTGATACAGATGGGTCAATTTTCAGGGGACCATGGCTTTGATACATGAGGCCCAGTCGCTTTAGAAGCATTTTTAGGGAGAGGTTGTCCCCAAATCTGAAAGACCCCTTTAGCTCCTGATTTTTCAGAAAGTGCTGCGGCGAAAACAAGCCCCGAATTTGGATGCTAATATGAGTCGAAGACTGCCTCCAGGAACGAGATGCGTTGGCTGGGGGACAGTGAGCTCTTGCTTAGATTAATCCTGAACCCAAGACTTTCCAAGTGGCTGAAGAGCAAGGATCTGTACATGCATAGCACCTCCTCCGATTGGGCTAAGAGCAGCTAGTCGGTAATTCAGGATGCCCACTCCCATCTGGCCACATCCACGCATTTTGTAAAAGTGCGCCTAGCTAGAGACAGTACGAATGGTAGGACTGTATATTGATAAGCTACCCCCTCAAACGCAAATCTCAAGAACGGTCTGTTATGAGGGGCTATCTAGATATGAATGTATCCTCCTGCAGGTTTACCCATGGGATTTTTTTTTTTTTCAAAGTTAACATTGTGAATGGCCGTCTTAGAGTGTGGTTCAGACATTTCAAATCAAGCAAGGGCCATCCTTTTTTTTTTAAATGAGGAAGTAGCGGCTGTAAAAGCTTGACATGCGGTGGGCCGTGGGAACTTCCTCTACAGCGACCTTCGCAAGTAGAGCTTTTACTTTGGCTTGGAGGACGTGAGCGTTGACGTCTGAGACTGAAGTATGAAATCACACCCATGATGTGGAGGGGCCTGCGAGCAAACTGGACCAAGTACCTAGTTTGATTATTTCTAAAACTAAGTCTAAAACATGGGGAATGACTTCCCAAGTCTGACTACGGGCAGCGAGGGGTTGAAAAACCACAGGCGGAAGCTCACCACACTATGGCGGGCGCTGACGCTTGCGATTAGGATAATGAAGAGGAGGAATGCTCTTTTTGTGAATGAGTATGTTTTTTATTTGGTTTGGCAGCAGAACGAGGTCTGGGCGTGTATACCACAGTGAGCTAAAAAAAAGCCATTTGTCTGTGCAGGTGCACAGACGTGAAGGCTTTCAATATTCTGAGAAACTGGTACGGTGTTTTGCCTTGGTTTCTCATGGCCTTTGGAAGTTATTGTTAAGAAAACCTCGTTGACTTCAATGGGGCAAGTTCTAAACCTGCTTTTAGCCTCTTAACATCCTTGATTTGTCATTACAAGTGCACAGCCATGTGAGTGGTGTTATTAAGAGTGACCACGGTCAATCTGACTGCAGTAGATGTGAAAGATATGAATAAAAATTATGTTTATTCAGCCAGCTCACATACCTGTATTTTCTTCCTGTTTTCGGTCGAAGTCCACAGTAGTCGATTGTCGAGTTCACACGTGCGATCATTGGTAACTAAATAATTAAGGATCGCGTACGCAAACTCGCCAATCGACTACTTTGGACTTCAACCGAAAACAGGAAGAAAATACAGATATGTGAGCTGGCTGAATAAACATCATTTTTCATCATATCTTTCACATCTACTGCAGTCAGATTCACCGTGTTCACTCTGAATACAATCACTCACATGGCTGTGCACTTGTAATGACACATCAAGGATTTTAAGAGGCTAAAAGCAGGTTTAGAACTTGCCCCGTTTAAGTCAACAGGGTGCAAATTTTAAAAGAGGATAACACTGTGTAGGCAACACCAATTTTTGTCGTTGTTCTCTGTACTGACAGCCCTCCAAATTTACAAAAAAATGAGCTCAATGTTAAAATTGACCGGAGTTCTCCTTTAATTCATTGGATGAGTTTCTTGAATAACCTGACATAACCATACAGTAGGGTATAATTTACCTCAGTCCCTGCAAAAAGTATTCTGGTTATATTTTCCAAGGAAGACATCCAGATTTATATTCGGTACACCATAATAGCTTTATATTCGTATGATAGGTCTTGTATTTGTATGATAGTCTTTATTTAGAGTTCAGTTCAAATCGAGATCATTTAATTTTTAAATATACCAAGCAAAATTGCAACTGAACTTGACAGTCTATGATCATCATGAATATTGTTGTATGGAAAAGAGTAGCCTTGTCATTTTAAAAATAACTTATTCCATGTCCCAGAGGGGAAAACCCAATTTGAAGTGGCATGAGAGTGGGTTTATGCCTGGATAATGGCAGAATTTCAAGCTTAAAGCAAACAATCTGCATGTGCTCCTTCAGTCTGAATGGCAATGACTCCATTCTTATATAATAAATTAAAATCTCAAAATACTCCAGGAACAAGTGCAAAAGACTTTGATCAGATTATTTGCTACCTTCTCTCTTTCATAATTGCCCTGTGTTTTATCATTATTAATATAATCATGCAAATGGAACAGCGCAGGGCAGCTATTGCATAAGAGGGGGCCACAGGTGGAGAGGCTCTCTGTGATGAGAGACCAGATGAGGAGTTTCACACCTTTGACCTGCCCATTTCTTCACCTCACTCTCTTCTCCTCTCTCTCTCTCTCTCTCTCTCTCTCTCTCTCTCTCTCTCTCCTCTCTCTCTCTTCTCTCTCTCTCTCTCTCTCTCTCTCTCTCTCTCTCTCTCCTCTCTCTCTCTCTCTCTCTTCTCTCATTTGTGAACAGAAATAAATAAATAAACAAAAATCCCGTGAGCTCAACTTGGCAGTGTGCACTGCTGTTTCATGCATAGCAGTTTTTTTTGTGTGTGTGTGTGTTTTTTTTTTTTTTTAATAAGAGAGGTCAAAGCCAGAAAATGCCCCTTTATGTAGGAGGGTTGGCAGCAGAATATATTCTCAACTTCTATCTTGTCTGTACATACAGTACATGCTTGCGTTTGCATGTGCTCGCAAGTTCTAAGCACTGCATTCACTACACACTGTATTCTCTGTAGCCTAAAAGAAAATAAACCAACTAATAAGAATAATGCCACAAATATACACTTTGGACGTTTGGAACAATTACCTTTGTTTATGGTTGTGAAAGAAGTATCTTATGCTCACCAATGTTGCATTCATTTATGCATTCAGAGACACAGTAAGAACAGTATTATTGTGAAATATAATTACAATTTTAAATAAAACTTTTCTTTAATATATTTTAAAAATTGAGTTTATTCCTGTGTAGGCAAAGCTGAATTTTCAGCATCATTACTCCAGTCTTCATTGTCACATATCCTTCAGAAATCCATGTATGCTGATTTACTACTCAATTATTATCAGTTAGTGGTGCTGAATTATTAATAATGGTTCTTATTGTTATCAATGATGAAAGAGGATTATTTGATGAATAGAACATTAAAAACCACATTTATTTGAAATGGCAATATTTAGTTATGAATTATAAATGTATTTTCTGTCACTTTTAAACAAATGAATGTATTCTTGTTTGTTTGTTAAATTTTTACTTGCTCAAAACTTTTGAATGGTAGTACCAGGGTTTCCACAAAAATATTAATCAGCACAACTGTTCTCAACACGATGATGATAAGAAATGCTTCTTGAGTGCAAATTAACCAATTAGAATGATTTTTAAAGGATCATGTGACACTGAAGACTGGAATAATGATGCTGAGAATTTAGCTTTACCATCACAGGAATAAATTACCTTTTGACATAGTAAAAATGTTGTACAGTAAAACAGTGTTTTATCACTGTTTTTCAGTGTTTTACAGGTCAACGTCGGAGGTTCCTAGCCCCGGGAAAGAGTGATCTCCGGCGCTGGACGCTCCGGATGCTCTTTTTGAAACGGGGGTGTGTCGCAGCGGCGACCACACACACACACACACATACACAAGTATAGAGCTTAGTAAGGATACGTCGCTGGATGGCGTAGCTCGCAGGATGGCTGAAGGTGGCGAAGACGGCCGGTTATTAACGGCGACGAAGACGGCCCTCGAACGGCGACGCGGCTTCTGCAGTTCAGAGATGCGAAGAGCTTCGCTGAATAGATGAAAATCAGGGATACAGCCTACGAACTTCGCTTATAAACACTCTGGCCACGCCCATTCTGGCGGGCAATGATGCAATGACGGCGCGGGCGCCTCTCATTGGACGCGAGTTCACTCGAGTTCGTCTATAGGCTGCAGCAGTTGCCACAGAGCAACCAATGAGCTCCTAGTTAGCCCGCTTAAGGTCTGCAGCTGCTGCACTGCGTTGACAATGGATACAAAATTAAGGATAATTTTTTGGCTTCAATATCTCAGAAAAGATTAATCTTTCCCGTAGCGTAAGCTAGCTTACGCAATACTCGTTCCCTCATCTAGAGAGAACCGAAGTTACGTTAGGTAACAGATTCGTTTTCTATTTGAATATGTTTTTTTTTTTTTTTTTTTTTTTTTCAAATAAATGCAGTCTTTGTGAGCATAACATACTTCTTTCCAAAACAGTAAAAAAAAAAAAAAAAAAAAAGACTTTTACCACTAGGGTAAACAACGTGTTTATTTAATTTATTCATAGAGGATGGCTATGACACATTATCCTACTGCAACATGTATGTGCATACCGTAAAAAAAAATAAATAAAATAATTGTGGGCATTCTACCATTCCAATCACAAAAGCCTCTGGGAAACTCTGCTTTTCCGAGGGCGCTGCATGAACTAAGACACAGAGGGTGAATCTATGAGCACAACGTGACACATACGAGTCCAGCAGCAGTCAGTGATACCCTGGAAGACCTTCAGTGACCCTTGACCAAGGACCTCAGAATAATAACCTGTCAATACGGCTAAAGAAAAGCTGCAGTGTCAAACATGCAGTTAAACAAAAGACGGACGAGGCACAATGAAAGAGAGGTCTCACCGTGCATCGCTCTCTGCCATTCTGTTTGTGTCTCTGCTTGGTGCTCTGGGGGTCCAGTCAGTTCCAGAATGGTCCCAAGGCTCAGTCATATAAGATTATAATGTGTGAAGAATGTGGCCGGAAGGCGTTCTCTCAGTCACAGCTGTCTGGCCCGCTTTTAGTGATGGCAGGCGACAAAATGAAAAGCTCTCAATTCCATGGCTTTCGTGCAGCAGAGTTGCACCTCTCTCCTGCTGTTTGCCGAGGACATCTCCTGATGGAAATCAACTGCATGCCTGGCCCACTGTAATGTAATAAATATAATTTCATATAGTGAGTTCCCTGGAATGAGGGTCAACTTAATAATCATGTTTCCTCAGCTCCTGGGGCTGAAGCGTTCAAGTTTTTGAATGTTTCTTCTTTCATTCTCATATATTGCTCGAAGTGTACCTGATATCATCATGGTCTACCGCAACTGCTAAAAATCAACACAAATTCAATAAAAACAGACTATGATTTCAGGACATTTCTGCTGCTTTCTCGTCTCTTTCATTTTTTGTGGTCATTCCACCTTTTGAGCCTATAGAAATCTTGTGTTTCCAAGCTTTTTGCAAACTCAAAAATGCATATAAAAGTGATGCATATCAAATATTTTATAATTTAGTCCAATTGAACACATGCACAAAGAAATAGAAACAAATGACTCATGAGCAAGTTGTTTTTAGTAAAAACAGTTGCCGCTGAAGAAACATTTTTTTTTATCAATGTTTAAAGAAAATGCTACAAAATATACAATATATATATTTCTTTGTGGAACCTGTTTTTTTTTTTTTTTTTTTTTTTTTTAGGATTCTTTGATGAATAGAAAGTTCAACTGAGCAGTATTTATTTAAAAAATAGACTTTTTTGTTCATGTTGCCCAATTCGTATGAATTTGTAAGAATGACCTAACCCTGATCCCGCCCCTAAACCTACCCATCACTGCGGTTTAGACAAATCATACGAATTCATAAGATTCATAAGTTATTCATTTGTTTCCAAATTAAGAACCAAGATAATTTGGGTATATTTCAACGCTACCTCACGACCAATTCGTATGAATCTGTACAAGTGAGTAAAAGGTGACAAATTTGTACAAATTCAAATGACCATGACCTGACTTTTACTTGTACAGATTCGTATGAATTGGTTGTGAGATAGCTTTGAAATATACCCAAATTAATTAGGACAGAACTTATTGGTTCTCAACTCGGAAACTGTTGTATGTGAACACATCTAAATGCAGTGCATTGAGAAAACTTGACATTCGTTTGTAAATGCAAAGACATATCCACAAACTTGTTTTGTCCTTACAACACCTTGCCCCATAGCTTTACCACTAGGCTGAACATTTTGCAGCTGGGATTTGATATAAGTCCCTCCACTACCAGGATTAATATCATGCTTCCCTAGGAACCGCTCCCGGATCAGTGCCGGTTACATGCCACTTACCAGAATTTACCACCAACCATGATTCAGGCCTTTGGCGGGAAGCTTCGTTCTTGGCTCCCTCTCTCCTCAGTGGTGTCCGCACCTGAGCTCAAAGCTCAGATGATGGATGGACAGAACACAGATATCAGCCTTGTCATCTATTGATGGCTTTTAAAATACCCGAGAGGGAAGTCAGGCTGTAGGCCTCACCTCCACCTCAGCGAGAGGCGGCTCACCAGCCCCGATAGCTGCCGACATCCATCATCTTTCTCACGCCTCGTGTGCCCTCATCATGTGAGTAATGAGACGCGGCTTGGAGAATCTTAATGGATCTGCAATCTCCTAACTCTTCTGAAATACAAAAAAAAACATACTAGATACCGGCTTGTTCTTTCAGGATATCCTCGCCCACAGTAATTGAGCAGATTAATTGTCATGAAAGATGCATCAGTCAAAATGCAAGCACAACCTTTTAGTTGGAGCCTCTCTACAAGGTCAGCTAGTGTCACTGCTAGAAATCAATGGTCCAGGTATGTGCCATAGTCTCCCTTCAAAGCAGTGCATGTAATAAATGTACTGCTGGCTCTAAACATGTTCTTTATGGGCCATGTGTCCACTGACTTGCATACACCCGTCGCAATGCAGCATTAGGTGCATCACAAGTGTTTGTTACTAGTTTCAGCCCGACGCAGTTTAATCATTTTCACGCGCTGTACCATGTTGTTTAAATAGCAAATGCATTTGCGCCCATTTGTGCGCCCATCGGCATGCTGGTCTGAAAACGAGGTGTGTCTAGGTGCATTGTTGGCGTGTTGCTATTTTGAGGCAACTGAAACCAACACAAACCTGGTCTAAAGTCAATGGCGCAGTATTTTTATTTTTTTTTTGTTATTTAAAGGCTACATTACTAATGTGCGCCTAAAGACGGGTCTTCAAAGCGCAAACACTCTGCTTATTACACACACAGGGACACGCAGCGGCACACAAACATGCAAATATTACAAATAAAAGGATTACAATGTAAAAGATTATTATTGTGTTCATCAAGATATGGTGGAATCCGGCTTGTCCCGTAGATGTTCTGCTTGTGCTTTAACCTCGTGCACGAGCAGATCCGTTTCCTCGATAGATTATAGTTTTTTTCCCGCTTGCAAATTTCACCACGTAAATAGCAAATCCATCATGGCGCGAATGCAACTGGCTCTAAAAGGGAATGGGAGATGAGACTGATTGGTTTATTGCACGTTACACCCAAAACCCACCTATTACTCATAGAATTGTCCTCTGTTCTTCATAGTGTTCACTATGCAACTCAACAGCACATGCTCTATAGTTTCTGCAGCCTGACAAGAACTACAAAAACCAGTTGGGTGCTTCCTTATAATGTGTAGTGTGCCATTCAAACTACTCTGACCTATCCTTAATCTGGTCATTACTATTTCTTCTTTTCTATTCCCTCCCCTATTCTTCACAGCCCCAACTTTATTTTGAATAGCATACAAAGGTCTCCCTTCAGTTATCCTGTCCCACTGATGTTGCCATTCTCTAATGGCTTCCTTCTATATTATACTCTTTCCTTCAGATTTTGACTTAAGCTGAGCTTAATATTTGCTTCAATATTATCTTTTTTAACTGCTTGTTTGGCTAATTTGACCACTCTCTCATTACCCACAATGCCAATATGAGCAGGAATCCAAATCAGTTGAATTTCATTGCATTTTTTCCATCATTCTAGTATATATTGTATACAGTAAATCCTGATGACTATAAGACATACATGAGACTACATAAAGCTGACACTTAATCACTTCCAATTAAAGCTTAATTTATTTTGTTTTTCCTCAATCCATTCTAGGAGCACAGAAGTGAGTAAACTGAGGGCTTAAATACACACAGAGATCGTTAACGTAACACACAACACCTGGGTAACTCAATTAATGACTATGGCAACAGACAAGGCAAGGAGAAACGGGCAAACAGAAAACAATGAGGATCGAACCAAAACTTATAAGTTATCTAGACACCTGGACATTATCACCTGGATATTTTCTCTAAAATACTGACATGCACATGTAGGGGTAGATTGTTGATACATGTGTCTTTTATTTTTCTAAAATTGCCATTCCACATTTTTTCTTGAACTTTTGGTCAAGCTGTGCTTCCCCGATAGTCTTAAAGCAATCACCATTGTACTCCAGTATACAGAATAAACTCAAAGCAGCATATGTTTTGAAGATAAAGCCTGAGGTTTATCTTGCTCTCTTTCCCACTGAGAGCAACTTCAGGGTAAATCTTTTGATGTACTTTAGCAGTAATGGTGATGTAATTTATGTTATATTTTAGCTCACACTTGCTTTGTGCTATTTACGCTTGGGCTAGCTATTTAGAGACACGGGGGCGTGTACATGTAGTCTCTGAGGAAAACGGTGGTTGTGAAACAACAATTTATGACTTGGTAAAGGAAAAAAAGAAAAAAAATGGTTTAACACTTTATTTGAAGGTGTGCATAAACTTAGATGACACTGTAATAAACATTACAACACCTGTCCATGAAACATGAAGGATCTTAGAATGTTTATGATGTTGTCCATTAAGTGTCATTCGGTAAATTTAGACACTTTTAATGCCAAAGTTGACATTGCTTAAAATGTCTTTGTTATGACAACTTGACATACCCAAGACAAAAATGTCTGATTATGACAACTGACATAACAAAGACAGTAATGTCTTTGTTTGACATATTGACATTAACAAGGAATACATAACTGTCACTTGTCACACTTTGGCGTCATGACCCTTTAACTGTCTGAATATTACCAGTCTCAGTAAAGTGGAACACATTGTACATGTTATAAAGATGTCATTAAGGGTTATTACCACAGCGAAATGCTTAATTTATACTGACCTGTTATGACATATTTTGACAGTTGACAGGTTTGATTTCTGTAATTCAAATTGTCATAAAAAGACATTTACTTCTTTGTTAAGTCAAGTTGTCATAACAAAAGCATTTTTGTCTTTTTCATGTCAGTTGTCATAAACAAAGAATTTTAAACAATGCAACTTTGCATTAAAAGTGTCATAATTTACGAAGACACTTAATGACAACAGTCATAAAATTATAAAGACTCCTTCATGTTAATGACAGATGTATGTAATGTTATGAAGATGTCATGTCAGCTAATAGACACCCCTTCAAATAACATGTACCAAAAATGTTTACATATTGTGAAATATTAGTACATAATCTTCGTTAAGTTTTAATCAAATTTTGAAATTTTTAAAATTATGCAAGCCTTCGATAGACAATCTCAATACAATTTAAACGTATTAATTGTTTTCATTTCATTGCTCTTTCAAATTCACAAACCATATCTATCCAAGATACTTCTCACTATGCAATTTAGATAAAAATGAATATCTTTCATGAAAGAAATTCAATAGTCAATGACAGAAGACAGTTATCTTTTTGACTGTGGTTTGATGCATTAATGGGTTAACTACATATTCCTTTCATAACTGTAGTGTCGAACTTCAGAGCATGTCGCTCGGGATCCATCCATCTCTATCAAATACCACCATCATGGACAGTCTTTTGCCTATGAAAGCTACGGGATCAATCCCAAGGCGTAATGAATCAGGTGACTGGAATGAAACCCCATCGAAGGCCCTTGGATAAGCTGAAATTTAATGGTCACTACTAAAGAATTACTATTACCATTTATTGACCATAAAGTCTTTATGGTGAATATAAGTCTTGTGCGTCAGATTTCAGTGTCATTATTTGAGACACTTTAAGGAATTTCCTCAACACAGACAGATAGACAGTTAGATAGAAGATAGATGAGATAGATAGATAGATAGATAGATAGATAGATAGATAGATAGATAGATAGATAGATAGATAGATAGATAGATAGATCAGCGTTTAGCAAGGATCATACATGGACGCTTTGGATTTCGTCGAAATTAGACATGGCATCTTGGTCAATAGCCTATAGAGGCAGGATCTTGATTGTAATGAGATGAAAGCGAGGCTTGAGAAGACATGCATCTCTCAATGGGCTGTACTGATATTAAATGTTTTCGATTGTTCTCTCATGAAACACTGAAAACTTTCCAAGAAATTTCAGTTACAAAACCCGACAATATAAGCTGTGGAAAAATGAAATAATCTAGGAGCTTTATTCAGCTTTTACAGGATGCCATTGAAACACGGTAGCAATCCTCACATCTCACGTATAAATGCATGCGCGCTCTGAATGTCTTTATGAACAGATCCCAAGCGTCATACAGTGCAGCTTCAATCCGATGCATAGCATCTTAGTGTCAATAGACGCAGATCCAAGGCGTCTACAGGACGCGTCTAAATCCGCCCAGCTCCTTTAGCTCAATATGAGACAATCCACGCGTCTAACTAAAGCTACCCAGACCTAAACCTACCAAGCAAATGGTGTTGAGTTTATTGACTAACGGGAGCATGTGCTAAATTTCGACGAAATGTCATTTGGGTCCCTATATTTCGCTAAAGAATGAGAATGGCGTTTGATAGTATAGATAGATATAAAAGATGCAAATTAAAGAACACTGAAGCAGCTGATCATTTCCATTATGACCAACGCAATCTTCCAGGAGTAATGCAAATTAAGACTAGTAAAACCCCAACAAACTAAGACTAGTGCAAACCTTATTAAATGACCTGCGTGATTCATTTAAATACTCTCCTCCCAGAAATGGTGTGTCCGAAAGGGAAACTCCTACAAATGCATATGCAAAAATAAACTGTCAGCGCCATTTCTTTACAATGTGTCTTTAGTAATTCCTGACAGTAGTTTTTTAATGCCAAAAGAGGGTTTGCGCTGGTACAAGTAAATCTGGCCCAAAATGTCCAAAAAGCTGACAGATATCACTAAAATGAGTGTTGTGAGAAATCACACCTGTCTATGTGACAACACTGCTCTTTTAAACAGCAGTCAGGGGAGTGACCAAGGCTTTTCAGTCAAACAGAAAACAACTCCATTCTGGAATGTAATGCCCACTTTTCATTACAACCCTGCATTTTTTTTCTCATTAAAAATCTGGCTTCACTTTGAAACTTGTCAGTTTACGAATGGAAAATGGATCCCAAATGCCAATTTAATGACTTTAACGATGTATGATGCTGCTGCTGCGGCTGACACAGGTTGTCCCTGCCTCGGGCCAGTGTGTCCTGCTAGTCTCTCTCTCTCTCTCTCTCTCTCCTCTCTCTCTTCTCTCTCTCTCTCTCTCTCTCTCTCTCTCCTCTCTCTCTCTCTCTCTCTCTCTCTCCTCTCTCTCTCTCTCTCTCTCCTCTCTCTCTCTCTCTCTCTCTGTGTGTGTGTGTGTGTGTGTGTGTGTGTGTGTGTGTGTTAGCCATAATAAAATGCATACACACACCATCATAGTGTGCTTGGAAGTGGGTGTAATGTATGCAAATGTGTGTTTCATAGTGATGAGAATGTGATACTCTAACAGCATAAGCACTCTACTGTAGGGACTATATCTTTAATATATTCCATTATTCTGTCAGTTTCTACATAAGGAGGCTACTGTAAAAAACACAAAAAACAGGCATGGTTCCTCAGGCCATAAACTATATTTACACTCCAACACATTTCCAAAATGGGATCCGTGAGCAGAAATATTGCTGCCCATGTTTTATGCTATTCGTAGATGACATTATCTGTTATTTGTTTGACATTTTACAATCTGTAGTACATATTCTATATCAAGTAGAACCATATTTTAAAACAAGCTGTTCAATCAGCTTGTCTAAAACGTTAACTGATCCTATTTTAATACTCCATAATGCAGAGGAATTAGAGCTTTCCTTGAGCTACAGGGATGTATTTGTAGTGACATTAAGTTTATCTGATCATATTCACTGTATTTTGATTCTTCATAAACTGATAGAAGATATACATTGTCATATTTTTGAAACTCACATCATGTAATGAGGCTATATGAACAACTTAACAATTATTTGAGGTTCATAGAATTTTTCTTAAAGGTACCCTGACATGGGGTTATTTTATTATTTTAGAATGTTTCCTGGGTTGCCCTTATAATGTTAGTATGTTTTATAGATCAAAAATAGTCATCATTTAGAAATAAAAGGCATTTTTCCTAGCCTGATTTTAGCCTCTGATTTGAACGCTCTGTTTGAAGAGGCGTGTCTGCTGTGGGATTCAGTGTAACCGGCCACTGCTGTGATTGGCTGACATGCGTGCATATGAAATAGATACGTATTACATGTGAAACTCTCACGAATACTTTTACTACAGCTATTATACGTTTTTACTAATACAGCTATCAAGATTAACGAATCGTGAGAAGTTTTTAAAGTATTTAGATCTATTCCCATCACATAAAATGTTGCCGTGATGAGCATTGAGCAAGCAGATGACAGTCTGTTGATCGCGAGACTGAAGATCTTATCATTGCAACGCAGTTTCTGCACTCTCTCTAATGCTTTCACCAATGCAAACACGATGATGTACATACAGTAAGAGCTTTGTTGTGCAGTGTAACAGATTTCATAACGAGTTGTCCAGATAAACTCGCGCTGTGTGGAAATATCGTTCTTTGATTGCTTTCTGTATATAATTTGTTCACAATTTAAATAAGATTATTTTCATCCTACTAAAAGAAACGATGTGAAGTTGATATTTTAGTCACTGGCTTGACTTACTGATGCATAAACATTATTGAACGATTTTTAGAGAAAGATTACCTGTCTGAACTTGAACTTGAATTGTATAGGATTAATATCCTGCCAGGATTCAAAACTGAAAATAAAGTTTTGAAAGGTTGAAACTAAGTGTTCAAAAACTCAAAATCTCACAAAAAAAGTTTTGCAAGATCGAAAAATAAGATTTGCAAGCTTGCAAAATGTAAAAAAAATTAAAAATATTTCTGCAAACATTATGTTGTTTTTGATATTTCCTTCTTCAGAACTGCAACATTTTTTTTACGATGTTGTGCAAACAATTTTTCATAGTTTCAAATTTGTCAGTGTTTCTCCCACTGTATTAGTTTGTTTTCCAGGTTTGAAACCTTGTAAATGGTGATCTGAAAACTGGTGTGCGAATGTGTGCACAAACGTTTTGAAACTCTGAAAACAGAGTTTTGCAGGCTTGCAAAGTGGTAAAAAAAAATAAATCTCTGCAAACATAATTTTGTTTTTGAGTTTTCCTTCTTCAGAAGTGCAACACTCTTTTTTAGGGTGTTGTGCAATCATTTTTTCAGAGTTTCGAATTTGTCAGTGTTCTCCCAATGTATTAGTTTGTTTTCCAGATTTGAAACCTTGTAAATGGTGATCTGAAAACTGGTGTGCGAATAGGTGAAAAAAAGTTTTGAAACTCTGAAAACTGAGGTTCGAAAGGGCGAAACTTATTACATTACATTACATGTGCACTCTTATTGCAGACTATTTTTTCAGACCCGAGTTTACAACACCCACTTTGCGGAGATACGCACACAGTTGCGAGCTTGCGACTACGTGATTGGTGGCAGCGTTGTCACGCAGCTCTGCTCTGAAACTCTGAAACTCAGACTGAGCGAAAATAAAGCTTCGCAACCTCGCAACCTAAAAAAAAAAAGCCTGAGGGAGGGCCTTCTGCTCTTGGCCAATGATTTGCTGTCTGCTGACGTACAGTCCAATCACAAGTATTTACTGGAAAGGTGGGATTGACCGACTGCTCCGCCAATGACGAAAGCGTATGGGATGAATATAGTCAGTCAGTCAGTCATATTTATTTATAGAGCATATTTAAAAAACAACAGCTGTTGGCCAAAGTGCAGTATCAAAATATAGTATCAATATATATATAGGCTTATATCTTATATCATATATCTTACTCATGCTGTTCAATTTTCACAATCAGCATAGATGTAGGCTAAAAAAAATAACATTATAATATTTTAACAAAAATGAAACTAAATGCGCATATTTAATGGCTACAACACATATAGTGGGCCAGGGCCTATACAGACTCTCTAAATATTGACATTAACATTAGCAATGCTAGCTGTAAGTGCAGTTTGTTAATAGTAAATGTTAACTAATCTATAAGTGTTACCGATTTTTTATAGGCCTACACCGATTCAGAGGTCTCGTGCAGTTCAGTGTTGGACAGGTCAGTTGTTTTAACTGTTCATTAAAGTGAATAGTTAAAATGACATTCGTTTGCGTATCGGACGTTAGTGGACGTCGTACTGCACGCTTGTGTGATTATCTCGGCAGTTTAGGACATCGCACAAGATTTGCAATTTGTACAAATAGAGACATTTTTGTGAATACAAGTGTTTTCTTTTGTATTAGTGTATCATAATTTGCGCATGCAACAAAGAAGACTTGCATGTGTGGATCAGGTGACGCGCGTGCATTCATTGACGTCTTTTCTGAGTCAATATCATTTGATTCATTTGGATTTTGAGACTTTCTTTTCGCGGTTTTTAAGCATTTCACAACCCACACACAAACAAACTACAAATGAATAGGCCTGGTGCTATTAATGTGGGCACAACTACACATCTATTTGACAAATTCATAAATGTGCGTCACTAAACTAATAGGCTACAACTTGTGTGTGCAAAATCCAGAATCACATGAATGTGCAGCATTTTGTACAAGAACCATAGTTGTTAATACAAAACCTCGATTTTGTATTAATGTATCTCGCATGCAACAAGTAAGATGTGCAATTGTTGATCAGGCGACACGCGTGCATTCATTGACTCGTTTCTAGAATGCATGAATAGCCATATTATATTCATCCCATACGCTTTCGTCATTGGCGGAGCAGTCGGTCAATCCCACCTTTCCAGTAAATACTTGTGATTGGACTGTACGTCAGCAGACAGCAAATCATTGGCCAAGAGCAGAAGGCCCTCCCTCCAGGCTTTTTTTTTTTTAGGTTGCGAGGTTGCGAAGCTTCATTTTCGCTCAGTCTGAGTTTCAGAGTTTCAGAGCAGAGCTGCGTGACAACGCTGCCACCAATCACGTAAGTCGCAAGCTCGCAACTGTGTGGGCGTATCTCCGCAAAGTGGGTGTTGTAAACTCGGGTCTGAAAACATAGTCTGCAATAAGAGTGCACATGTAATGTAATGTAATAAGTTTCGCCCTTTCGAACCTCAGTTTTCAGAGTTTCAAAACTTTTTTTCACCTATTCGCACACCAGTTTTCAGATCACCATTTACAAGGTTTCAAATCTGGAAAACAAACTAATACATTGGGAGAACACTGACAAATTCGAAACTCTAAAAAAATGATTGCACAACACCCTAAAAAAGAGTGTTGCACTTCTGAAGAAGGAAAACTCAAAAACAAAATTATGTTTGCAGAGATTTAAAAAATTTTTACCACTTTGCAAGCCTGCAAAACTCTGTTTTCAGAGTTTCAAAACGTTTTTGCACACATTCGCACACCAGTTTTCAGATCACCATTTACAAGGTTTCAAACCTGGAAAACAAACTAATACAGTGGGAGAACACTGACAAATTTGAAACTCTGAAAAATTGTTTGCACAACATCGTAAAAAAAATGTTGCAGTTCAGAAGAAGGAAATATCAAAAACAACATAATATTTGCAGAAATATTTTTAATTTTTTTTACATTTTGCAAGCTTGCAAATCTTATTTTTCGATCTTGCAAAACTTTTTTTGTAAGATTTTGAGTTTTTGAACACTTAGTTTCAACCTTTCAAAACTTTATTTTCAGTTTTGAATCCTGGCAGGATATTAATCCCATAGAATTGTTGCTTGGTAGCTCGATCGATTTATTTTCAGACGTTCATCGAGGCCAGCTCTGCATTGGCCCAAGTTGAGGAAACAGTCGTCGGTAAAATGTTTGGACTATACAAAACTTTGGGAAGTTGTGTCGGCGCATTTCCAGAGAAAATAAAATTAACCCATTGTTTCTTCAGAGGCTCGGATGAAGGAATTAAAAAATACTTCTGTGTTCATTTGTACATCCGAACACTGATCAACTGCCATGCTTTGCTCGTTTGCAAGCCATTATATCTCTAGAGGAAAAACTCAAATCGCGCTCGCGCGTTCGTACTTCCTAGCTCATTTTCTCATGGGCAAGCGTCTCTGTGCGGGCAAAGCAGAGAAAGGGGAGGTAACATTTCCTCCTTATGATGTCATAAGGAGGAGATTCAAGATCAGCGCATCTGAGCTGCAGAGAAGAAAAAGATTGCCAAAGCTCGGTTTACACCGATTGAAAATCCTAGACCAAATACAGGCTAGGGGAACTAATATTAATGTTAAAAAACCTCAGAAAGTGGTTTTCATGTCAGGGGACCTTTAAATGGAAATCATTGATTATAAAATTAGAATCAAAATAAGAATAAGCTTCCACAGCACAGAGAGAATGACAGCGACAAGACAAATATATATATATATATATATATATATATATATATATATATATATATATATATATATATATATATATATATATATATATATATATATATATATTCCTGTTTCTCAGGAATCCCTCACCAGAACTAACTCAGCCACAGAAAATGAAGCCCTTTTAACAAACCAGACCAAACCATTTTAATAATTACAGGGGTCTCAATTCTCATTACATTACATCAAACTTAAGGGGAAAAATATATACATACACACAAACTTCAATAAACATAATGTGTGTGTGTGTGTGTGTGTGTGTGTGTGTGTGTGTGTGTGTGTGTGTGTGTGTGTGTGTGTGTGTGTGTGTGTGTGTGTGTGTGTATATACAGTATGTTAGAAAGGGACTGTAAATAAGCTTTATTGTGTGCTAAATACATATTAGTATAAATAGTGTTTTGTATTGCACATGTTTATTGCCCAGGGGGAGCATTTAACTATTCATGAGGTAGATGGCCTGAGGAAAAACACTTTTCTTTTGCCTGGCCGTTCTGGTGTTCAGTGCTCTGTAGCGCCAAACAGACGGCTACAGTTCAAAGAGGATGTGGCCTGGATGTGAAGGGTCCCGAGGGATTTTGCCAGCTCTTCTACTCACTCTGTATGAGTACAGTTCTTGGAGAGTGGGTGGTAGGGATGTGCCGATGACTCTCTCTGCAGTCCGGACTATACGCTGTTGTCTTCCCAGTTCTGATTTGGTAGATACGCTGAACCAGACAGTTATAGAAGTGCAGAGGAGGGATTCAACGACTGCAGAGTAGAATTGTATCAGTAGCTCCTGTGGCAGGTTCAACTTCCTCAACTGATAAAGGAAGTACAACCTCTTCTGGGCAATGTGAGTGTCCCACTTCAGGTCCTGAGATTTGGAGCCCAGGAACTTGAATGACTCCACAGTGATGTCCATTATAGTGAGTGGGGGAGTGCAGAGGTGTTTCTCCTGAAGTCCACTATCATCTCCACTGTTTTGAGTGTGTTCAGCTCCAGGTTATGACTGTAGGGGTTCTTCCATAAAATTTTCAGGAGGCATTCATGGATTCAACAAAGTGTCATTTTATTGACTGCAACACTTGTGTCATGACAACATTGGGAAGAAGAAGAAGAAGAAGAAGAAGAAGAAGAAGAAGAAGAAGAAGAAGAAGAAGAAGAAGAAGAAGAAGAAGAAGAAGAAGAAGAAGAAGAAGAAACTAATAAATCGAACATCAGCACATTACTGAGTTCTGGGTCTCAGATGTTTCTCAGGAATCCCTCACCAGAACTAACTCAGCCACAGAAAATGAAGCCCTTTTAACAAACCAGACCAAACCATTTTTATAATTACAGGGGTCTCAATTCTCATTACATTGCATCAAACTTTAAGGGAAGAATATATACATACAAACAAACGTAAATAAACATAAAAATCACATTTACCATAAAGCAATAATGAAAATACACGTAAACACACACACACAAAAAAAAAACTCCTTTAAACACATTCGAATTAACACACGACCCCAAGCCATATTGTCCCGAAAACTACATTTCCCATAATTCCCTACCGACTATATAAAGGACACCAGGAAAGGCCACACCTTTTTAATTCCAAGCCATATTGTTCCATGCTGCAGTCGTGGATCCCGGTGGAACCAAGGGTAAGATACCAACAAACATAAATAAATGTCAAACCCATATCTTGGCTGTTGTTTCTTTTACTCACTAGCGTGCACTCTAGAAGTGAATGGTTATTGACTTTGTTGGAGGTTTAAATTGCTAAAAAGACAACGTAGCTACTCCAATCCCAATGTTTAGATCAATTAAATTTTAAAGAAACAAAAAATTACATAGAAAAATTAAATGTTCATTCAGTTCATTCACAGACTGTTATGATATATTTTAATGAATGGTCATTGTACAAAAAGGGTGGCATTTGTTTCCCTTTGACCATCTCCCACATTTTCTCCTTTTGAAGCAATTAACTTTTCCTTAAAATAAAGTTTGTCAATGACATCATCATCCTTTCAAAAAGTGATTTTTTTTCAAGGACAAGTCTCTCTTTTTTTGTTGTCGTGTTTGTCAGTAAGGGAATATCATTTTTTCTTTATTTTCTTTTTTTTATTCTTGAAGGGTGCATTGCATACAGGACACGTAATATGAACAAGTTAAACAATATGGAAATACTGCATGACCATAAGATACCCATGCACCATAGCATAGATTGCTGGGTACAAAAACATGACAAGTAAACCCATCTACACAAAAAAAAAAAACGAATACACAACTCTAAACTCATATTTCTTAAAGGAGAACTCCGGCGCAAAATGAAATTTGGTCTAATCCCACTAAACATCAGACGTCTATTGGACAGGCAATCGTGTCTATATTGCGTCAGTCGGTCCAAGACCAATTTCTGACCTTTATGCAACGTGCAATCTAGTCCGCTATTTGGACATCTAACTATGACCCCACCTGGACGTCAATATAATGTTAAATATTTGAATGCCGGAATAGATAATTTTCTGGATGTTATGTGGACGTCTAAGACAGGTGCAGGAAATTGACAAGATCTAGGTTTGCAAAGTTACCTCCAAATGAGGTATTTTCTATGTCATGTTTGGAAGTCAGATTTTGGTTCCCTGAAGGTGCAGACTTTGACGCCATGTGGACGTCTAAGACAGGTGCAGGAAATTGACATGAACAATGAATGTAGGGAAATGTTTGATTGACTGAGGCATTAATCATTGACATGCTGATTAATGCCCTTTCCAGAAGGTGGAGGGCCTGTTTTCTGTACCAGTTAATTTTCCTGTAGCTTTGTTTGGCTTAGTTTATGTGGTGGAAAGGCAATCAAATGAAGCAACAGAAAAATGAACTGGAACAGTTGAAATGAGACAAAGGTTATGAACAGTGCAGTATAAAAGCACTGTCTGCACCTCCAGAGGTCCTCTGGACGTTAATACAGGACGTTTGTTGGACGACTAAATAAGACTAATTTGGCATCACAGTCTGCACCTTTAAGGTATCAAAATGGGACCTCCACAATCCCACTAAACATTGGACGTCGGATAGACGTGCAGATCATGTCTATATTGGGCCCGTCAGTCCATGACCAATTCAGGACATCTATTCGACGTCCAAACTAGATCCACTATTTGGACGTCCAACCATGACCCAACTTGGATGTCATGCTATCGTTCAACATTTGACCGTTGAACTGGGTCATGTTTTTGGACCTCATTTGGACGTCTATTACAGGTGCAGGAAATTTACATGATTAATATGCAATATTTTTTTTATTTACAAATATCGACATTGTTGTTATCAACATGATTAATACATATGAATAGACTACAGATTATTTATAATTATTTAAGATATTTTTCCAAAAACTGCATTTGATTGTCTCAAGCAGAGGATGGTAATTGACACATACAAAAGTGTAATTCTGTAGCTCAAACAGTAGAGCGTTAGCACTTGTGTAACGGCCACCTAGTGCAACGCCTAGATCAAGGGTTCGATTCCCAGGGAAAGCAAAGCAGAAATGTAAATGTGTAATGCAATGTAAGTCACTGTGGATAAACCAAATGCATAAATGTAAATACATGGTACAGATAACATCCTTTAAAAATGTCCTCTACATTTTTGAAACATGGGACTACAGTTATAGAAGTTATAGAAGATACTGAATTTGATGTTAAAAGACGTCCACAAATGACCACATTTGGTCCCACCGATGTCAATATTAAAGAAAAGACGTCACTCTAACGTCACATTGCGCAGTGGGATGACCACATTTGGAGTAAAATTAGCCCTTACACAGAGGTCCTCTGGTCGTTAGTACAGGACAATCATTAGACGACAAAAAAAGACGTCGTCTGGCGTTACAGTCTGCACCCATAGGGGACCAAAATGAGACGTCCACAACGACCATATCTGGACTACATTTAGCCCTTAAACAGAAGTCCTGTGGAAGTCGATACAGGAAGTTCGGTAGACGGCGGAAAAATACGTTGATTGGCGTCACAGTCTGCACCCTCCTCATACCGACATAGGACGGACAAGCACACCGTTGAAACTACGTCATCTGGAGGTAACTTTGCGCAGGGGGATTACTCATTGTTACCTAGTCAACCGTTATCTGAGATTTGTTTTCATGATTATCGAATGTAGATAGTTTTATCTCTAAAAACAGTTTAGCCTATAACGCTAGTATAACGCAAGTAAATAGGGCATAGAGTAATGACAAATAAAAATCGCTAGTTAATACCACTAACAAGGCTCAAAATAGCCCAACACTAACACGGTAGCATAATCAGGGTCCCTACATACAAACCGAAGCATTGAGAACGTTGTAAGTGTACAGACAGTAGGGCTATTTTGAGCCTTGTTAGTGGTATTAACTAGCGATTTTTATTTGTCATTACTCTATGCCCTATTTACTTGCGTTATACTAGCGTTATAGGCTAAACTGTTTTAGAGATAAAACTATCTACATTCGATAATCATGAAAACAAATCTCAGATAATGGTTGACTAGGTAACAATGTGTAATTAGACCAAATTTCATTTTGCGCCGGAGTTCTCCTTTAACATCTTGAATGTCACTAATTATCCTATTTATATGTGCCTTAAATTAAATGCATTATTTCATATTTCATGATCATCTGTCTAGGAACTTTAGAAGAGGGCTTCATATTTTTTCAAAAGCAGTCATTTTGTTTCTAAGTGAAGTGTTATTTTCTCAAGCGTTAATGTGTCTACTAATAAATTGAACCATTGTGTAATGGATATTTTTGATCTATCCTTCCAGTTTAATAGTAATTACTGTTTTGATAATATGGATGAGGTAAGGGTAAATGTTTTTATTTCTTTTGAAGCGTTAATAGGGGGAAAATCTCCAAACAGAAATACTGAAGGGGATTTAGAGATGTTAACGTCTAGTATCACTTCGAGTTTATATATAACTTCTGACCAGAATTTATGTGTGTGCAGTACCAAAAGGAGTGAATATAATCATCTACTGTATGCTATTTTGACAGTGTGTCATATATATATTTATATTTATATATATGTAAGGGACTATCGTAAACTGTCAACCCTTTTATCAGGGATTTGTAAAATAAACTATTGATCGAAAGTGGATTTTTGTAGAATTGTCAGTGTCATTTTACTTCTTTTGTTTTTCAATACGCAACTTGCACTTGCATCTTTAGCATGGATCTTGAAATTAAATTGTAAAAGTGTCATCCGCATTACTGTCAACCCTACAGTACATTAGCATAATTTAATCAACATATATTATTAAAATTTATTAAGCCAATACTGAAAGATCAGCCAATGTCACTACTACTGTGTGTATGTGTGCGTGTGTGTGTTATATTATATATATATATATATATATATATATATATATATATATATATATATATATATATATATATATATATATATATGTATGTACCTTCACTTTGCAATAACCTGTTGAGTGTCTTCTTTAAAAAGAGACCAACCTTAAACTGTAAAATAATAATTTCATATAATGCATGTGTCACGGGTTTGCCGGGCTCTCACCCCTCAGCCATCCCTCTCACTGAAGTACTAACCACACACACACACACAAACACCATACCGTCCTCATCAGCACCAAATAAAAACACACACCTCAATTCACGTATTGTCTGACCTTGTACTAGGAAAGATTCTCTACTATTGAGCAACGATTCCTGTTTTGCTACCAAGATTGATATCCTTGTGTATTCTCCTCATGTTTCTCCTGTGGATTGTTACTTGTGATATTTACCTGCTCCAGCGCCGCTTCACCGTCAGCCAGGAATATCTGCATCCTCCACAACCTGTAAGAAAAATAGACTGTCATTATTCATCATTTCATTCCCTATCATCGTCTGTTTGCTGCTACTCACCTGTTCTCCACGTGTCTGCTGTGTGCCCAATAAAGAGTGTGTCTGGATTCACTTAATACATGCTCAGAGTGTATTTCTTGACAGCGTGACTCTAGATATATTTAACAATTCAATTACACAATTACTGCATATACCTAATTTTCAAATTACTACACACTATTTCAAAACATCAATAGTGTTTAACTTACATTTCATATTTCAGCCTGGATGAATAAAGTCAAATACAAAGAGCTTTCAGTTGCTTTTTAAACGTACATTAATATACTATTTAACATATTAAGCATATATAAAACTTTTAAGCTATTTAAGTGTACATTTTATGTATACTTAACTAAATTTGCTCACCCTGTAAAAATGGGTTTTTGACTCAATTTAAAGGAACCCTTTATGCCAAAAAAATCTTCTATATGAAGATAAATATCAGTTTATGTGCAGTAATTGAATAATACTTTAATGGTTAATTAATGGTTGACGTTTTTCTACTGATGATGTATATCTATGAGCTGTTGAATTGATAAAATTGCATTAAAAATGTAAAACTAAAACTAAAAACTAAGAATTACAACTAAATGCATAAAAAGGGAACTCCTAAAAGGTTAGAGATGTATAGTGCCTGACAGAACCCTTTAAGATTCTCCATAGATCCTTTCTTCTAAGACCACGTGTTAAAGGGTACCTATCATGGAATTTTGAAAATTACCTTTCATGTAGTGTGTAACATAGATCTAAGTGAACAAAAACATCCTGCAAAGTTTTAAATATGAAAGTTCACCGTATACAAAGTTATTGTCTCTCAAAAGTAAGAGTCGACTCTGAGTCGCTGATATGAATCGATAGACGAACGATGCACTTTCGTACGTCACTTGCAAAAGTTATTTGAATTCGACACGCCCACTCAGTGCGCGCGCCCAGCAGACAGAGAAACCTGACAACAACATGTCGACGAGACTCTGTTCTGAAGTGCGAATCAAAAGCAAACTTTTTTTTTCACTGCCCAGGGACAAGCATGTGAAGACTCAGTGGCTAGAGTTTATATTTACAACTATACCACACAAGTATAGCCACCTTGAGCTGTGTTCGCGTTATTTTAATGACGATCGCTTCACAAACACAAATGCTGTGTGGATTATGGTGTATTCGCGAGTCGCCTGATACTGAAGGAACGTTCAATACCAAGTTTATTTGGATCAGCTTCCTCCTCCGAATCACAACCTGTAAGTACTATTAATAATTGTTGCTTTTATGTGTGTGTGTGTGTGTGTGTGTGTGTGTGTGCGTGCGTGTGTGGTGTGAGAGAGTGAGAGTTACGCTCAGCAGCTTCTAGGTCTCCGATGTCATTTTTTTTGTTTTTTGAAATATGTGAAATTATGTGAAGCGTATTGTAGTACTGCAGTGCTTTATCAATATGTTTAAGCTTTGGGCTAACGCAAAATATAACTGACTGGGTCATCTGACCAATCACCGCATATTAGCGTCACGCAAAGGAGGGGTTTGGACAAATGAGTCGTCAAACGAATCATTAGGGAGTCGGTGAGCAAATCAGGTAAAAATAAATGCATATTATAAGACAACAAAAGTGTTTTTTGTCATTGCATGCATGTAAAACTGTTGTTGGGGACTCCCAGAACATTATTAGGAACATTTTAAATGCCATAATAGGTACCATTTAATAAAACTGCAGCATGTTCTGCACAAAATGACTTCAAAGCCAATAATATATTTGGCAAAATTTCCCATCAATCACATTTTCATATGGTGTCACATCCTATGAGCTAAGGTTAGAGTGCGGCAGAAGCTAAATCGAGCAAAGCTGCTGAAAGTAACGGAAAGAGCAGGAGGAGGTGCATTTACTCCCCTGGATTGTTGGGTTTGAATGGGTGATCTATATCAGAGGGTGACATAGTGTATTAATCTAGAGGGGGGCGGCTGCCAGGGCAAGGGCATATCTCTTCTCATTGATATGTTTGCTGCAGCTCAGTAATCAATCGCAGAGAGCACTCAGCCTGCAGATTGGCTGCTGCTGACTAAATGGCAATGTACCATAATTACGAAATCTGATGGAGAAATTCCATACGCTCAAGAGCCAGCTGTGTTCCCCGTGCATGTTTGGGGAGGCTGGTGTGTTTTCAAAGGTTTGGTAGGGATTTTGTTCAATTTCTAATGCGTATGATAGTCCTGTATCCTAGACAGTTTATGTCACATACTCTCTTCTCATCACAAGGTTGCACAATATATACACTTTTTTTTACATTACATGTGATTAATCTGTGAAATTTGTGAAAACGTGTTACATTGAGCTAAGTGCACAACACTCTTATAGAATTATCATAGCAAAGTAAACAAACATGCCAGCCAGACAAGTAGTTTCTATTTTTTTTTTCATGTTTTTTTTCTTCAGTTTCTATTTCTGCAGCTTTTAGCTGAACTCCCCCGACCCACCTGTGAAATCTCATTGTGCCGTTTCACATAACTGTACATTAAACATTCAATATGTTCTGATTGGCTGTGATTGTGCAACAGTTTAGACAAATTACTCGCCACTGGAAAAAGTGTATGAACTAGGGCTCTATGAACTAAGTTCTTTCATAAAAAAACTCTAGATGGTGCGGGCTGATTGGTCCTTAACTCAATCTGCTTGCAATCACATTATTCTCTATAGGGCACAGCTGATTGTTTCCTGCTGTATCAGCAGCCAATGAGCTCGCTGATCAGCCTTCGAATACTTGGTCAGTATTAGCTGTCGCAGTTTGCTGCATATGCGTTCAGAAACCCTCCACCTTCCCCAGCTCCACCTGTATAGATCTGCTATGGCTAATTCAGATATGCTATATTGTACAGCAGCAGAATATCTTGATCACTTCAGCTTGTTGTGTATCTATTGGCAGAAGAAAGTCCCATATTTACTCTGGAGCAGAAACAGCAGTAGCAGCATAGCAGATCTATTCCGCAAAGACCGAACATGTCAACATTTTCATATCCATTTTTGAGAGTTGTCGTAACAGAAATTATGATGTGATTAATTAATGGTAAATTAATCACACATCAATTTGGTTGAGAAATTACCCCCAAAAAGATAAGTCATTATTGTGTTAAATTTACAAAAAGTAGCATTAGAAATAAATATTTGATTTGACTCAACATGCTACACATAAGCTTTTAGGCTTCAACTAGGTAAGTGAATGTACTAGTGTGTTTAAAAATATATCACAATATTAACTTCTGATTTATTGAACTGTTGTATAAAATCAATATCACATTTGCACTTGTGCTATTCGGGACAAAAACAGCACCTGTGTGATATTGCACTCATTACTTGTGTGATATTGCTTAACTATATCATATATAAGTATGATACAAAAACTCATACAGGGACATTTTTGCCCTGATGTCTTGAATTTTAGGATCGTTTAACTGCATTCTAATAGTCAGCAATCAGAAATGTATGATGACCTAAGTAGGTCTGGGGCCTTCATGTAATTTCAACTGCAATTTTTCCCTAAGCCCTTTGGAAACGTGTAATCCAGTCTGTGAAATGGGTCTATTGAAGGAAGTCTTATTAGTTAAAATCAGAAGGGTCATTCACGTGCCACCTAAGATTGTTCAGCCAGGCATGGATCCATTGATGTTCTATTCAATACAACTAAAATGCACACTATGTGTTGTCAAATGCAGTTAAGCTTTTAACAATTTTGATTTGTTAACTACTAAATTAATCTTAATGGCTTACTTTGGTCATGTTTTACCTATCCTGGAGTGACCGTGATCCTGGACTGCAGTTAGGTGTGTGTGTGTGTGTGTGTTGTGTGTGTGTGTGTGTGTGTGTGTGTGTGTGTGTGTGTGTGTGTGTGTGTGTGTGTGTGTGTGTGTGTTGTGTGTGTGTGTGTGTGTGTGTGTGTGTGTGTGGTGTGTGGTGTGTGTGTGTGTGAGAGAGAGAGATAGAGAGAGATAGAGATAGAGATAGAGAGAGAGAGAGAGAGAGAGAGAGACAGACAGACAGAGACCGAGAGAGAGAGAGAGAGAGAGAGAGAGAGAGAGAGAGAGAGAGAGAGAGAGAGAGAGAGAGAGAGAGAGAGAGAGGAGAGAGAGAGAGAGAGAGAGAGAGAGAGAGAGAGAGAGAGAGAGAGAGAGAGAGAGAGAGCGGAAGATATAGCAGAAGATAGAGCATAATATATAAAATAGGTGCACAGTGGATGTGTTGAAATTTTCATGTCCAAGTTCTCGATTGGGAAAACGAGAAGTGAATCCTCCAGCTTGTTTTACGTGACCCAAAGGAAACAAAATCCAGGAGCACATCATTGTTTGCATTTGTATACATGCTCAGATTTTCAAAGCACCTCGGGGTTACTAGTTGGGGACATTTAATATTCAACAATATTATTGATCTGCCTTACTTAAGGTGGACGATGACACACTTTTCTTCTAGAAACAAACTTTGTTGTATTATTTTCATGTTATCACTGTGAAGCTGCTTTGATTCAATCTGTATTGTAAAGAGCACTATATACATAAAGGTGACTTGACTTGACTACTACCACCACAAACAAATAAACCTTAGGATATGTGAACACCTTATAATAAAATAAAAACATATATGTGTATATTTCCTCTCACACTGCAGATGCGCACTTCATTCGGCACTGCTGTTGTGTTAAACCATGACAGGAAGCAAGATACCATCTGCCCTTCACAGACTACAACTCAACGTGTCGTCCTTCAATTATTGGCAATCAATGGCCATTGTCCTCCCATCTGTTTAAAGTGAAGACTGCGTTTTCTTTAGTCTATCAGCTCATATATTGGAGACATTTTTGGTCATGCCGTGGGTGAAGTGATGGTTCTTGAATTACAGAAACAGTAGTATATTTATGACACATTTCATGCCCTCCAGATAACACAAACATGTTATTTCCGTTGTTAAGGTCCACATCCAATATTATACTTTACCTGTTTTTCTTACTGTATTAACTATCCACAGGAAGCACCATGGACTAGTGAACCAAATTCATAAACATACAAACATATAAAAAAGATTCCAAATCTGTATTTAATTTATTCTGTGGATCACAAATATATTTTTTACAATATTATCACAACACATTTAAGGTAAAGGTATTCAGGTGGGAAAATAAGCTGGAGAATTACATATTTAGATATGGTGATATGTATAGAACTGACATATAGCCTATGGTATGAAAGACACTTTGTTATTGTTATAGAATTAAAAAATAACATTATAATAGATCCCAAGAGTTATAGTGATACCAACAAGAAATAAATTAAATATGTAAATGCACTTTTAGAAATGTGACCAAGTGACTTGAAGTATTTCCCACGTATTTTTTTTTCTGATAGACAGCGAATAAAAAAAAAATAAAGATCAAGTATTTAAAATCATTAGAACAAATAAAAACAATATAAAAAACATACTGTTGAAGTAATTTGTTGTAGTGAGTATTTAAGTAAACAGAATGACTACTTACATTGTTAATTTAGTACTACTGACACCGCTGACACTGTAGAAACTGGTATTGTTACATTTGTTTATTTTATTATTGATTTGGTACTGAAATGTGGTGCTTTTGACCAAGGGGTCGAGGTCTGACTGGTTACCATAACCCTGTATCAAAACAGAAGACAAACACATGGAGCATGATTGTCTGAACCCCGACACTGAACCAAAACCAAACCACACAGAAGTGCCGAGATCCAAACACCACGCTCTGCTCACAAGACAAGAAGAGCAGAAGTGTGAACTTAGAACCGCATACTTAAAATTACAAGACAATAGGAGTGTCAGAGCTCTGTCATCAAACAAGAACAAACCATCTCATAATGCCTACGTTTTGAGCTTCCAGAGATTTGTCAGAAATCATGTTTTCATAAAATAATATGAATATTAGCAAAACATTAGAACATATTTTTGGGATATACACTGATAAAAAACATACTTTGGACCACACACATACACAAAAGAAAAATTGTTAGCCAAATTAATTCATTTTTCTCAATGTGTTCTGCACTTCAACACTCTGGTATCAAACGAAAACTCTATTTAGACTCAATTGTTTATTTTATTTACTCTTTTTATTTCTATGGAGAGTGTTATTTGCTTTAGACAAACTGAATAAAACAGGTTTAAACTGTAAACCATGTAACCATGTGTGATTATATAAATGTATATATATATATATAACATTCACTTAGAAAATGACAGTCATTTTCACTTTATTCATTGTACATTGTCATCTGCAAATATTTTATTATTTTACAGTAGATGACTGTTTTCTTGTACCTTTCTTGTATCTTCCAATATGTTCTGATTCCAGTCTGACTTCTGACCTATAATGTTGCTTAGTCAGGGACACTTAATATTCAACAATATTAGCAATCTGACGCTGATGTATGAGAACTGAACTGAGCTAAACGATGACATCACTGTTTTCTCCAGAGCTGCTGTTTAGATAAATTAACTACATTAATAACTAATGATTTTTACAACCGAAATGTATAAACACTGAACTTAAGCTAGACAATGACAGTATTTGATTCTAGATCTGCTGTATAGCCAAAAAAACTTGCTGCATTATTTTCCTGTTATCACTGTTAAACTGCTTTAAGAAAAATGTATTGTAAAAACCGCTATATAAATAAAGGTGACTTGACTTGACTTGTATACTGTGAGGGTTAGGTTAGTATTCTCCCAGTATTATAGGCCTGTTATGACATTCTTTTTCTCCATCTCAGTATCATCAAACTCTCTCCATAACCTGTAAAACTAAAGTCAAGTCAAGTCAAGTCTAAAGTTATTGTCCAGCTAAAGTTGGTTTTGATTGATTCACATCCGTTGCAAAGATCATTAGTTATTAACTTACACGACACCGTTCTAACAGAAAAAACCTTAACGCGCTCCGGCCACCCATCCGCATAAAATAATGCCTGGTGTCTCAAACGCACTCCCTGAAATAGTTTCGAAGATGCAAAAGTTTATCCGTTATCTCTGCACAAATCTCAAAAACGCAAATCCGTGAAAACACAGACACATGCACATGCACATCATGTCTTCAGTCGATAGGTATGCGAGTTTGAATATATACTGTATTTGCGCAGGCGTGTAGTCCCTCTTCACAAATCAACCCTCCACAAACTACTTGTCTGGCTTAAAAATGTATAATACAGAATTTTTGTCGCGTCTGCGTTGCCACGCGATCCGGATTTATACTGACATCGTTTTATCTGTACAGAGGTAAAGGGAAGGAAGGAGACCTCAACAGGGGAGAGACTAGTTGACACTTCAGGACAGCGTTGTCGTCGTGTCCAGGCGCAGGTCCTTCATCAGATCTGGATACGGCCTGGATCCGGCAGACTGCGGAAAAACTCGGGATAAACAGATACTAATATTAGCGTAAACGCCATCCTTATAGCAATATTTAAAAATGTATACTGTTTAATAGGGAACCAATGCAGTGTTGACAGAACCGGGCTAATGTGGTCATACTTCCTGGTTCTGGTAAGAACTCTAGCTTCTGCGTTTTGGACCAGCTGTAGTTTGTTTATTACGTAAGCGTGCAGGGCAACCACCCATAATAGCATTACAATAATCTAACCTTGATGTCATGAACGCATGAACTAATTGTTCTGCATTTGTCATTGAGAGCATATGACATAATTATGATATATTTTTAAGATGAAAAAATACGGTTTTACAGATACTAGACACGTGACTTTCAAATGAAAGATTGGAATCAAAGAGCACACCCAGGTTCCTAACCGTCGACGAGGACTTGACAGAGCAGCCATCATGTGTTAACCAGTATTCTAGGTTATTACGTGTGGAAGTTTTTTTGTTGAATAATTAGAATCTCAGTTTTTTCTGAATTAAGTAGTATGAAATTGCTAGTCATCCAGTTTTTTATATCTGCTATGCATTCCGTTAATTTTGTGAATTGGTAAGTTTCGTCAGGGCGTGAAGAAATATAGAGCTGAGTCAGGATAACAGTGAAACGGTCAGATAAATATGATTTAAACCAGGCTAGTGCAATTCCACTAATGCCAACATAATTTCCGAGTCTATTTAAAATAATGTTGTGGTCGATAGTGTCAAATACTGCACTAAGATGGAGTAACACTAATAGAGAGATACAACCACGATCGGATAAGAATAAATAATTTGTGACTCTGATGAGAGCTGTCTCAGTACTATGGTACTGTCTAAATCCTGATTGAAAATCCTTGCAGATATCATTTCTTTCTAAAAAGGAATATAGTTGTGAAGATACTGCCTTTTCTTGCATCTTTGACAGAAAAGGTAGTTCTACCAGAAAGACTCGGAAGATATAATGATGTACCAAACATTAATTTATTGACAGCCCAGCAAGCAATTATTTATAAAGTTATTTGGCGTAGGCCCTGTCCGTAGTTCATAATCCGAGGTTAGCGGATCTGCATTTACTGCCTGAAGACGAAAGCAGGGGCGCAGTGAGTGAGGGCCGCTAAGCTTTTATATTCAAGATCGGCCTGTAATTGACTAATTCTGTAGGATCAAGTTGCGTTTTTTTTTTAACAAGTGTTCCTACAAACATGAATACTATCCTCTTAAAATTGGTGAAAAAAAAATACAAGCTTACCTGCACTAAAGCAAAGGCTGTAACAGTATAATATTAATAAATGTGAGAGCACTCACTGCTGTTGAAAGCTCCAGTCACACTCCTAGTACTGATGGTGTACCTCCATTGCACATCTCATGAATTATGGACCCTTTTCATGAAAATCAATGAACTTGAGCCAGATCACACAGGCTTTTCACAGCATACACTCTTGAACTGGAAGGGACAGCCAGCAGTAAAATTGTGCAGTCCTCAGCACTAATGTTAGCCACGTCCCTCACATACTTTGTGTGTATGTGTGTGAGACAGAATAAGAGATATTGAACCGCCTCAAGCGGGAAGTCTTCATTCTCGTTTGGCCCGTGTATCCCATGCCAAACAATTGTTTGTGTGTGTTGTGTTGTGTTGTGTTGTGTTGTGTTGTGTGTGTGTGTGTGTGTGTGTGTGTGTGTGTGTGTGTGTGTGTGTGTGTGTGTGTGTGTGTGTGTGTGTGTGTGTGTGTGTGTGTGTGTGTGTGTGTGTGTGTGTGTGTGTGTGGTGTTACTAAAACTACATTATGTTGTCAAAACAGGTCCAGCTTTCCCAGGATCATGCATGACTCTGAGGAACATGTATATAGAAAGTCAGGAATTGAATCCTGTAGAAGTCACTTATTTTTATCTGGAGCACCAGCTCATTATATTGCTTCTTCAATATGGAGGCACTTTTTCATTTCAAACACCCCAAATTCTACTAAAGATTGACATGGTTCTCAAACGACCAGTGGAGCATATTGGCTCTCCCTCAATATAAGACGTTTTTTACATTTAAAGACAACTTTATCATCTTGACAGTTAAATTAGGGGAGGTAAATCCCCCTCAAATCAATAAACTGATGCTGGAGCTAATATATTTTCTGGACTCATGACTGTATGGACCATTGAAGCCTTCAGGCGAGTCGGCAGAAACTTTCACATGACTAATAGGGCCATTCAGCGTGGCACAATGTGCCAGTACTCATGGAGTGGAACGGGTAATTGGCAAACAGTATTAATGTTATCAGCATTAGCTGTGATAGGAGCAGAGGTTGCGTGTAATTATGGCCTGCCATAAGGCTACATCTACTTAAGAGCCAACCTTTTACTGCATACTGCTGTTAAGATTGCATGTGTTATCTTGTTTTGAATTCTGTTAAAGCACCACTCTTTTTAAACACAAAGTGTATGAACTCAAGACTTTGAGTCCACTGACCTTCGATATTTCATAAGCCAGACTTACAATACCTATTAATGTTTTGAAGCGTAAATTGTACACTGTTTTACTAACACATTGACAAAACATATTGTAGTCACATGGATGACTACAGAAACGGTGTGAAAAGTGGTAACCTGCAATAAAAAAAAAAATGCTTTACTTGATTTAACCCATACAAATTAATATTGTTGGTATAAATTATTGTATTTTGGTTTATTCAGCAATATTACATCATTTTTTTTTTATTTTTTTTAGATTTAATTTAGATTTTTATTTTTTTCCAGTGAACGAACTATGAGCAAATAAGCAACTTTATTTTATTATATTTATTTTAACATAACATACGTTGTAACGTTTCAGGCTGAAGAAGATGATGAGGAAGTTTTTTGTCGAATAATTAGAATCTCTGTTTTTTTCAGAATTAAGTAGTAGGAAATTACTAGTCATCCAGATTTTTTTAGTTTTTTTTATATCAGCTATGCCTTCCATTCATTTTGTGAATTGGTAAGTTTCGTCAGGGTGTGAAGAAATATACAGCTGAGTATCGTCAGCATAACTTAAAGCAAAATTAAAGCCATGCTTCCTAATGATATCTCCTAAGGGTAGCGTGTACAGAGTGAACAGCAGTGGTCCTAGTACTGAGCCTTGTGGTACGCCATACTGAACTTTTGATCGATAAGACATCTCTTCATTTACTGTTACAAACTGATAACAGTCAGATAAGTATGATGTAAACCTTGCTAATGCAATTCCACTAATGCCACCATCATTTTTGTGTCTATTTAAAATAATGTTGTGGTCAAAAGTATAAAATGCAGCACTAAGATCGAGTAGCACTAATACAGCCAGGATCGGATGATAAGAGCAAATCATTTGGGACTCTAATGAGAGCTGTCTCAGTTCTATGGTACAGTCTAAATCCTGACTGAAAATCCTTGCAGATACCATTTCTTTCTAGAAAGGAACATAGTTGTGAGGATATTGCCTTTTCTAGTATCTTTGAAAGAAAAGGTAGATTTGAGATCAGCCTGTAATTGACTAATTCTGTAGGATCAAGTTGTGTTTTTTTTAACAAGTTGTTTAATCATAGCCAGCTTAAAACTTTTAGTACGTATCTGTCAGGTGTGGGGTTGAGGAGATGAGACGAGGACTCAATTGTAGGGATGGCTGAGGCGAAACAGTCGTTCCGAAGCTTTGCGAGATCCCGAAGCGCAGATGATTCGAAACACTGATTCGAAGCGTGATTCAAAACACCCATGTCACGTGACTATGGCCAAACGAAGCCTCAAAGTGTTTCACGAAGTGTTTCATCAGGTGTGATCCGCCGAATCAGCGTTTGATTGACACGGTCGGAAACAGACCACACAATCGAACATCTGTATAAAAGTGAAATCAACGTATATTGACCTCGTGGGTTTTGTGAGAGGAGTTTGATTTTGAGATAGCGGATTTTGGTGATATAGTGACATTTATAGTGCGATTTGTTTAGTTATATTTAGGCTTACATTTAAATTTACACAACACATTGACTGATAGTCTAGACACAGAGTAGGGCCTATACATATAGTGACACATTAATATAGATATAAATATATATAGACAGCTAGATTAATAGATAGATAGATACATATATAGATAGATTAAAGATAGGCTACATATATATACATCAGATCATAGACACATGTATATTATAGATACATATCGAATTACATAGATAGATTGTAGATACATATATCTAATTACATAGATAGATTAGAGATTCATATCTAGATAGATTTGGATAGATAGATAAATGGAGGCTCCCCAGATGAGATGCTGTACATCTGTGGTGTGGGAGCATTTCCATTTAGAAACCCCAAATAAAGTGAGATGTGTGTATTGTGATCGGCTGCTCGCCTACTGCAACAATACATCATCCATGATGCGCCATTTGAGGAGCACTCATCCTGCCATTTTGCAGGGTGCAGAGGATGGCATTCCCCCTGTACCTAGGCCTGCTACTGACCTATGCTACTGACACTGCTGGGCCATCTAAGCAATGCATTGTTTGAAACACAGCAGAAACACAGGACAGTTTATGGGAACTTTTTGATACTCGTATCCATCAAATCCAGATGATACACAATGCTACAGCTGATGCCACAATGGAAGTGAAAAAATACATCAACGATGCGTTTTTGCCCAAACTCATGATCCACTAACTTACTGGAAAGAGAGAGCAGTAATCTTTCCTCATTTGTATGTCCTAGCTAAAAAAATATCTTTGCATGCCAGCAACAAGTGTCCCTTGTGAGAGGATTTTTTCAAAGGCTGGAGAAATTATCTGTAAAAAAAGAAGTATGCTAAGTCCTTCCACAGCAGAGAAATTAATATTTTTGAATAAAAATATGTAAAAAAGTGAGACATTGTGGCTTGATTTATTTTTATTAATATTCATTTTGCATGAGCAAAATAACATTATTCACAGTAAGAAGCCTTTAGGTTACAAGATTCACATATTAGAAAAGTGCAATAATAAAAAAAACAACAAATTTCCATGGCTCGTCAAGGTTGTTTTCAGATCAACACCTGCAAGTGACCACTAGGTGTCACAATGGAGACGGGTGTCGGATTGATTCGAAGCCTCGAAACAATATGAACCATTTGGTTCAACTGTTTCATTGCTTCACGAAGCCTCGATCTGCCCATCACTACTCAATTGCAGGAAACAATAGGTTTTTTAATAATAAAAACAAACAAAATACAAACAAAACTACCCCATAGGGGAAAACAGAAGACTTGACTTGACTTGACTTGACTTGACTTGACTTGACTTGACTTGACTTGACTTGACTTGACTTGACTTGACTTGACTTGACTGGACACAAGGGGTACGTACGACGACGAAACAGCACAGGACTGCAAACACAGGGAGAATAAATAGGGAGACCAAACAAAGGAGGTAACGAGGGAGGACAGGTGGAGCAAATGAATCAATAATCAGGTAACAAGATGGGAGGGGCAAGACAATCAACAGGAGAGCACATGGCACAAGGAAACATACATGACAAACCATGTGCTCACACCAAACATAACTTGAACACAAGCACATTGCCAGTAAAACAAATCACCAGCCATGTGCTCACACAAAACAAGACAACATGAAAGCACACAGCTAGTGCAAAACACAAGCTGTGTGCAGCACAAGACAAGAAATGAAAGCACACAAAACAGGAGTGTCAGGGCTCTGTCACAAAACCAAGAAATAGACTACAGAAGAGACAGAGCCCTGACAGTATCCTAATGACAAAGATGAATTCATGATATTAAGAAAATCCTGGGCATCACCTGGCAAGATCGTGTCCCAAACAAGGATGTCCTGGCCCAGGCTGGAATAACAAGCATGTTTGCATTACTCTCCCAGAAACGCCTGCGCTGGCTTGGCCACGTCAGTCGCATGCAGGATGGTCATATACCCAAAGATCTACTTTACAGTGAGCTTGCTACGGGCTCCAGACCTGCATGAAGGTCTGTTCTTCGCTACAAAGATGTTTGTAAACGAGACTTGAAGGCAGGCAACGTCAATCCAGCAGTCTGGGAAGAAGCAGTTGCAGATCGCTGCAGATGGAGGCAAGCCGTCAAAGCAGGCATCAAGGTGTCTGAGAAGAAAAGAGAGTACGAGTGGGAAGAGCAGAGAAAGTATGAACGGCAGAGGTTTGCATTAGCAGATATAGCACCAACAGACTACACCTGCAGCAACTGCAACAGAGCCTGCCGCTCCAAAATCGGACTGTACAGTCACAGCAGATGCTGCAAACCAACCACAGAGACTCCATTGTCTCCAGAGACAGACGGATGCCAAAGATAGGGTCTAGCATACATTTTGTCGATTTATATGATTTGAAGAGTTTGGAAAATTCTTCCTCTCCAATAGCAATGAATGAATAAAATTAATAAAATCTTCTTGCGGGAGTACCGGCTCTTCTGTGACCTACTCCTCCACGGAGGGGGTGCACGAGAGGCAACGCTGGCTATCTGGCCCCTTTCTAACGTCCACAGACCGTGATGGGCCAAGCCCTCCCGCTTGTCTGGGCGTGGACACGGATCTTAGCGGTATACAAGTTTTAAACGCCGCCTTCGCCTCTCTGAACTTTCCAACCCCCACCTCTACGGAGGTGTTGAAAAGCTCAGAGGGTGAAACCAGCAAATCAAGGAGAAAGCCCTTCTCTTTCTTCCCAATGTCGGCCAGGTTCAACCACAGATGTCTCTCTGTGGCCACCATCACTGCCATCGACCGGCCGATCGCGGCAGCAGTTTGTTTAGTGGCCCAGAGAGCTAGGTCTGTGGTGTGGCGCAGCTCAGCAACCCCCTGAGGGGACAGCCCCGCCCCCTGGTCGAGATCCCCCAGCAGATTGGCCCGGTACGCCTGCAACACAGCCATGGTGTGCTCTCAGTGTAGATGTGTCTTGTCAATGGGTGGCATCGACACATACCCACGTTCTCCTATCCCCTCAACATCAATGAAACTAGCCCGCTGATGTCGGTGGATACGGGCAGAATATAGGTTCTTCCATGTCCTCTCAATCTCAGTATGGAGATTGGGAAAAAATGTAAGGCTCATCTGAGCTGGTGGTTTATGACCAGGGGAAAAAACGATTGTCAAGTCTATCGTGAGCCATCTCTCCACCAACGCTCCACCACGGCAACTGCAGCCTGCCCACAGCGTGATCCATCACATCCATCCATCAGCTCAGCATACACGAGGCAGGGTGGCTGAGAGGATTCAGGATCTATCAGTTTATCACTACCCTCATCAGCCATCCCCTGCTCGTCCGGAAGTGCACTCGCTGAGGCTCACCCTCGTCCACCTGCAGCTCACCCTCGTCAGCCGCCCACTCGTTTGAGAGGATTACACCCCTCTGAAGGCGATCGACGAGCTCCATCTGAGAACCACATTATGCACATTGCTGCTCTGCCTCAGCCCGAGCGGGACCCGAACCACAAGGTCTAGATGCTGAACCCTCTTCTCTCAAGAAGAGGGTCAGAAGAGAGTGGAGCATTTTCACAGAAAAACACTCAAAATTTGCACGGACATCTCCCTGAACTGCCTATTCGTGCTCTTCCCCCACAAAAAAAAAAAAAAAAAAAAAAAAAAACATAATTTGTGTATATCACCCAGCGTCAGATATTTTAGGCACGGGTCTGCACACTTCTGAAAGCACTCAGCCTTCTTAGTGGATTTCATAATTACCAGATTTTCAAGTGCTTACAGACAAAACAGTCCGAAGACGAAAAGATGAATGTCATGTTTGCAAGGCGCCCTTATATACTTCCAGGTCATGCGTTAATGATTCATGGGCTGTCGCCGGTCAATATGATTGCTAGTAATTTCAGACACCTGTCACGCCTTAGGCATTTCCCTTAGCGTCATTCGAGGCAGTGCAAGTTCCCTTTCGAAAGGGAACTAAAATGTGGATTTCATGGGGACTTTAAATATATTTTTGACTTCAAATCAGTTTATTTAGATGTTACCACATGAAGTACATTTTATATAGTATTTTTTTTCCAGTGTTAAATTCTATTTAGATATAATTTTTAATCAAACCAATACATTTTTGCTTCTTAAATAAATGCATATTTTATTTGTGATTTGTTTTGAGACAAGAACGAAAAAAACTTTTGTTTTTAATAAATATTTGCAGTTGTAAATTTCCATTTCCATTGCACCATTTTCATTTCCATTGCACCATTTTCGTTCTTTGTTTTGAGACAAGAACGAAAAAAACTTCTTTTTTTTAAATAAATATTTGCAGTTGTAAATTTCCATTTCCATTGCACCCTCTGTTTGGGATTTAGTGCTGTTGGTAAGGCATATACCAAACGCTAAAGCTTGCAGACACAAAAGCACAGGTAAATATCCTGGATACAAACACTCTGAATCATGCATGAGCGTCCAAGCAAGGTGTAACTTTAAATACCTTGAGCTCACAATTATATTGAATGCTCCTGCTGGGCAGATGGCCACAAATCTGTCTCGGCCTCTTCCTCTCTCTCTCTTTCTTTTTCTCCCTTTTACAATATGTTCTGTCTGACTATATTGTATGCCTGCCAAGCCCACGGACACAAATATGGCCAAACAACCCTGAAAACCTCATGAATTTTAGCTATGGTTGTTGTACGGGACTGTCACCGTTTGAGGCCTTTCCTCTCAGGATCTGTAGAGTTCAAAAGTACCCACAATGCATGCGTGGGACGGCTCCTAATGCAGGCACACAATGTCTGGGTAGAGAGTGCGCTGCTTGCTTTTCTCATTTCAGCCTGCAATGGGGGGAAATTGATCTCTTCAGAGCTATCTGAAACAGTTTAGGGGTAAGGGAGCTTAAATGTGTTCTGGAAAGTAAGAAAGACTTAGAGCGCCTTTTGAACTGTCAGTAAGTAGTGATATATCAAAATACACATATATATATATATACACACACACTCATCTAAAGGATTATTAGGAACACCTGTTCGATTTCTCATTAATGCAATTATCTAATCAACCAATCACATGGCAGTTGCTTCAATGCATTTAGGGGTGTGCTCCTGGTCAAGACAATCTCCTGAACTCCAAACTGAATGTCAGAATGGGAAAGAAAGGTGATTTAAGCAATTTTGAGCGTGGCATGGTTGTTGGTGCCTGGTTCTAGGATTTACAAAGAATGGCGTGAAAAGTGAAAAAACATCCAGTATGCGGCAGTCCTGTGGGTGAAAATACCTTGTTGATGCTAGAGGTTAGGCTTGGGTATCGGTTCCAGGTTCCGGTTTGGAACCGGTTCCGAACGTTCCGATCCATCGGAATCGTACACGTCCACACGTTAACGATTCCACTAACGATTCCGAATGTTCCGTTCCGTTCCATCCATTCCCGCGTTGCGGCATGACGTTACAGTATGCGACTGGATTTTTAAATCCCCCAAGACGTAAACGATCGAGAGTGTGGCTTAATTTTAAATGCAGACCGGGGGAAGCAAATCTGGGCAACATCTACAGCTCCAATGATGGCATCAAAACAATGAAAGCATGGCGAAGCGGCTCTCCACGGCTCTGCTTTCGTCGGCGAAAAAGTTAAGAAACTCGACGCTATAAGCCCTCAGTACCGAGCCGAGCAGTTCACACGTGACTTTTATGCAGTGTTTCCCACACATAGACTAATTCGCGGCCACAAAATCAACTCCGGCCGCCACATATTGCGTTTCGTTCATTTTTTTTAATACTATTTAAAACACGCAGCGTATTCTTTCCGTTGTATTTCCTTTCCCCACTCTCCCTCCGTCTCTCTATCACTCACGCGTCTCTCACACACACACACACACACACACACACACACACACACACACACGCGCGCGCGCGCGCACACACACACACACACACTAATATAATTTATTTTACTGGACAGTTTAAAGCTCATAAACATATTTTGTTGTTACTTGAAGAGTGCAGTGTCAAGTGGTATCATGCAGTATTTGTCCTGAAAAGGCTAAATGTCTGTAATTTAAGGTCATTCCTATTTTATTTGTATACATTTTAATCATTAACTTTAAAATCACACTCTTTTTATTACTAAAATAACAGTAAAGGGTAAAAAAAAAATTAATTCCCAAAAAATAAAAAAGGAAAAAAACGGAATTTGGGAAAAGATAAAACGGAATTTGGGAAAAAATAAAACTGATTTCATAGGGCCCTAAATATTGCACACTTGTTTTTCATTCTCTAAAACCACTTTAAATTAGACATTCAAAGCCAACAACTCTCAAAGCCACACTGTAAGTGTTCAGCAAATGGTACAGGAATCGATATGGGAATCGATAAGGAATCGCATCGATAAGCAGACTCGACAATGGCATCGATATCGATAATTTTTTTAACGATGCCCATCCCTACTAGAGGTCAGAGGAGAATGGGCCGATTCAAGCTGATAGAAGAGCAACTTTGACTGAAATAACCACTCGTTACAACCGAGGTATGCAGCAAAGCATTTGTGAAGCCACAACACGCACAACCTTGAGGCGTATGGGCTAAAACAGTCCCAAAAATTGGACAGTTGAAGTCTGGAAAAATGTTGCCTGGTCTGACGAGTCTCAATTTCTGTTGAGACATTCAGATGGTAAAGTCAGAATTTGGCGTAAACAGAATGAGAACATGGATCCATTATGCCTTGTTACCACTGTGCAGGCTAGTGGTGGTGGTGTAATGGTGTGGGGAATGTTTTCTTGGCACACTTAAGGCCCCTTAGTGCCAAATTGGGCATTGTTTAAATGCCACTGCCTACCTGAGCATTGTTTCTGACCATGTCCATCCCTTTATTGCCACCATGTACCCATCCTCTGATGGCTACTTCCAGCAGGATAATGCACCATGTCACAAAGCTCGAATCATTTCAAATTGGTTTCTTGAACATGACAATGAGTTCACTGTACTAAAATGGCCCCCACAGTCACCAGATCTCAACCCAATAGAGCATCTTTGGGATGTGGTGGAACGGGAGCTGGTTGTGCATCCCACAAATCTCCATCAACTGCAAGATGCTATCCTATCAATATGGGCCAACATTTCTAAAGATTGCTTTCAGCACCTTGTTGAATCAATGCCACGTAGAATTAAGGCAGTTCTGAAGCCGAAAGGGGGTCAAACACAGTATTAGTATGGTGTTCCTAATAATCCTTTAGGTGAGTGTATATATACACTATATATACACACTAAGTTTGGAAATCTGTAGCTATTGACTGCAGAAAGTTGGTGACTTCTGCGCACTGTGAGTCTCAGCATGCGCTGACCCCACTCTGTGATTTTACGTGGCCTACAACTTTGTGGCTGAGTTTCTGTCTTTCCCAATTGCTTCCACTTTATTATAATACAACTAACAGTCTTTGTTATCTCACCATGGACTGCATTTCCCATAACCCATTGCCCACACTCATTATGCCTAATTACTTTCAGCTGTTTCTCTTGTTAACTTTGCCTATATAAGCCATGTGTATTCACTCATTCATTGCAAAGTCGTGTGAGTGTCACGGCATTTCTGTGCGCGCTCTGGTTTCCAGAGTAATGGTTCTGCCTGGATTACACTGTTTGCCTTTGTTTTTCTGCCTTGTTGCCATTTTGTATTATGTAACCTGTGTTTAAACTTTTACCTGTTTTATGGATTATGATTCTGGGTTTCCCTAATAAAACTGTATTTGGATCCTCAACCTGTGTGTGTCAGAGCAGTTTCGTGACATTATGAACAATAAAGACATATCAGAACATGACGTGCGTGATGTGAGTTGTTGTATATATTTAATGCAAATCAAACACTATTCATGTCACTATCTAATGTGGCACCCATGATCATTTGCAACTGTCACATCACGCCTGTAGTGTGACACAAATATTTAATATAATTGAATATGAGCCTTCAAACTCTTCTAGCATAGATACTTTGTCAGCTACAGATGTCGGTTGTCATTCTCGGAAAAATGAATCATTTCGGCAAGTCTTGTCAAATATTATGTGCACGTCACGGTGATGTTTAGCAAAGAATCAATGATCAAACATTCAGTGAAACACGATAAGCCCAGGGGGATGACACTTGTTGTTTGGTAAAGTTTGTGTTTAGTCAGCTGTAAATCATGCTGACAATATAACATTTACTTTTAATATAGAGAATCAGAGTTGTGCCGATATTCAAATATTGATGAAAAACAAAATCCTGGTTCACCTTGTAAAGAGCAATGCCTGTTGGCTGCAGTATAGCCTGAAAAACATCATTCAAAATGCATATCCACATCCAATATATGTGAGCAAACATGAATATATCAAAGAACCAATACGATTATATGAACCTACAGACCAAGGGTCAAAGTTCATTGATGGTATCTTGATATTTACCGTTTGCGGTGATTTGAACTCTGACCATTAACTTTTTGTTTTGGTCTGTTTTCAGAACCCAGTGTTGGGGAATATTACTGTTGTTGTGCACTGTTTAAGGATTATTATATCTAATAAAATTATGTTGAAAACATATCCATATATAATAAAATATTAAGAATGGAAACATTAGAAATGTTATGAGTATCCATGTGAAGATGTCATTAGTTTATAATGACTATAACTCTTTTCATTCTCTATATACTTTTCTTATAAAAAAACATGGACAAGTAAGAACATAAACATATGGTTTTCAGTAGCATTGCCTTGGTTAGGTTGTAATATTTGTTTTGTGTGTAGACTTTTTTCATCCGCTGTATATAATTCAAAGATAATAAATCATCTCCATATAAACTATTAAGCAGGTTAGGATGCTTATAGTGCTATTGTGGTGAGCTAGTTGCACTATAACAAATAACATTCTACTTCTTACTTGAAATAAAGAAAATCTAATTAGATAACATGAACACTGTCAGTACCTCTATCTAGTAATAAATGGTTATCTCATTAATCAATCCACTGTGTCTACTCAATCAGTGTTAAGCAATGATACCTTTAATTCCTTAAGTGACTGTGATCAATTGTTTAATGTTGGCCTGTCTCTCTGAGTAGAGTCCAAGTCAACTGATGTCTTTTTCCCCCCCTTTTTTTCTTTTTAGTTTTCTAAGTGATATTTCTCACGGTCAGCCTGCAAACATGTACTTTTGAAGTCTTGCCAAACTTAACATTACATTATCATATTAATAGAGACACTAAATTTAAACATAACACATTAGCCCGAGGCCGGGAGGAAGCCACAAAGCACACCCAGCGTCTTTTGAGTAGAAACAACTTTTAACTAACTCATATGCATAAATTTAGGTATTATTAGCGTCAAGGTTGAGCGAGCTGTCTAATATGTAGGAAAAAAAAAGGAAATAAAGTTTACGTAAACTGTCGTGTCATAAATTCCTTAAAAAGTTTGCCATTAAAACGGCCACCTAAGCCCCTATGTTTTGTTAGTTCATGGTCTGGTCGTGTCTTTTTTATTGCAGTTATACACGTAAGTCTTGTTCAGTACTTGTTGTAGTTTTATGGTTTTGTATAATGTGTTTTTACAGTTGTATTTCAATTATAGACATCTCTCTCTCTCTCTCAAGGAACTTATGCGACGAAGAACCTCTAACAAAGCAAAAACAAACACTCGTTTTTTATCCATTATTGCATCTCTCACCTACTGCGAACTCGCTGTTTGAAGCGCCTGTCATAGGAAATCAACGTGTGCTTTCATGAATAATTAAGCGAGGCATCTTCTCATAGGATAAGGAAACGCATTCTCATGAATAATTAAGCAAGGCATCTTCTCATAGGATAAGGACATGCAGTCTCATCAATAATTATTAGACACATATTAGTCATCGCCGTACTATAGTACGAGAAAACAAAGACGAATTTAAACCAGGAATTTGAACAATTCAAAAAGTTTTCAAATTAACTAGTTTTTTTATACAATTAAAAACTAACGGATGGTATCATTGACTTCTATGATTTTAAAGGGTTGAAAATATTTAGCTCTCCCTTGATAGCACACGACATCATGGAGACGTCTATTTGATGTGCTGGTTTACATCTGGAAGACATTTTTTGACAGTGTTTTCTCATTTGCAATATGTCTTTAGGAAGTTTCCAGTCAGATGTCAAATAGACGTTTAGAAAATTTCTTTAAGATGTTTAATGATTTCGAATGTTAGAATGATTTAGAATGTTAGAATCTTAAAGACGTCTATCAGATGTTTAACAGACTTCTTGCAGATTACGTGTGCTTTAATATATAAAATTATAATCACTATATACACTTTAGCAACATTAAAGTTCACCCAAAAATGAAAATTACCCCATTATTTACTCACCCTCAAGTCATCATAGGTGTACATGACATTCTTCTTTCAGACAAATACAATCGGAGTTATATTAAAAAAATGCCCTGGCTCTCCCAAGCTTTATCATGGGAGTTCATAGCTGTAGAAAATGTAAAACCCAAAAAATTGCATCCATCCCTGATAAAAGTGCTCCACAAGGCTCCGGGGGTTAATAAAGGCCTTCTGAAGCGAAGCCATGGGTTTTTGTAAGAAAAATAACCATATTTATGACTTCATAATCTAAACTAATTTGCAACAAGAGTTATGCTTTGCTCTTTCTTCTGAGCTTCTGCGTTTGTCATTGCGTTGTGCGTCGGGTCAGGGGTTCTTCCACCGTAAATCAATGCGTATGGCCGTCTGTCAGGAAGCTATGATTATAGTTTATAAAGTTTTATGGGTATTATCCTTGCACCAATGTATGTCTTCAGTTCAGAAAGCCTTTTATTTACCCATGGAGCCAAATGGCTTACTTTTATCATGGATGGATGCACTTTTTTGGACTTCAAATTTTCTCCAGCTATTCACTTTCATTATAAAGCTTGGAGGAGACAGGACATTTTTTAATATAACTCGATTGTATTCGTCTGAAAGAAGTATGTCACATACAAGTAAATCATGGGCTAATTTTCATTTTTGGGTTTACTATCCCTTTAAAATTCTTTAATTGCACTATATTTATATGCCAGCATCCACAATTGCAACAAAATCAGCAAAAATGACTAAATATATTTAGTTAAATCTGCCTCTTTAATGACCCTTCAAAAGCCTTTGCACCATTGTTCTGTGTGTATGGTGTTAAAGCCGTCACACTATGCAGGATGAGGACAGATCTGTCACCTCTAGAAGAGTCAATGCAGCATTCCAAGCTTCTGGGTGGATCCCGTCAATCACCTTCTCGAAGGCCACTGTGTGAAGCAGCCTGACGTAGATATGACCAGACTCTGTGATAATTCATCTGGCATTTGCTCACCTCAGGGCCTGGCTCTCTGGTTATACTTTGGAGGAAGTCAAGAAGGGGTATTCTTGTTTATAAGGTGACTTTTGATGATGCCTGGAAAAAAAGCTTGTGTAACAATTTCCACCCTGCGAAACAATTCTGGGCAGGAATGAGCACTGACGCAGCTTGCCAAAATGAGTTTGCATGTCATTCCTCCACCATAACAAGCACCTACAGTGTTTCACCACATGGAAATAACCATGAGCTGACCTGCTGCAGCGTCTCCAATGAGTTCCTCTGAAATGTGCCAGACTGCCTCATCAGTCAGTGCGGCGGGCACTGAAGAATACCGCTGTCTGTGGCGCTATGTTGTCAGCGCCGCTGTGCCACTCTCTGCCAAGGGCGTGATCTCATCACAATTTATCAATCACATTGAGTCCACATTAGGTTGATTTGATGGGAAAGCAGCCAGTCTCAACCATACATATTTGATCAGCGTTTGGGCCTCTACTCTCCTCTGCTTCTCTTTGCAAGAATATTGATACCAACCTCAGCCTCATCAGTCAAATGGACAGGACAAGACAGCCCCGAAAAATGGCGTCCATTTGGCGAGCCACGTGCAGATTCAGTGAGTTGAGACTCTTTTTGGTTTGCGCATTGTGCAGGGTTGTTAAATTCTGAATTGAAGAATTTGTTCCTTGTTACAGAGCCCTGCACAAAACAAAACAAATTTGTTACCTCGTTTTAGTTCAATTGTGGCCACATCGTAACAAGTTGTTCCCAGCTAACAAATGTATGTTCTAAGAACATATTTTGCTAATGTTCCCATTTAAAAATTGGAATGCATTTGAAGTTTCGATAATCTTTTCTTTCTTATTGTGATGTATGAGTGAAACGGCTTCTGGGACAGATGACAAATGCAGGGCAAAACTTGATTTTCTCCATGGGGAATTGATTGGATGGTTGTGGTTTGCCATTAGTGGATCTCTTGTGAGTGACCGGTTGTCCCTCGTGCCATAAACATGTCATCAGAGAAATGAAGAGATGTCGCTGCATAATGGAGTTATTTTAATTAAATATTGCAAGGGCACATTTCACAGTTGGATAACAATAAATGACATGCACAAACAAATAAATTAGAATAAATACTGCAATATTCAAAAAACAAACAAAATCAAAGCTAGATCTTTTTTTTATTTTGATTTCATGGTGATTCTATTTCTAAATGTTCTCAGGACATTCAAATGTTTAGTGTTTTAAATGTTATTTATTTATTTTTGATATATGAACATTATAAAACATAATATGTGTTTGATTTTATTATTTTCAAACATTATAGGAATGTTACTTTAAATATACTCCGATTCTGAACCTGTTACAATAGGTGGATGCAGCAGAGACGAAACAGTCTTTATTAAACAAAAACTAACTCAAAATCTTTACCAAATGGATTCTCAGGAACAGACTCAGGAATGAAACAATCAAATACATGCAAAGTTTAGAACTGACAAAGAACAAGACAGAACTGAAGAGCAAATTAACACGACACACCTGAACTGAACTAATAATCAATTAGAAACTATAGAAACAAACAGGCAGGGGTGGAGGAAGACAGAACTGAACTAATTGACAGATTAACCAAACACAGACAAGAACAGAAATCAAAACACACTGACATAGTAACAGAACCAACTGAAACTATGAAGAAACATTTAGAAACTATTAGATGAACGTCCAAATAAAATGTGTCAGAAAAACGGTCCATGAATGATGTATATACATACCATGTTGTGCTAACGTTTTGAGAGCATTATTAAAGATAGAATAACTTTGAACAGACATGGTATTAATGTTTTTTGGAAGGACGTTTGTTCATAACTTTGAGAGAACCTTGACAGAATGTTATCCAATGTTCGGAGAATCTTCCTTTTGTTAGCTTGGCCATAATTTAACATAATTAAAATGAGGAAATTAATTAGTAAAACATAGGCACAAAATGGAAAGGCGTGGAAAACAAAATATTTAGCATATCATGGGGCAGTGTTCCGTATATTTTCAAATCATTAATGTGAGGTTTTAAATTGAATTGGCCACAACACAGGAATAATAATCAAAATAAAATCACCTCATAGTTAATTTATTAAAAATTATGACATCATGCCCTGTCCATTTGTCCATAAGGCCTTCAAACTAAATATCCGGTCCCTCTTTATATTAAGTTGCTTTAAGTACTATGTACTTACATTGAAACTGATATTTTGATAATGTAATTACAGATGATGTAATTACAGCTGTAATTAATGTATGTAATTACATTTGTAATTACACTGTTGACCCTTCCCTTACACTTTAACCCAACCTTAAACCTACCCATACCACCACACCAGCCCATAACCTTACCCGTATCACACCTCAATAGCAGCACAAGTGTTTTACAGTACAACATCAACACAATAAGTACATTGTACATATTTTTCAATGTAAGTACATAATACTTAGAGCCACTTAATATAAAGTGGGACCAAATATTCAAATACTTAAAAAAAAACTTATCTTCCAAAGATTTTGTCAAGCTAACTTGTTCTAAATTATTAGAAAATAATTTTATCTAATTTTGATTCTACTTCCTCACATTAAAATTTGAATTGCAATTTTGCTTAATGTTTGCAACCTCGATTCAAATTCTGGAACTGAATTGGAATTTCTCATTCTCAGTTTAGATATGAATGCTGCCCAACCTTGGTTTTGTGTGTTGTGAGGAAAGTGTTTACCAGATTGTTTGCCCTTTCTTTATTTCATGTTTTTCATATGATCATAGGTGTATTGTTTAGACCATTATGCTACTGCAACATTTTAAAATGTGGCTTAGTGGGTGAAAGATGTGGGTGTGTTGTTGTGTTGAAGTGGTTTATGATGGAGGTGACAGAATGGGGCCAGATTGCATTGCTTGATGGGAAAAGGTGTTTTAGATCAGACTGCTCACTAAACAGATCATACTGCCTCTACATTTGTAAGCGCAGAATCTTTACCTGCTATGCTGCTCTTAAATGTTTAGAAACCAATTGAACACATATTTGTTTTTTAATGTATCTCTAAGCGCAAATGCAGATTTTAAATGGACTTAATTAATACTTTTAGACAAAGTTTGAGGTGATTTGATGCTATATGAGTTACTCTTAGAAGTTTGAATTGGCGTTTTAGAGGGAAATAAAACTGTCAAATATTACATTTTGTAAGACTTAATGGAATATCACAGTGTGAAATCATTTCAAAGCAGTTATTTCCCAATCATGCATTGGTTAGCTTGGGGTTTTGTAATTTTAAAACATTTGAAAACTTTCAAGAGGCATGCATTTGCATGTGAGCAGGCTCAGTTTTAGCATGAGGCAATTCTGTTGTAATGTCAGAGGGATATCCACTTTGGAAGCTCATTCATTGGAGTCTTTATGCTGGATTTTTTTGCTGGAGAACAATGACAATAATAAAATATTGAGCAGAAAATTGCAGCACGGTCTGGAAATCACTTCATGTTACTCTTGCATGCTGTCATTTTAATGGTCTTGAGAGTTTAGCAATAGATAATTCTGCAGAGCTCAGGTATATAAGGCTTCAACTGTGATGCACAATTAGACAAAGCACAATTCAAATTCGGAGCATGGATTTACTAGGCCTAGACTATTGTAAGGGCCATTCATAGTTCTATCCATGGGATTCTCATTTTTCTCAAACACACAATAGGTTATTATGTTATCACAATTCTGGCTGCTCAGGACCGCATAATTGGTTGTCGGTGTCGCCTGGGGTTGGTGTCACAGTTTTTCAACTACACAAGTGGATTTCTCAGATGCGGCTTATTTGCCTACAATGATCTTAAAGGAATTAGTTCAAACCTGTTTTTATTTACTCCAGCTATTTGTTCCAAATCAAAATGACTTTCTTTGCTTCTGTGAAACACAAAAGACGGCTTTTTGAAGAATATTTTAAATGCCACATTTTAAATAAAATTAGGATTGGGTCTGCCATGTTCCAAAATGAGAAAAAAAGTATCATTCAGGTATAGTTCATGCAACTAAAACGTCTCGGTACGTATGTAACCCTCGTTCCCTGAGTGAGGGAACAGAGACGTTTCGTCGGATGATGACGAATGGGGTTTCGCATAGAAAGCCTATCAACTTCGAGTATACAAAACGAGCCAATGGCAAGCAAATGCCATGGGTCTGCGGAATTTGCATGACGTAACTCCGCCCCACCTCGTGGGTATAAAAGGAGGAAGTCCTGCAGCAAGCGATATGTTTCTTCGCTGAGGAGCCAAGACTGAACTCAGGCGATCCCCGCGGTATACAGCGGAAGTGGCAAGAAGACGGAACGTCTCCGTTCCCTCACTCAGGGAACGAGGGTTACATACGTAACCGAGACGTTCCCTTTCGTTCGTCACTCCGAGTTCCGTCGGATGACGACGAATAGGGTTACCAGTCTAATCACGCCACCTTCACAGCTGTCTTCCAGTGTCCTGCGTAAATCTGAGATCCCTGTCATACTGGACAAGTGGGACTCCTATTTAAGCACAGGAATACCAAGGTACACTGGGGAGCATATCCCAAGATATAGAGGAGTATGCAGGATATACCCAGCCCAACGGGGGTTGGGGGGGGGGGGGGGGATTGAAGGAAGATATATACAGCTACCCGAAGGAAGCATATGGGGAATACACTGGGGTATCCAGCCGCAGGTGGAAAAGTTTTAAACCCCAGGGGGTGGCAAGGTGGCTTGCCAAGGGAAGACACATGCTCAGAGAGGCTTACAGCGGGAATACACATGTGGGGGTAGCTCCGTAGAGGGACCATGCACACGGGAGGCACCTAGCCGTCAGGAGTGCAGGAGGAACTCAGGGCTTTCGGAGAAGCTCACCTGAGGAAAATATCGCACGTATCCAGTCCGTGGAGTGGAATGGCGAGCAAGCGAAGACACCTGAGCGGGTCCTAGTACCGGCTGGTTGAAGCGAGTACACGAGAGGACACAGGCTCCACTCGGAGATTATAAAATCTGGCGAATGTGTTGGGTGTCGCCCAGCCTGCAGCTCTGCAGATGTCTGTTAGCGAGGCGCCATGCGCTAACGCCCAAGAGGATGCCACACTCCGGGTGGAGTGGGCCGTCACACCAAGGGGGCACGGTCGGCCTTGCTGCTGGTAAGCCAAAGCAATGGTGTCCACTATCCAGTGAGACAACCTCTGCTTGGAGAGAGCTCTTCCCTTCAGCTTCCCACCATAACAGACAAAGAGCTGGTCTGAGGTCCTGAAACACTGCGTCCTGTCTACATAGGTGCGGAGAGCACGTACTGGACAGAGCAGTGCCAAGGCTGGGTCTGCCTCCTCCGGGGGCAGCGCTTGCAGGTTCACCACCTGGTCCCGAAAGGGAGTGGTAGGAACCTTGGGCACATATCCAGGCCGGGGACTCAGGATCACATGAGAGTAAGCCGGCTCGAATTCCAGGCACGCTTTGTCAACGGAGAATGCGTGCAGGTCCCCTACCCTCTTAATAGAGGCCAATGCAACCAGGAGCACTGTCTTCATTGACAGGAGCTTGAGCTCCACTGTTTGCAAAGGCTCAAAGGGAGCCTGCTGCAGGGCAGTTAGAACCACTGCGAGGTCCCAGGAGGGAACGAGGGAGGGCGAGGAGGATGTAATCTCCTGGCTCCTCTAAGGAACCTGATGACCAGGTCGTGCTTTCCCACAGACTTACCTTCTACCAAGTCATGGTGTGCGGCGAAAGCGGCAACATAGACTTTCAGGGTGGAGGGAGACAGCCTTCGCTCCAACCCATCTTGAAGGAAGGAAAGCACGAAGCTGATCGGGCATTTCCGGGGGTCTTCTCGGTGAGAAGAGCACAAGCTGACGAAGAGGTTCCACTTCAACGCATAGAGGTGTCTCGTGGACGACGCTCTAGCGGAAGTGATGGTAGCCACCACCGGAGGTGGTAGGGTACTCAAACCTACCTGGTCCCGTCCAGGAGCCAGACATGGAGGCTCCAAAGATCGGGACGAGGGTGCCACAGGGTGCCCCGTCCCTGAGAAAGAAGGTCTTTCCTCAGAGGTATGGGCCAAGGAGGTGCTGTCGCGAGGAGTATGAGTTCGGAGAACCAGGTCCTGGTGGGCCAATAGGGCGCAAACAGAAGGACCTGCTCCTCGTCCTCCTTGACCTTGCGCAGGAAATGCGCAAGAAGGCTCACTGGGGGAAACGCATACTTGCGGCCGTGCCGAGCGTGCCCTCGGTCAGGGAATAATACAGGGTGCAATGGGTCGAGTCGTGGGAGGCAAACAGATCTATCTGTGCGTCGCCGAACTGGTCCCATATCAGCTGAACCATCTGGGGATGGAGTCGCCATTCGCCAGGGAGGGGCTGAAACCGTGACAGCTCGTCGGCTGCACAGTTCAGGGCTCCGGGAATGTAAATAGCACGAAGGGACCTCAGATGCTTCTGACTCCATAAGAGGAGGTGGCGAGCGAGTTGCGACATACGGCGCGAGCGTAGACCACCTTGATGGTTGATGTACGCTACTGTGGCGGTATTGTCTGATCGGACTAGTACGTGTTGACCCCTGAGCAGCGCTCGAAAGCGGTGCAGAGCAAGGCGTACGGCCAGCAACTCGAGGCAATTGACATGCCATAGGCGCTGGGGTCCTGTCCAGGAGCCCGCGGCAGCATGACCATTGCACATGGCACCCCAGCCCGTGGCGGAGGCATCTGTCGAAACGACAACATGCCTCGTAGCCTGTTCTAGGGGGACACTGGCCCTGAGAAAACTGAGGCTCGACCACGGGGTGAAGGTCTGACGGCAGCTCGAAGTAACTGGTACTCGGAGCGTGCCCTGTTGCCATGCCCACCTCGGTACTCGGTCGCGAAGCCAAAGCTGAAGCGGTCTCATATGAAGCAATCCGAGTGGCGTTGCCGCGGCTGCAGATGCCATATGCCCCAGGAGCCTCTGAAAAAGTTTCAGTGGAACCGCACTCTTGTCCTGGAACTGTCTCAGACAAGTCAGCAGTGACTGCGCGCGCTCGCTCGTAAGCTGCGCGGACATGGCGACCGAGTCGATGTCCATACCGAGAAAAGAGATCCTCTGCACGGGGCAAAGTTTGCTCTTTTCCCAGTTGACCCGAAGGCCCAAGCGAGCTAGGTGCCGGAGCACAAGGTCCCTGTGTTCGCAAACCTGGTCTCGAGAGTGAGCTAGGATCAGCCAGTCGTCGAGATAGTTCAGGATGCGAACCCCGTGAACCCGAAGGGGAACAAGGGCTGCCTCGACGACCTTCGTGAAGACGCGAGGAGACAGGGCTAGCCCGAAAGGGAGAATCGCGTACTGGTACAGTAGGTTACCAACCAGAATAATACTTTCAACGCCGCCGCTTTGCCGCGGCGGTGAAATTCGGGGTGTATTTGCTGCCTTTAACCGCTAAGAGGCGCTACAATCACAGACTTTGAAAAGTGTCCGTTTATTCTCTCTATTGCGTAATCTGCCGCTGCGTCGCGGCTCATTCAGAGCGATTGAAAGCTGGTAGCAGATGCATTTAAGTGAAATGTAGTTAAAATAATTCATCACAATACTTAAATTAAATTGAATAAATAATGAAAACATTTCAATATAAAACATTGCAATAGAAACATATTAGGCTACATCAAGGCTTTGGAAGAGTATAAGACGTTGACGTAAACGTTCAGGTGGTGGCTCTGTGGTTAACGCAACGACACGGAGATCCAAGAGGCCCGAGTTCGAATCTCAATATAACAACATGTTGGCCGACAGCATTAATCTTTAACCGTTCTTGATGCTTAAATAGTTGACTGTTTATTTGCGAGTTTATTAACTGTTTATTTATTTAAAGTCAAGCTTTTTTTTTTAATAATCAATGGCATATTACAACATTGCTACAGTAGAGCTGGGGGGTTGTAAGGGGGGGCTTCTTACATTCGCTTCATAAACACACGCACACTAGCACACACATGCAATCTTTTTTCTGCACCCGATGGATAGACTCATAATTATCAAGCCCCACTGCCCCCCATCGCCCCAACACAATGCTAATGAAATACGCAACAAGCTTAAAATGTTCCAATTTATTGAAGTAACAAGTAGGCTAGTATCTAAATACAAACTAAACAAACAAAAACAAAAATAGAGAAAATAAAAGTGCTGCTGTGTCAAAATGTTAAAAAAGAAAAGAAGAGAAATCCATATGGCAAGACAAAAAAATTAAAAAATTCAAACAGACATAACATAGGCTAATGTGTTTGATATGGGATTAAAATTATGGGCAGTGCATGAGATATAAACTAATGATTAATTATGTCAAAATTCCTTTGTTCCGATCAGAGCATTTCTGGATATTCCTCAGCTCGCTCATTCCGCTCAGGGTCGCGCGCTCAGGCTGTCTCCGACTAGTTTTTTTTCTAGTCAACTAGTAGCCTAGTTGTTTATTTAAGCCATCAGTGGACAAATCACCCCTTTATATTGATTTAATAACTTAAATAGGCTATACAGGGTAATGAGTGAGTGTTATAAAGCTGCACTCAAGCGCACGAGCCGGAGACAAAAATAGCAAGGAGACATTTAATTGTTTATTAATAAACTGGTGTTTTCTGCATCGCTGCAAAGATGAAGATGCGATGTAGACTCGCCATGAACGAATAAAGATATAAAGGCATAAAAAGGAAAAGTTCCTCCCGTTGGCGCGCCCAACCTGTCACTTCTCTAGGCTATTTCCCACCCATAGAAGGGCGCGCCCCACACTTTGAGCGGCGACTACCATCTAGGGGGGATTTAGCCGGTGTTCTGTCTCTCCCTCTCTCTGCTCTCTGCCGTGCAAGCGGCCGCGCGCTACACAGTTTGAACCTACAGTCTATGGTTTGAACTTACATATTCACGTAGCCTTTCGAAAACAGGGACATTCATTGTCCCGGGAGAGTGCTTAAATTTCCCGGGACAGGTTGTTAAAAAGAAGGACAATCCCGGTAAAACCGGGACCGGTGGCAACCTAACTTGCATTTATTTATTTCCATGCAAAAAAGAAACACACAATCTTATTCTTGCCACATTTTAAATTTGTTTTGCCAAAGAAATTGCAGCTAAATTAAACGAAACGGTACAAATCGAAAATAGTCCAAAGCAACATAAATTAAAGACATGAGTTTTGCCTCTCTCGCGCTGGATCTCAGCAAGTTTATTTAGTCTCCCTTGCTCAAACATTCTTAAACTCTACAGAACCAGTTGAAACAACTGGATTGAACACTTCAATTTAAATTTGTGTGTGAAAACACTTTAAATAGGCTACAATAAATAAACAACAATATTTATAATTTAATCAAATATGGGGACACATCGAGAGATGTAGCCTATCCTTAAAATAATTTTGCCTTTGCCATCGGGCTGGCTATCCGACACTCTCCATATGAATGAGGAACATTAACACCTATTGTCTCTCCCTCCAAACCCCCCACAAGCTCTCTGAGTCTGAGTCTGACTTAAAATAAGGAGAAGTCGCAATTCACACTTAAATCGCTCTTCTAGCATTAGGCTATTAAAGTGTTGATAATGAAAGAATTAAATGATTTAAGCTACATGTGGTATTTCTGTCATAAAAGTTTATTACTAAATATTTCATTATTTAAATAATTTAAGAAATAAAACTGGTTTGGGCCACCTTTTTCCAAGCAAAACTAAATATAGCCTAATCTTCAAACGCATGTTCATTTTGTTGTCATGAACAAAATGCTCAACTCAATATTAAATTCTACAGGGATCTTTGGGTCCAGGCATGCAAAATGTGAATTAGTTATTTTTTAAATTATTATTATTCAAATAAATATCGGTGCTTCGTGGTAGCCTACTGCTGATAAACTAAATAACATTTAGATATTATGAACTTTAAATGAAACAATATAGCAACACTTCGACGAATAAATGATTTGATCTGTTTTTACATTTTAATTCATTAATGCGATTTAGTCTCTACATTTAATTAAACGAGATTTTCACCTTGTCATTTTCTCATTGCGAGGCGCTCACCACACATCATAAACATATTTGAGCAGATTCTCTGTACCTCTCGTTTTCATATGGATTACATAATCAGATAACATTTATTAACCTAAATATTTAGACATTTAAAGGCTTTAGACATAGCCGATTTCCTATCTTGACTGATCTGAGGCAAGTGGCTTTCGGTTAATTTTTGTGACGCCCAGTTCCCGGAGACCGAGAGAGACGACATATAAACTTTTGTCATTAGCCTAAAAAAAGTTTACAGTTTTGAACGATGTAGGCTACTGTATTCTTATCTGTATGACCAAAAAAAATCACGTAGGCCTATAGCCTATTAAGTTATTTTAGCTGTTATGAGAAAAATAAATCAAATGAACGCGCTGCCTCGTTTGTCGAAAACTTTACTTAAAACCTGTTTTTAAAAACTCTATGTAGGTTATAGGGAATAAAACAAATATAGATATATATAGGCCTATATATCTTTTTTTTATACAAAACTGCTTTTGAACAATTGGTATTATTAGCTACAGATCTAAAGTCGTTCTGTTGGATAGCCTATTTGTTCCTTAGTGTAAAATGGAAATGCATGGTAATATTATTTTATAAATATAAGCAAAAAAATATGTGGTGTAACAGAGGTTTAGAACTAAACAAATCTGCATTAATAGCCTAAAAATATATAGATTTTTTACAGAAGTCCATGTTTTTTCGGGATTTGAACGCAGGTCTGCCGATTGATGAACCGTCAGCTCTACCACTCGGCCATGTCGAAGCTCACTGAGAAAAGCCCAAACGTTTATATACAGTGTGTGTTCGCTCAAATGAGTGAGAACGTTTTGTTCTTAGCCTACTGTGAGTGTAGCCTACTTTACATGAATAAAATAGACCTTTTACAGTTTTAAAATATGATATCCTATCTGTATGACCAAAAATAACGAAGTAGGCTATAGCCTATTAAGTTATTTTAGCAGAAAAATAAATTCAAGTGAACGCGCTGCTGCGTTTGTCGAACTTAATTCAGTGGCAGAAGAAAACCCCATTTTAGAATACGCACTAGGCGTGGTGTGTCAAAATACTTAATTATAAACTTCAATATTTCGTTCAAAACCACATCAAAACGCTTTGTGACATTTTAAAAAGCCGTGAATGTATGAATGCCACTGGAACCAGGATCGTAACTGAAATGCGCTGCATGTTATCTCTCAATACAGGAGCAGAAGCGCTGGTTCAGATTTTATTGTTTGTTGTTTAAACGTGCGTGTTTTAGGCTATATTTAAAAATATATATACTATATTTATATTTTAAAAAAATATAAATATTATTTATATTATATCTAAAAAAAAAAAAAAAAAAAAAAAACCTTCCTCTTCCCTTAAATCCTCCCTTGCTTGGCTTATACTACTCCTAGCTATGTGTGAACTTTGTACTTTGAGCACTTCTTGCGTTGTTTTTTGCCTTTTCACGATGACTCGCTTGGTTTTGTCCTCAGTTGTAAGTCGCTTTGGATAAAAGCGTCTGCTAAATGACTAAATGTAAATGTAAATGTATATTTGATAAGGTCTATTTAGGGTATTCGCTATAGCCTACTGTGGAGGGGGGAAATCACCCACCGGCAAATCGCACCTTGCTTAACCATGTTTTTTAAAATTATTTCTGAAAGAATTCCAGTCCTGCTGTCTGCTGTCCTGTCCGTGAAGTTTTTTGTTTGTTTGTTTGTTTATTTTTTAACAGAACTGTTTTTGAAGACGTAAATTTAGTCAATCTGTTGGATGAGATTTGTTCCTTAGTGTAAAATGGAAATGCATGGTAATTATATAAAAAACATATTTATTCGGGTTTCGAACCCGTGTCTTTGTACTGCTTAAACCTTCAGCTCTACCACTCGACCACAAGTTCGGCTATTTAAGCGTCAGTGTGCCCACAAACGACTGATGCACTCTTCAATCTTCTCATTCCTCAATAGTTTAGCATCATTGATTGCACCTAATTTATTTTCACTGACTGCGAGATAGGCCTCTTTTAAATTTTGATTCATAAAATGTTCTGCTCTAAAAGTTTGCTATATTCTATTTAAAATGTAGGCTACTTTTACATACGTTTTGCTTTCGCTAAATGTCCCTTTGCGCCACCTGGCGGTCATTTCGCGAATGACTTAGAAATGCGACTGGGTTTTTTTTGCCGCGGCGGCAATAGGCATTCTGGTTGGCTACCTACTGTATGCCTGCCCCTCGAAAGCAAACCGGAGGAACGGTCTGTGTCGAGGAAGAATGGAGACATGGAAGTAGCTTCAGGTCGATCGCTGCAAACCAATCCTGGGGCCGCACGCATTCGAAAATGCGTCTGGCAGTGAGCATCTTGAACGGCATCCTGTGTAAGGAGCGATTCAGCACGCGCAGGTCCAGGATTGGCCGTAACCCACCGGTTTTCTTGGGGACAATGAAGTAAGGGCTGTAGAAACCGGACCTCATCTCGGCTGGAGGGACAGTCTCGATTGCACCCTTCGCCAGCAGGGTAGCAATCTCGGCTCTCATGATAGGGGCATTGCCACCGACCAAAGTGGAGCGAACTCCCCTGAAGCGGGGAGGAGACCGCGTGAACTGAATCGCGTAGCCGAACCTGATGGTGCGCGCGACCCAGCGGGACAGACGGGGAAGCTCTAGCCAGGCTCCCAGGTACTGAACCAGCGGGGTCATGCGGGCTACAGGCGTCCCCCCGGAGGGGCAGCGAAGCGGAGTAACTGGCCCAGACGTGGGTGGCATAGCGGCCCGATGTGGGGGCACAGTTAGGCTCCGCGCCCGAGCAGAGGAGGCCAGGGAAGGACCAGCGTTCCACGGGGGCGTGCTCTGTCGGGGGTCTGGCGACAGAGGGGGACAGGGCTGAGGCGGCCCGTGGGCGACCCGCCGTGTCAACCGCCTCTGGGACAGAGGGGGACGAGGAGAGCGTGGCTTGTGGGCGGCACTCTGTGTCGTCCGAGAACTCTGTGAGCTCAGAGAAGAGAGGTTTGTTTCTATCTTTAACCAGTGTGAGGTGCCGCCCACCCGTGGGTGAGCAGCGGTTTTCGCTGGAGAAAAAGAACAAAAGATTCTCCCCCGGCCCTCCACCGGGGGAAGGAGTGGTCCTGCTACCATCTCCTGAAAAACAAACATCTTCTCTGAGCAGCCCGTCTTAGGAGCGCCGCTTAGCCTGGCGTTTAGCGGGGGGCGGGGCTGGAGAGGGCTGTGGCGCCTTCCTGCGACCTCCTCCGCGCCGTGGCCTGGGTGGAGGCTGCTGCGTAGGCCGGGCGGGAGGGGCGGGAGCCGCAGGAGGGCGCCCTCGGCGGCGAGCAGGCTGAGGATTCTGCCCGACCTGGCGGGTGGAGGCAGCAGCGGGCCGGCGGGGCAGAATGTGCTTAATGGCCTCAGTTTGCTTCTGCGCGGTGGAGAACTGGTGGGCAAAGTCCTCCACCGCACCGCCGAAGAGGCCGGCCTGGGACAGGGGCGCATCAAGCAGACGAGTCCGCTCGGAATCCCGCATGTCAGCCAGGTTCAGCCAGAGATGTCTCTCCTGGACCACAGCTGTGGACATCACCAAACCCAGGGAGCGCGCGGTAACCTTCGTCGCCCGGAGGGCAAGGTCGGTCGCGGCGCGCAGCTCATTAAAGAGGCCTGGGTCTGTCCTGCCCTCGTGCATGTCTCTCAACATTTGGGCATGATAGACCTGGAGAGTGGCCATAGCATGCAGAGAGGCGGCTGCCTGTCCCGCGGCTCTGTAGGTCTTCGCCACCATTTTAGATGTGAAACCACAGGCTTTGGAGGGGTGCTTAAGCTCGCCACGAGAGGAAGCACTCTGAGGACACAGTTGCATCGCAACAGAGCGTTCGACTGAGGGAAGCCCAGTGTACCCACGGGCAGCTGCGCCATCGAGGGGAGGAAAGGCGGATGAGACCAGCGAGCGGTCCCGAGAAGACAACGGGGTCTTCCAGGACTTCGAGATCTCATCATGCACGTCCGGGAAGAATGGTATTGGGGTTTGCCGTGGACGCGGGTCGGCGGCTTGGCCCAAAAACCAATCATCGAGGCGCGAGCGCTCAGGGCAGGGTGGTGGCCGCCACTCAAGCCCGATGCTCGCAGCCGCCCGGGAAAGCATGGCTGTCATCTCCGGATCCGATTCAGGCACAACCGTATGCACACCAGAGGGTGGCAGCTGTGCTGATTCTTCACTTCCAGAAGATTCAAACCCACCTTGTGATGCTGCTACAGACATCAGATCTTCCTCTGTAGCTTCAGCCGAAGTACACGGGCCACCCGAGAGTAGACCCGCGGAAATCGACTGTTCACTAGCGGGCACCGTCATGCAGGGGGGTTTGACGCCTGGACAGATAGTCGGCGCTTTTTGCCAAACCGTAACCCTCAGATCACCCTGGCCACCAGCCGAAGTAGCACCCCGCGAGGGGGCACTAGATCGGGGTGTGGCAGAGGGGACTCTCGCTCTTACGAGCTCATTGAGTCTCGACCGTAATGATGCGATGGTCATGTTCTCACAGAGAGAACACGAGTCATCCACGAGCGCCGCTCTAGCATGCTCAATGCCCAAACACACTAGGCAACGCTCGTGCCCATCAGAGTCCGAAACCGATCTGCCGCAACCAGAAGTACACGGGCGAGGCATCTTTAAAAAGACGTGCCGCGTGCAAGCTCTTTTGTGAGAGAGAAACACTCAAGTGTTGAAGCGACCGGGGAGACACACACTCTCTGGCAAACCACTGCACAGATAAGCAGGAACGCGCGCGCCCGCCGGAGATCGCCGTCACACCAACACTGAGGAACTCGTTTGTAAAGCTGACAATACAGAGATGGCTTGTGGAGTGAAGAAATAAACTTGGCTCCGAAGCGAAAACATATCTGCTTGCTGCAGGACTTCCTCCTTTTATACCCACGAGGTGGGGCGGAGTTACGTCATGCAAATTCCGCAGACCCATGGCATTTGCTTGCCATTGGCTCGTTTTGTATACTCGAAGTTGATAGGCTTTCTATGCGAAACCCCATTCGTCGTCATCCGACGGAACTTGGAGTGACGAACGAAAGGGAACCATATTTCAAGGAATTTATGTGAACAATAGACTGAAATTTAAGTCTTGGTTCACTGGAAATCTTGACATCAGCTCTTGTTCTCCTATGGGCACAGTCATGAAAAGTCAATGATATATCCTAAAAAATATATATCCTAGGCACAAAATCAGTCTAAATGATTAATTCACAAATCTGGGGCCTCATTTATAAAATGTTGTGTACAAACCATCCTACGTTATCTTACGATCATTTCTCCAAAGTGCATTGATTCAGAAAATAAAACAGAATGCGAGTACACCTCACTTCCATATATATATTTAGGTAACACTATAGTTTAGGGTCCAATTGTCACTATTAACTAGTTGCTTATTAGCGTGCATATTACTAAGATATTGGCAGTATATTAGTATTTATAAAGCACATATTATTGCCTTATTCTCCATTAACATATTACATCCCTATACAATACCTAAACTTAACTAATACCTTAATAACTATTAATAAGCAGTAATTATGAGTTTATATGCAAATGCTGTAGTTAATAGGAAGTTAATAGTGAGAGTTGGACCCTGATCTATAGTGTGAGCACAATTGAACGGCAAGAATTACTCTGACTCTCTGCCACAAGGAAAAGTGGGCACACTTACTAAAAAGAACTATACTTCAAGTAAAATGTATGAAGTATACTTATAATGTTCAAGCTTATTTTTAAGTATATACATGTACAACTAGTAAACTTGTAAGTGTACTATTTCAATAATGTTGAAATGTTGAAAGGCCACTTTTTAGTATGTAAAAGTATACTTTTAAGTGTACTATAAAGTGTAGCACTAGTAAACATTCAGTGCACAACTAGTTTCCAACTATATTTCTCATTTGAACTGCATCTGTACTACAAGTAAACATATAAGTATACTAGTAGTTTAATATTTTAATACTTATAGTATTTTTTTGTTTTTGTTTATGAAAGTACACTTATGTAACACTTCGGTAACATTATGACATTTTGATTTCTATGCTGTTTAATGTTTTATGATTGCGTTGCAAGCAATCTTCTATCACTTGTTTCTGCTTCTTCCTCACGTGTATTTTGATCCTGAGATTATGTACTCTGTATTTCAGAAGATGTGTAATAGTCAGTCAGTGGCGGGGAAAGAGTAAAGTAGATTTAAAGTAAATCCCTACACTGCCAGTGGACTAGACTACACAAAAAAATCAGAATAAGGAACGAATCTGTTTTCTTTATAAATCAATATTTTGTACGTAAAACTATGTGAAGGAGAATTTAATAGACTACTCAATCAAAAGAGTAAACACAACTTCAAACCAAGTATACTTAGAATTCTTAATCATAATTCCAGGTTGAGTACATGTATAGTCCAGATATACTTAAACCTTTCTGTCAGTGGTTCTCAAAATCAGCTAACAGACCCAAAGATCCATGGTGGTTAACAGCTCACTGGAGGAGAAGATAGTCCATAAATAATGACTTACATTTCATGACTTAATAATGATTTTAATAAAAAATAAAAAAACATCCGTTTAAGCAGACAGGTCCTATCCCGAAGTCCATCTAATATTTCAAGCGTGCTGTTTTAGTGCAGCCGTTGACGACCATTGGGATTCAATAAAATGGACTCTGGTACTCCCTCTCTTCATTTCCTGCAAATAGTCTTCTTTAGAAGGAGTGAAAACTCATTTACCAATAATTACACAAATCATCATTACGGTAGCCAATCGTTTGACCACTATAGAGCCCAACCTTTCCAGCAGACCATCATGTTACCGCAATTACCTCTTTGTCATAATGCTGTTAGACAGTGGATCTATGGCGTCTCCACAGGTTAGAGGTAATCTTTCACTTTATTTCACCACCGTCACCCCTCTATGATCTTCAACCTTCCCCTGTATATTCAATCCTCCCTCCCCAGCATCATTCTCCTTTATCAAGGTCTCTTATCAGTTTCTCGCTGGAGAGTCTTTGAAATATAAATCAGGTCTCATTATCTCCCCCCATTACAGTCCCCATGGTGATAAGCGCTGTATCGAGGACATCCTTGAGAGGTAATATCATCTAATATGCTCTGAGAAGACTGGGGAGGGGGGAATGCAGATGCATTGGGTGGCAGACACCCGCACTGTGGGAGAGATGCCTGTCTTCCAAAAAGTGACATGCATGAAGAAATATGTAGCGGATATGAATGTTTCATTTCATAGGGAGGGCTCAGGAAGAAAAGAAAAATCTCTCTGCTCTGTTGAGCAATTGAAATAGGCTGGAAGACTGCTGAATCACTGGGTACTAGTGTTTTTTTTATTTTTTTTTGTGAACGCAGTTGTCACTATATAAAATAACCTACGTTTGCATTTTCACAAAACGGTAATAGAGTCAAATGCATTTGTTTTGCAGTGTTCTAAAAAGTATATTTGTTTCTGATTAAGGCTATTGTAAAGGGTAAAGTCAATTCTGAGAAAAAAAGTTAATATGGACATGAATTATTTCCATGAGAGAGTAGCATGAGGGATTGTGGGGTTTTTTTATGACAGAAGCACTCCAGCTGACATGAACAAAACCTGAAGATCTCGGTTTCCAGCTGAGCCAAAGAGCATCTTGCATTTCAATGGAAGAAAGTCTGAACTTTTTTAACAAGATTAAAAAAAACATGCTGAGTTCATTAGTGACTTAGACATAATGCAAGATATTAATAAAATTTAGTCTTATTATTTTCAAAATCATAAAACTTTTGATGCTGTTTCCTTTAAAAAAAAAGTAAATATGTTTAAATTGCAAATTAATTTCTTGTAATTGTGACTTCATATCTCACAATTGCGCCTATATTGCTCATAATTGTGATCTTATATGTGGCTTTGTTTTGTTTGTCTCACTTTATCTCACTTTTTCTAACAATTAGCTGCTTTGTTTTTTAAATTGTTTCCATTTAAATTTCACTTTATTCATCCATTATTAAATTCCCATTATAATAATAATAATTCCATATTTAATATGATCTCAAACTTTTGAACCACACCGTGAATATATTAATTCTTTAAAAAAGAATCACAAGTATATCTGCTGCTTTGTTCTATTTAATTTAATTCAGGTTGAATATTTTTGTTTAATTTAATTGTTTGTTCATTTTAATTAATTTAGTTATTTCATAATAGTTCCTAACAATTCATTTAATATTTAATTTTCAACAATATTATTGATCTGCCTGCATTGTCACCATTATATGAGAACTGAACTTTCTCTCCAAATGGCTATATACATATATATATATATATATATATATATATATATATATATATATATATATATATATATATATATATATATATATATATATATATATATATATATATATATATATGAAGAGTTCAGATGCAAAAGCCTCTAAATGCCATTTGAAATTTTCTTCTAAAATTATCATTTTTATCAAGCTCGTATATTTCAATTCAGTAATTTCACTTAAATGACAATTAATGGGTTATTTTTCTTGCCATTTAAGTGAAATTATTGAACTTAAATATACAAGCTTGATAAAAATGATCATTTTAGAAGAAAATTTCAAATGGCATTTAGAGGCTTTTGCATCTGAACTCTTCATATATATATATATATATATATATATATATATATATATATATATATATATATATATATATATATATATATATATATATATATATATATATATATATATATATATATATATATATATATATATTGTAACAGTTTAAATGTTACCTGAGTTTTTTATAGTTTATTTTCTGACTATTGCCTGAAATTACCTGGGTCAAGTGGTAGTACCACTAATATCCGCTTGGGGGCACTAGTGAGTGTGGGCTGCTAGATATAAGCCTGGTAAGCAATGAAGAAGTCAGTTCGTTTGGTAGAGGGAAATCAAATGGTTGAACTCATGCTACCTTCTTGCTCCTCTAAAGTCCTTTGTTGAGAACTCTTTGAGTTTCTGCTCAACTGTGAGTATGAATTGACTTATGTACTTGATGTTGTCTTTGTTTCATAAGATCATTGATGTTAGCTATGTGCTTTCGTTCTAGAAAGGACTTTTTATTCACTTGTTCTGTGGTGAACATTGATTGAAGAAAGAGACAGAAAAGCCAAGTGCAATCTCCACTGGCAACGAGGCTACAGCACATGGCCAGCAACAGGGCACGAGGAACAGACGATTCACTGACCACCGTGGTGTATGATCTTTTCTCACATTGTGGATAGGTGGATTAAAATCATTGCATCGCACTCAAAATTGGCCTTGTGGAGTTAATTCTCATTTCATCATCATCGTCATCATCATCATCATCATCATCGTCATCATCGCTACGTATCAAAAGACAGGACATTCCAGAGTTAAGTTTTCTTCATTGCATGGATTCATTGTTGAAGAGACAGAGATCTTGAGAGTGTTTTGCAGTTTGTTTATTGTGTGTTTGACACATTTAGCACAGTGGTGGAAAATAAAAGAGGTTTAATGTTAATTTGTTTGTGAGGATATTTATTTATCAGTACATGTCAAAAATCTGTTGAACCCCTCAGAGTAACATCTTTAAAACAAAGGAGGTGTTACAGATTGGCGCCCGAACGGGGACACTGAAATTAAACTTTATGGAGTCCCTTTTATTTAAAATATAAATTTTGACTGTACTGATTAATCTTCACAAACAAATAATATAAACCATCATTTGCAATGGCAGAGAGCGCAGCCGTCACAGATTTCTCAGATGAAGCTTTTGCTCAGCACAGAGACCCTGTAGTTAATCTCATTGATACCTTTAGTGAGTTATATTTGGACTCTGAGGAAGAGAGAGAGTCTAGAGATATAGCCACTGATCAGAGTCCCGATGACTTGCCATTACCTCCTCCTCTTGAGTTTCATGAAGACCGACTGCAATTCAACAATGAAGAAGTTGACCAGCGCATGTGTAGCATTGAGGAACATCTTGCTGATCTCGAACATCATGTCAGTGGACTGGTTACCACTGAAACTATGGAAGCAAAGTTGCAAGCATGTGAAGACAAGATTAACTACTGTCTGCAAAAAGAGTTGGATCGTGTTAAGCAGTTGTTCCTTTCAAAAATCGACGATATGAGTCAAAGTATTGTGGATTGCTTAAAGCGACGAGACCGACAATTAGAGCAACAGTTTAAAACCTTCAAACCTCTTATTTCTACTCCCATGCACACCAGTACTTCAACTACTCATAGGATGTCTCAATCCCCATCCAAGATTGATCCAGCTACACAAAACAGCTCAAAGCAAGTAACATATTTTTCCTCATCTCCTAATCCCCCAGTTAAACTTGAACTGCCTACCTTCAGTAATCTTGATTCAGAAGACCCAATTGATTTTATTGATCGATTTGAAGAATATAATGAGCTGAGACCTCTGTATTCTGAAGAGCTGTTAGCCTCATTATCTGTGAGTCTGAAAGGTACTGCTAAGAGCTGGTGGAGAGCGGAGAAACAAAAAATAAGAGACTGGGCATCTTTCAAAGAAAAGTTTCTTTTTTCCTTTCTAAATGAAGATCATAAAGAAGTTGCTGCCCAAAAATTAGCAAACTATCGTCAAGGTGTTAATGAGAATATTAGAGATTTTGTTTTAATTACAGAGCACTGTGCCTGAAGAATAATTCTCTAATGACTGAAACTGAGATAGTTCAAGCTACTTTAAGAAACTGCAACCCTCGATTGGCTTCGTTGTTAAGGGGAACAGTGAAGACAGTTGATGATCTGGTCCGACTCGGTACGCAGATAGAGAAGGATTGGGTTGAGAGTAAAAAGAGATGGAATCAAGGAAAAGAAGAGGAACAGAGGAAGAAATCTTCTGGGGGAAGAGGGCAACAAAATCACCTCATGCTCGTTGATCCAACTCTCTATTCTCAATATAATAATGTGCTGCAAACTCCAATAAAAAAAACTCCAATTTTAAATCACTCTTACTTTAATGCTGTAATTGACACTTGAAGCACCTTCTCTTTGATGCAGCAGAAAGTTTGGAAGAGGTTGAGAAGAAATGATGAGCATCTGACCAAAAGTACTCAATATTTTATGCTTGCTAATGGACAGAGTCAGTTAACTCAGGGAAAGGTTCTCTGGGAATGCGAAATATATGGAGTGAAACTTGCTGTAACATTCTACGTGATGAATGATGAAGACTTGGCTGTTCCTATCATCCTGGGACTGGATTTCCTAAGGGAAGCCAAAGTAACCATTGATTTTAATTCTTCACGTGTTTACTTGCCCGATTCCAACGCCAGTCACCCCATTTGTTTTAATGAACTTTATGAGAACGCTGCCATCCAGTTTTATGCTGCACAAGATAATGTCGAATTGATCTCAAAAAAGGAAGACTTGAAGCTCATTGATCAAGCAGTGGAAAATTCTCATGCATCCCTCAAGGTAAAGAATCAGTTGAAATCTCTCATGTGTGATTGGCCTTCAGTTTGTACCACAAATCTAGGACGTACAAGCCTGATCAAGCACGAGATTAAAACTATTGACGAACTTCCTATAAGAAAGAGACCGTACAGAGCTTCGAAAGTGAAGAATGATTTCATTGAAGAGCAAATTAAGGAGTTGCTTCAATTAAAAATCATCAAACCTTCTACGTCTTCGTGGGCTTCACCTGTGGTGGTAGTGGATAAGAAAGATGGAGGATCCCGGTTTTGCATTGATTACCGTGGACTGAATACAAAGACACACCTCGACGCGTATCCGATGCCTCAAATCACGGATATTCTTGATTCTCTCCAAGGAGCCAAGGTGTTCAGCACACTGGATTTAAAGAGCGGATACTGGCAAGTTGAAATGGATTCTGCAAGTATGGAAAAGACCACTTTTATTACTGCTTCAGGGCTATATGAATTCTTGTGTCTTCCCTTTGGCCTTAAAAACGCCGCAGCATCTTTCCAACGGCTGATGGAGCAAGTTCTCAGAGAGCACAAGAACAAATGTTGCATGGTCTATATCGACGACATCATTATATACTCCCCAGACATCCAGTCTCACATGCACCATCTCAAGCAGGTGTTCCAGAGTTTACACAACGCCGGTCTCACGCTCAACCTCACAAAATGTAAGTTCATCTGTTCTTCACTGGACTACCTAGGACATACTATCACTGCAGATGGAGTAAAGATGAATGTAGACAAAGTGGATGCGATCAGGACATTTCCCACTCCTAAGAACTTGAAAGAGGTTCAGCGATTTCTGGGTCTAGCAGCTTGGTACCATCGTTTTATCCCTGATTTTTCTAGTAAAACAGCACCATTGCACGCACTGAAGAAAAAAGAGGCGAAGTGGAAGTGGACTAATGAGTGCCAATGTTCGTTTGAGCTTATTAAAGATGAACTCACTAAGGCTCCTGTTTTAACCACACCTAATTTCGAGGCTTCTTTTAAAGTACAGACTGACGCAAGTGATGTGGGCTTGGGAGCTGTGTTAACACAGGAGGTGGATGGCCAAGAGAGAGTAATTGCATACGCATCCCGTTTGCTCAGAGGTGCAGAGAAGTCCTATTCGACATCAGAAAAGGAATGTCTAGCGGTAGTGTGGGCTGTAGAGAAGTGGCACCATTACCTAGAGGGTAGAGCTTTTGAGGTGATCACTGATCATGCATCCTTAGTCTGGCTTTTCCAACATCCAAAACCCTCATCCAGACTGGAAAGATGGACGATCAGACTACAAGGGTATCACTTTACTGTACGGTATCGGAGAGGACAATGTAATGTAGTGCCTGACGTATTGTCCCGAAGGTATGCAGCTGAGTCACCAGCTGTGTTGTTGCACACATCTGTCACATGTGATCTGCCAGTGGATTTGGCACAAATTGCAGCAGAACAGAAACTAGACCCAGAGTGCCAAGAATTGATGGTTAAAGCCGAAAACCAGAAATCCACTGACTTGAAGAGAACACACTATGTTTTCAAGAACGCAGTTTTATTTAGGAGTGTACCAGACTCCAAAGAAGGTCAGAGAATCCAAGTTGTCATTCCTGCAAAGTTGAAGGAAGCAATTTTAACTTATGCACATGACAATCCTCTGAGTGGGCACTTGGGTAAATTTAAGACATTGATGAGACTTTTAGAGTTCGCTTATTGGCCCTCAATTCGTACAGATGTATGGCAACACTGCAAGAATTGTCAGAAATGTCAGCAACACAAGCCAACTAACTTAAAACCTGCTGGGGGCTTACAAAGTGTACCACTAGTTGAACCTGGTTATATGCTGGGAATGGACATCATGGGACCATTTCCACGAAGCACTCGCCAGAATAATTATCTTCTGGTTATAGTGGACTATTTCACTAAGTGGGTAGAGGTTTTCCCAATGAGAGCTGCTAAAGCTACAACCATTGTGCGAATTCTTATAGAGGAGATTTTCACAAGATGGGGAACACCAGCCTTCATCGTGTCTGATAGAGGTGCACAATTCACCTCAAACCTCTTAGCCCAGTTATGTAAGCAATGGCAAGTAACACAAAAACTCACCACCGCATACCATCCTCAGTCAAACCTCACTGAACGGGTCAATCGTAATTTGAAAACTATGATTGCCACGTACGTCGACCAAAACCACCGTACCTGGGATCAGTGGTTATGTGAGTTCAGATTTGCACTAAATACCGCATGGCATGAGAGTACGGGGTATTCACCTGCTGAGATAGCCCTAGGACGACAACTGAAAGGTCCTCTGCAGAGAGCCTTACAAAATCCACCAGATCCGGACCAACCAGCTTACAGTCTCCTGGAACGCCAAAAGGTTCTGTACGAGTCAGTAAGAGAGAATGTAGAGAAGGCGCAAACTAAACAAAAAAAGTACTACGACTTCAAGAGAAGAGCTCAAAACTTCAATGAGGGGGATTTAGTTTGGGTGCGAACACACCCTCTTTCTAGTGCAGATGATGCTTTCATGGCTAAGATCTCACCTAAATGGAAAGGCCCAGCTAAGATTGTGAAAAAGCTAGGACCTGTAAACTACAAGGTAGCCATGTTGTCTGGTCCTGTTCAGGTAGACACTTATCATACCCAGAATTTAAAAATTTACCATGAGTCAAATTTTTAGACCACGGGGAGGGGTATGTAACAGTTTAAATGTTACCTGAGTTTTTTATAGTTTATTTTCTGACTATTGCCTGAAATTACCTGGGTCAAGTGGTAGTACCACTAATATCCGCTTGGGGGCACTAGTGAGTGTGGGCTGCTAGATATAAGCCTGGTAAGCAATGAAGAAGTCAGTTCGTTTGGTAGAGGGAAATCAAATGGTTGAACTCATGCTACCTTCTTGCTCCTCTAAAGTCCTTTGTTGAGAACTCTTTGAGTTTCTGCTCAACTGTGAGTATGAATTGACTTATGTACTTGATGTTGTCTTTGTTTCATAAGATCATTGATGTTAGCTATGTGCTTTCGTTCTAGAAAGGACTTTTTATTCACTTGTTCTGTGGTGAACATTGATTAAGGAAAGAGACAGAAAAGCCAAGTGCAATCTCCACTGGCAACGAGGCTACAGCACATGGCCAGCAACAGGGCACGAGGAACAAACGATTCACTGACCACCGTGGTGTATGATCTTTTCTCACATTGTGGATAGGTGGATTAAAATCATTGCATCGCACTCAAAATTGGCCTTGTGGAGTTAATTCTCATTTCATCATCATCGTCATCATCATCATCATCATCATCGTCATCATCGCTACGTATCAAAAGACAGGACATTCCAGAGTTAAGTTTTCTTCATTGCATGGATTCATTGTTGAAGATACAGAGATCTTGAGAGTGTTTTGCAGTTTGTTTATTGTGTGTTTGACACATTTAGCACAGTGGTGGAAAATAAAAGAGGTTTAATGTTAATTTGTTTGTGAGGATATTTATTTATCAGTACATGTCAAAAATCTGTTGAACCCCTCAGAGTAACATCTTTAAAACAAAGGAGGTGTTACAATATATATATATATATATATATATATATATATTATATATATATATTTAAACATGACTATGAATAACTTTACATGTTTATCTGTATGAAAATGAGGCAATCTTCAGCATGATAAATGTCAGTGTCAGTATAAGAATGAACGCCTTCAATATATGAAAGTCAGAACGGAGAGGAATGGTGGGAAAATTCCCATAATCCTCTCTTTCTCTTTTGGTTACTGTAAAGTTACTGTAAAAAGTCACCCACTTGTCATTACCTCAATGAAACAATGCTGGAATCAGACAGCGATATTAATCATCCAAATTAAACCATATGGTGTGAAATATTACTAATGAGCAACATACTTCAGTTGGTGGAAACAAAATGATAAGTGCTTGGGTTTTTTTGGCAGCTGTGAATATTTCATATTTTAAAGTATGTATGAAGACCACCTGTTCCAGCAGCTAAATGATTCACACAATGTCTTGATATGGCAAATTCCCATCTATTTCTGTAGTCTGTGTGTAGTCTACTGTTAAATGGCTAATTTTATCAGCACACATGAGAGGCCGGCCCTGTTCATTTTCTTACTGCAGTATAGTGACGGCAACTCATTCATTTTTACAAGCAGTATTTGAACAACAAGAAGAGAATAATATATCACACATTCTACTTCTCTCGATTCATGTTTTTAAATACATTATAAAATGGGTGTACATTTTAATTTTCAACTTATAACTAATTATGAAATGGAAAGTAGGAAATATGAACACTTTTGATTATACAGACTACTTTTAACCATTGTTAAATGAATGTTTCACAAATGATTACATATTCGGGTCTTTAATGACCCGGATCTATATCTAACACGGATGGCTCTAAAAATGCTGCAATAGTATAACACTCTCCTGATATTTTAATAAGAGTTACAAAATAATAAAATAAAGCATATTACATTACCTTTTGGAAACTTGGAAGGGTTGAATTTGAGCAGATGCTTTTTTTCCATCATCATCACTGTCACCTTCTCAACCATATTCTCAAAACTATCGGTTTCAAGGTCTTCAAAATCAATATTTTGATCTCTGTCAGCTTCTGCACCAGATTCACCATCAAGTGGCAGTGACACTAATATTTGATTGTACAGTACTAGCTCTACAGTAAATTGCTGAGCCATTTTATGTTTTGCTGATGATTATTGTGTATTCTTTAGTTGTATACCTGTGTCGTCATAAATTGTGTATCAGACATCGCTATGGAGCTAGAATTGTGTCTTTATTATATGCGAGAAAATAAATGATCTGAAAAACAAAAAAGTTTGAGAGAAAAAGTTAAATCAAAAGTTTCATAACCAATAGCAAAAAAATATATATATTGAGACTAAAAAAAGTTTTGAGAGAAAGAATTTTCTCATAGAACATAAAAAATATATATTTGAAATTATTTCTCAGAAAAAAAATCTCTCTCAAAATACTTTGAAAAAATAAAATCTTAAATATATATTTTTTTGCAATCAGTGTAACAACATTTTCTCTCAAAACGATGCAATTTCTTTGCTTTCGCTGTGAAAATTGTGTCATGGGCGGGGCCACGTTCCGATTGGCCAGTCGGGTGAGCATCGTCTTGTCTTGGGAGTCGAACTGAATCATTACACCATTGTTGGGGTCACACACAACTCAATGGGTAGCTGGCTGAGCAAGTTCAGCATCACTGAAGATTAAACATTAAAAAATAGCACTCATATTTATGAATGAATGTGTATTATATTATTAGCTTGCTTTCTAACTTTCTTTTTTTCTCTCAAACTTTTTTTTTCTCTCAGATCATTTATTTTCTCGCATGTAATAAAGACACAATTCTAGCTCCATACATTGCCACCTTGAAGAATAAATATTGAATTCCATTTATTGAGTCATCGTAGATTCAATTATTGTTGCACAAAAAAAAAAATAATAATGTAGACGATTACATACCCTATACAAATTTTTGCAAAACATAATAAGAAAACAGACAATCTGTTATATATATATTTTTTTCTTGTTATATTGTTTACAATGAACAGATTGAGGAATACTAAGAAGGTTAATAGGACTACTGAGGAGACGGGCAATGAATGATGTCAATGATAAAGGCCCGAGGTATGTGTTTAAGGGTTCAGCCATCGTATATGTGCATCCAAAACTTTAGAAATGTCAATTATAAATATATGTAATTCATATGCAATTAACAAAAATGACTTTGCACGTAGAGCACTATTTATGAGAGTTTTACTAGAAACTAAGTTATATTTTGGTGGTCTTTATTGTCAAAGACAAACTGTGCTATCACATGCATGTAGTGTAAAACAATAACCAAAATATGAGGATTGGACTGTCATTCATCAGATTCTCATGGACACTCACAAGGGTCCATCTTAGTTAAGATGTTGCCTATGTAGTCAGCGAGGTTTTGCATCAGAGGCACAGTGTATAGGTTAAATACTACATAACACCCATTTAGTTTATATATACGAAACAGTACGATTTCCCATACCATCCATTTGAAAGACAATACAACCATTAAACTTTATAGAAAAAAAGTCATATTGAAAGCTATTTCCTGTGTTTACTTTGATCAGAGTTTCTCCAGCACTAGTGCGCATGGAGTGACTCTTAAGTGAGTCTAAAAAGCAGCGAGACAGGCTTCAGTCAATAGAGGTGAGAGCACTGATATCAAGCCCAGCGTCCCTGGACAATTCAACTGAAGAGGTAAAGCGGAGTGCAATACTCTCTGTCTGTCCGCGATTTATATGTATTGCCTGAGAAACAGAAATTCCCCTATGTTTCAGCAAGACAAACACAACTAGGAGCTGTATGACAGTTTTGATGTCGTGTTGAGTCGAGAGCTGCAGTATCTTCTTTTATGATGACGAAAGAAACCGAGAGCTCTGTTCGCTGTCTAATGCATAAACACTATTGGGAAGTTCAATCGGGATAAGGGATCACAAGAGTTGGGATGGCAGAAGGCGTAACCTCTGCCTAGGGTGCATATGCATGAGCAGATGTCTCACAGGGCCTTATTAATTGACTGAAATCTCAATCATTCTTACATCTATTTGCATAACCTTATCATATTTGATTTTTGTGCTTGAGGGCATTATTAAGGAGCTATCTGTCTATCTCAGAGCACTTATTAGTGCACCCTTTCATATTCAAATTGAATTTCCTATTTCTCAATTAGAACAAGATTCTACACCTTAATCAGAGTTTTTGGAAGGAGGCTTTGATACTTTTAATTCACATGAAGATGAAAGAGACAGATTATATTCGGAAAGGTGTTCGTAATACTACAGATTTGATCAGTTGAGATCACCGTGTAATTCGATTACTGAAATCCATTTAGTTTTCCCTTTTTTAAGTGTCGTCTTAAGAAACTTTTTAGAAATATATTCATGAAAAGTTAATAGTAGTAATAATAGTAGAGTCTCTGTTTCATGTAATGGATTTCTGTAAGGAACAGTGACTGCCAAAAAAATCTGAAAGTCCTTTTTGAATCTGATGAATGACAGTCCAATCCTCATATTTTGGTTATTGTTTTACACTACATGCATGTGATAGCACAGTTTGTCTTTGACAATAAAGACCACCAAAATATAACTTAGTTTCTAGTAAAAAATGACGTATTATGACGTATATTCGAGTCAAGCAGCTTCTCAAACAAGACCAAATGTAGGGCGGGACTTAATTTTATCATGGGGATTTGATTGGATGGTTGTGGTTTGCTATTGGTTGATCTCATGTGATTGACAGGTTGTCCCGCCCTCACGCCAGTATCATCAGAGAAGACAAGAGCTGTCGCTGCAAGAGGGAGGGGAAGTTATTATGATTAAAGATTACGACGGCGCAATAATTTAAAAAGGATAAATCATTAATAATAAATATTGCAATGTTCCATAAAAAAGAATGATCAATTTCATGGTGACTTTAATGTATAATTATGTTTCATTCCATCTAAAACGACTCAGCTCCACATTCTCTCATAAGAGGGATATTGTACTTTTCATAAATAAATAATGACAAAATAATTATCTAATGCTTTGTGAATAGGAGATCAACAATAACCAACACACAACGATGAAACCATATAAAGTAGAATGTGCTCAGAACTTCAACAGGCTTTCCAGAGAAATGAATATTTGCTTAGCACAGACGTAGAAGCTGGCATTCCTGTTTGAATGTCAACACATGGTTATTTCTGTGCTAAAACACTTCAGATCTGATTATTAATTAGAACCCGTGGCACAGTGGAGGCCCTAAACACAGCTAAACTTTCCCCTGAGAGCAGGAACCACACTCGATTGTCTTTCTCACGGTTAAGACTCTTTAAAGACTCGTCGCTTCCTCCACCAGATCCACTGATGCAGAGATGTTCTTCATATAGATTCACCTCATCCAAACCTTGTGTTTTTAGAATAAACATCTTTAAAGCTAACGCCAAATAAACATTATCAAATGAAATTGCAAACATACCTTAAAATTAAAATAAATCGTAAATAAATAAATGAACCATTAATACTAGAACGAGGGATTCTAGTATTGTGACATTTTAAAAGTTGAATAAAGATTACCAAGTAGTATAAATTCAGCATTTTAGATTGGTTTTTAAATTGTTGCAACATTGGGACTAATGTATATTCATGTAGTAGTTATTTTGTTAATGCTTTCTATTATAATGAATTATAGCTTATACTTAGTATACTCTCTCTCTCTCTCTCTCTCTCTCTCTCTCTCTCTCTCTCTCTCTCTCTCTCTCTCTCTCTCTCTCTCTCTCTCTCTCTCTCTCTATATATATATATATATATATATATATATATATATATATATATATATTTCTAAAGACTCATTAAGAATACTGCATTATGAGTACAGTTATAGTTACAGTCCATTTATATTATTTATATAATTACCAATAATTCCTGCATTATACTTATCAAATAAGTATAAATAAGGCTATAATTCATTATAAGCATGGACTTCATAGAAAGTGTTACTGTATTTTTTGTGCACCTTTCATGAATGTAATGTACTATGTTTGAGTTAATCAACTGTAGCTCCTGTACTGTAACTGATGCTCCATGTCTTGTATTCCAGTATGATTTATCATGTGTTATATTCATGTGCCTGTGATAAAGTTTCTGCACCAGAGGATCAGAAATAGGGAGTTTCTTTCCCCTAGTGAATGCGAAAAAGAGAACACGATATTCTGACACAGAATCCATATTAGTTTTCTTAATTAATACGTGATATTAATTTTCAGAAGCACACTTCTGCGGAGACTGGTTCGTTAAGTTTCAGAAATGGTGATAAATGACTATTACGGGATTCATTTGCATGCAGTTCTGCTGCTCAGGTGTTAAAGCACCAAAGACAGTACAGAGAGATCGGTCATTGCTAAATGTGCCTTGTCTCTTTAAACAAGATAAATCTCAATTCTTTGCAGTGGCCTGTGTTCCTAATACTGGAAACACAACAAGCACTATTCTATCAATAAAGCATTACAAGTGGCTTTATGAGTCATTAATTTGTATTAATTTAATTAAGGCCAAGTCTCATCTAATTTATAGGCGATGTAACATCCTATATCAGGGGTTCTCAAGTCTATATTCAAAGGTCCAATCAGAATTTTCGTCAATGTCAAAGGTCCGAAAGGGTGGGGGGGGGGGGGGGGTCTAGTGACATGCCCCCACGAAGAAAATTTTGAAAATAACCCTGAAATCATACGTTTTAGCACATTATAAATGCAACTTATTAGGCAAAGTTGCATTATATATTTTTTTTATTTTTATAAGTTGCACAAAATTTGTATAGCAAAGTAGGCTCAATCTATATACAAGACTTAACCACTCAGATATAAAGGCTATCATGATCATTTTGCCAAAATGAACCATGTATTTGTTTAGTTCATATCGTTTTATTTTAACTTAAACAAATACGTATTATACGGAACGGTTGCAACTATGAGGCACATTTGCGCACACACACATAAGGTCGCTCTATCCCTCTCTGCCGGTTTGGAGCTTGCGAGCTCTAGATTGCAGAGATTTGAACTAATTTGCGGGCATCAGGGAGCCGCTATCAATATGCGGGAGACTCCTGAACTTCGGGAGACTTGGGATATCTGTGAACGCATACCTCTCTGTCAATCATCTTTGAAAACTCTATTTCTTCATCAACTTTTCTTTTCCTGGACAATGACATCCTCCACACCCATTCAAACGCTTACTGCGGTGAAGTGTCGCGTACTCGCGTTGCGCCCTTTTTACAGTCTATGTTGCGCCTGATTACGTCAAAAGTCATACGCTTACTGGATGTCATGGCAACTAAATCACGGAGGAAACATTAAATATCTCGCCTTCGTTTAATTTCGGACCATCTCAAAAAATAAACAAATGATTTTAACATGCGTTTATCAAAGTTGGAAATCCACACTTTAATCCCTTACACACAATTAGTGCTCTTGAAATACGAAATGGAGGCGGGTCCGGATTGAATCCCTCCGGGTCCGGATCCGGACTGGAGTCCGGACTTTGAGAAGTACGTCCTATATCCTTTACACGGTGAAATAGCATCTAAAGTCTCTTGAACCTAGCGGTAATCCTGATAAATCCACATATTTACAATAGCGTTCAGCAATGACCTTAAAGGTTATTATAATTAGCTGTGAAAACAAATCCTCGACAGATTATTCATTACTGATGTCTCCTAATTAACCCAGCTAAAAACAAGAACTAATCAGGGTGCTAACCGTGATTGTCATTTCAAAAGCTATTGACACAAAACGCTCCAGACAGTTGTCGTTCCCTGCATTTACTAACAATAGTTGCATTTCACCCATTCAAACTGTGCTAACTGCCAACGGTCTGGCCAGCGAATTGTGGAAATGCCAAATTAGGAACTTCCCACCGTTATGAGATCCATTATTAGGAAGAAAAAAAAAGCCGCTACACGCTTTGACACGCAGCCAGCTTTTCAGAAGCAAGGACAGCTCCCTGTTGCTGTAGACCAAAGCGCGAGCTCCATTTTGGATTCCCCAGGACAGGGGGGAGGGCTTGCCTTTTTCTGGAATTCAATTAAGCCATGTGCCGCCTGCTGAGCGGGGTGAGGGAGACCAGCACCCAGAGAGGATAGACATATTGCAATAATACCAAGCAATTAAACATAGGGCCTCGGCGGTATTTTTGGCCCCTCTATTTAAGTGTGCAGAGTTTCTCACAGTGTATGTGGGGACTCTTCCTTTGGGGTTTCAGCGGAATGAAAGCCTTTTATTCGGCATAAAAGGAGGAGGAGAAGCATACTAGCGGTGTTTGGTGAGCGATTATTCTCAACCTTTTTAGATCAAGACGAAACTCTCACTAATGTTATGCATTTCAGGACTAGGACAAAAACGGTCCACTTTTAAAACACTGTAAAAGCTGCAGATGATGCCTGGGATTTGTGGAGCAAGTAATGGGAGTTCTTAGACACTAAAGTGGATTTATTTTTATTCTTGCACGCTCACCAAGGCTACATTTACTTGAGCAAAATATAGTAATATTGTGATATATTTATTATTACTATTTAAAATTTAGAACTGTTTTGTATTTGAATATAACTTAAAATGTAATTTATTCCTGATGACAAAGCTGAATTTTCAGCATCATTCCTCCAGTCTTCAGTGTTACATGATCCTTTAGAAGATTGATATTAGATTGATTAGATAGATCATATAGGGGGGGGGGGGGGGGGGGGGGGGGGGGGTGAAAGATGGTGTTTAACAATTCTACAAAAACAGTTATGTGGATTATTATTATTACTAATAACGATTGTCTACACACCATCCAATTATAGAGCATATGTATGCTGATAAAAAAGGGAGCCTTTTTTTATTTATTTTTTTACAACTTAAAAGGCAAATTGATCACATGGAATTGAATTACAAGGGAAACAACAAGGAATGGATTTTATTGACATAATTTTTTTACCAAAGCATTTTTAACCCTTGTCAAGAATATGAATGGTAACACTTTACAATAAGGTTCATTAGTTAACATTAGTTAATGTATTCACTAAGAACTAACCATGAGCAATACATTTGTTACGGTATTTGTTAATCTTTGTTAACGTTAGTTAATAAAACAATACAGCTGTTCATTGTTTGATCATGTTAGTTCACAGTGCATTAACAAGATTTGAATCAAATATTAGTAAATGTTGAAATGATCATTAAAAAAGATTAATAAATTCTGTATAAGTGCAGTTCATTATTAGTTAATTAGTTCATATAATGTTAAAGGGGGGGGTGAAACACTCATTTTCACTCAATCTCATGTTAATCTTGAGTACCTATAGAGTAGTATTGCATCCTTCATATCTCCAAAAAGTCTTTAGTTTTATTATATTTATAAAAGACCGAGTCTTTCCGGAAAAACCCGAGCGGGTGGAGGCGTGCCGTGTGGGCGGGAGCGCGCGAAGCTTTTGCGTGTGTTGTAAACAGACAGACTCGTGGTTTATGAGGACATGATTTATGTTTACAATAAACAAACTGACACCTACAGTGGCCAGCTAAACAAATGTATTTAAACACACACACACACACACACACACACACACACACACACACACACACACACACACACACACACACACACACACACACACACACACACACCATACACCGCATGCTCCATAGATACATTAACTGTACGTGATCATGTTGTTTACTTGCTGTGCTTAGCTTACACGCCGATAGTTAACAACACACAGACATTTGAAGCAGTTTTACTCACCGCCTGCGGTTCCAACGCACGTCCGTGAACCTTTATCGTTGGGAATGCTCCATCTTTAAGTATTAGGCGATCTGCAAATCCGGCGTCGAACTGGGCCTTGTTTATAAAACTATTACCGTCGAAATGAAGGGAACAAACAAGCACACTTGCACAACTCCGTTGCTGCTCTGGAAAAAACAAAATCCATCCACAGGTCCCTTAACGCTGGGTTCTTTGGAAATTTGTGCAGTGTTGTCTTGCCCTGGCAACCAAAAACACACTTTTTTGGTGCCATTTTTTTGATTGCAGCGCAGCCAAGCCCAGCGCTCTGACGGGCATTGGCGTACTCTCGCATGCACTAGGCTACAGCTGCGCGCGCCCTTCCGGGAGAAGTGCCAAAAGACCCGTATAAGGAAATTCCGGCCATTCTGACGTCACGTAGGCCCGTATTCGAAAAAAAAAAAAAAACTTTCCAAAACTTGTGACAAACCGGAAGGAGTATTTTTGGAACAGAATTACTACATCAAACTTACAACTTCATTTTTGAAACTTTGTCCATGTTTAAGGCCATTGCACACTGAGTCCGAAATTCGCATCCGAAATTTTCGCACGTTAAAAAAAAAAATCGACCTCACGTTATGTCAATCACGCTTGCACACCTTCTCCGAAACTTTCGTCCGTCAAAAAAAAATTCGGATCAGGTTCGATTTTCTGCGTTTTTCGCATCCACAGCCAGCATTTTGAGAGGTTTTTTGACTGTTCAGACCCACCGTACAAGCGAACGACACAATCCAGAATGGCATCTCACAAGTTGATACACTTCGTCTCGCAGCACAAAGTAGGCTACTGATAAACAAATCATACAGCTGTTCTGTATGTCCAGCGTTTCTGCCGGCCGTGTGTGTGTGTGTGTGTGTGTGTGTGTGTGTGTGTGTGTGTGTGTGTGTGTGTGTGTGTGTGTGTGTGTCTTTTTTGGTGGTCTTCTTTTTAATATGTGGCTCCAGTATCGCTAGCAAAGCATCAAACGGTTCCATTGACATTCTGAGGTAAATTTTGAATCGCTCGTGATAATTGCGCAACTCCTGATGAGCTGAAACTCTCCTTCCTCTCGGCACAAGATTGGATGGACCCTCTTTTTCTTCTTTTTCTCTTTTAAAGAAGACAGAGGGCAACAAAATCATCCTCACTGCTTGACGAATCCATTCTGTATTTTTTGCGTTTTTTTCCGCAAAGGTTTAATAAATACGCATCGGACTCAGTGTGCAAGGTTTCTGTGCGTGACGAATTTTCAGGCTGATGAACACGAAAAAACGCATACGAAAAATTCGGACTCAGTGTGCAATGGCCTTTAGCCTGGGGATCCAACTCTTTAACAGTGTAAAAAACTCACTATGCATGAAACAGCATTTCACCCCCCCTTTAACTAATAAACCTTATTGTAAAGTGTTACCATATAAATACAAATCAAAAAGCAGCTTATTGAGAATAAGTATTTATAACCTGTAAAATATAGCATATGCAAAATACTTTTTGCTTGCTCAGTCCAAAACACTTTTTTCAGGCAAAGTTCTATGACCTAGAGGAGGAAAAAAAATCCTCTGATTACATTATGAAAGGGATAATTCATCAGCATTAGTGGGTAATATTTCTACTGCTTGAAAAATATTGGAGTGGGCTGAACGGACTTGCAACATTAATTAAAAACAATTGACATTAAAAGCCTTTAAAACTATGCTAAACGAATCATAGTGTCAGAGCACAACACAACTGATTATTCTCAAGGTGAAATGGGATTTTGGGATATTCCTCCAAGTGAATTCAAGGCAGAGTTTCAGACGATTTTGAGGCTTTCTACTTGCATTTGCTTTTGCAATTCATGAGGCTGCAGCTCAAACATCATTCAATTGAACTTTGGAGAACGCGTGAGCAGCTTCTTTGAAGCTCCTGATAGCACACAGTCAGAACCTCAAGGCTCACCCAGAACAACCCTAACAAATCTTTCACCCGCACCTGTTCCAGCTGCAGAATGTCCTCGGCAGGGCCACGGGATGCCAAGTGGATGTTCGCAAGGGCGCAGGTGTCCCATCTTTACAAATAATTTAGGAAATGCAGATGTGCAGCAGGAACTCCCCCCAGTATGGGTCATTTCCTTCTCAAACACGTGTCTTGCATTAAAATGACAAATCAGTAGCAATGAGAAGTTGTCAACAACCCCTGCGGCGCACCTTGCCTCCCATCAGCTCTAAGAATAATGCATTTACACCGACTTTGATCCGAGCTTTCGTTCATTCAACTATTGTTAAAACTAATGAACACTTATTTATGGCACTCTTAAAGTGCAGCTTTTTGCTTAATGAAATGGATATCTGTCTCACCTAGTAAGTTCAAAGAAAGAACGGAAGCAGGCCTTAATTGGCTGCACTTTTACAATATTTTGTTGTCTAATTCCTCATGTGCACAGGTGCTGCTCACATTACCATAGCGAAATTAATTGCCGTTATACAGAATCTGCTTCTTTGTTCAGTGCCTAACAACAGATAAAGATCTCCGTAAGGAGCTGGATCCACTGAGAGATAATGTAGGAGTGGGGGTGGAAAAGAGCTTTCAATAAAGAGAGAGGGGGAGCTTTCATCTGTGGGGAAAAGAAATAACAAGATAATGTACATAAAACATTAAAGTCTTTCTTCAGCTATATGGACACTTGAAATACATGAATTACATTTAAAAAAAATTACATAACCTAATAGTTTAATTTGTTTACTATTTGTCTAACAGTGGAAATACACACACACACACACACACACACACACACACACACACACAACACACACACACACACATAATATATTATATATATATATATATATATTATATATATATATATATTATATATATATATATATATATATATATGTACACTGCAAAAAATGTTTTTTCTTACTTGGTATTTTTGTCTTGTTTCCAGTCCAAATATCTAAAAAGTCTTAACTCAAGATGATTAAAATACCATAAAATTGTATGTTTTGTTTTCCGGGGGAATTAAGACTAAATAAATAAAAATTAAGTGAGTTTTTGCTTAAAACAAGTAAAATGATCTGCCAATGGAGTAAGAAAAATAATCTTAATTCAGACAGAAACAAGATTATTTTTCTTACCCCATTGGCAGATAGTTTTGCTTGTTTTAAGCAAAAACTCACTTCATTTAAGACATAATATCTTATGGCATTTTACTAGTAAAGCATTTTTTGCAGAGTATATATATATATACAAAACAAAACCATCATAAACAAGTATCTCCACCACATCTCATATCTCATAGATTGGTTTGGTGAGAATAACATTAAATAGGTCATGACATGAGAAATGAAATTTTGTTCTTCTCATAAACATAAAGCATTTATTTAAAGTCACCATGAAATCAAGATCAGGGATTCTTATTTTTATGGAATATTTCTCTATCTCACAATGTAGCTACGTGGTGTCAGACAGGAACACGATGAAGATGATGAATGTAAAACAATAATTGGTAACACTTTATTTTGATGGTCCTTTTTGAACATTCTGTTGACTATAAGTAACTTTGCAACTACATGTCAACTAACTCTCGAGTATGAGTAGACTGTCTGCTTAATATCTGCAAACTCTTTATTGTGATGGTCCTCCAAGTGACACTCTACTGACTATAAGTAACTTTGCAACTACATGTCTAACAGTTAGTAGACATGTAGGTGCAATGTTACTTATAGGCAACATAATGTGTTGAAGGGACCATCAAAATAAAGTGAAACCCAATAATTTATTAATAGGACGTAAGCATTAACAAAAACCGACAATGCGAACTGAAAACACAGCCCAGATAGCATACATATTCGGGCCTCATCGGGGCAAACCATGGCACATATGGCTCAGTTCTGGCAGCTGCAAAGGTCATATGGGCCGTATCTGGCCTACACACTTCAAGCCGGTTTTAGTGTGATTTGTGGTTCGCTGTGTTTGACCCAGATGTGGCCCAAGTGACGTTTGCCACTGCCAGAACTGAGCCATATGTGTAGTGTTGCTTTCGTCAATAAATATTATGACTAAATATCGTCGTCAACTAACCTTTATCACGTGACGAAAACGAGGCAAGACGCAATGTAAATGCTGGTCATGTGACGATGACTATAATTAAATGTATAATGCAATATTGTTGACTAATAAAAACGAGACTAAATGTGCTTTTAAAAAAAAAGCTAAAATATCTCTTCATTGTCGTTGACCAAAACGAGACGAGACGAAATATTCTAACATTATTTTGTCTTGTTATTATTATTATTTTGTTTCCTGTGTCTCAATTCAGGGGCTGCATCAGGTCGCACTGCGCAGGCGATGTCACTTCCTCAAGCCCCACTCGCGACATTATTTAGAAGATGCAGCTGCGGTGAGTTAGAGTAAACGACAACAAACAAAGTTAAGTCTGACACTTAGAGAGGGACTGATGGCCAGCCAGCCGGGGTTCATCTTTGGGAGAAAAATAAGAAAAGAGACCAAGACGAGACCAAGGTAGGAGCCAAGATACAGTCAGGACGAAAGGAAGGAGCCATGGTGGAATCCCGGCTGACGACACTAGGGGGACGACCGACAGCAATGGAATTAATAATAATAATAATAATAATAAATTAGTGCTGTCAAACGATTAAAATATTTAATCACGATTAATCGCATTAATGTCATATTTAACTCGCAATTAATCACAATTAATCGCACATTTTTATCTATTGTAAATGTCTCTTGATTTCTTTTTGTCCCATTATTTGTTCTAATTTTAATGCTCGTATCAACATGAAAAAGTGGATCGGCTTGCTTTGTGCAAATGCTTTTTTTATTGAAAACAACATGGACAATACTGTGTTCAATTTCACACTAAAACATTTTCACTTGGAGCAAATAATCTCTCACACAATGTAACACTGTCCATCAATAAAAGGGTGAATGAAATACTGACGAGGTCCTAATATTGATGAGGGGGCGGAGAATTCCATCAGCTGTGTGTATTTCAGACGTGCTGCGATGATAGCTCAGTTCACAACGGCAAAACACACAGATCACTTTGGTCTTGTCAATGGGACCATTTGGCAACTTTTTAAAAGAAAAAATTTCAATTCAGAATCTTATTGGCATCCATTTCGGCGTCTCGTGCTCGTCATCCACTCGCACAAGTGTTTTTCCGGTCTAGCTAGATCCGGTGCTTTTTAGACAGGACGCGGAATGCGCGGCGCTACTCCAGTTTTCAAAACTTTTTGGATGCCAAAAAGTTTCTATTGGCCGCACTGGTAATCTTCACAGCGGCAAAAGTTGAACTATTTTGAATTTTGACCGCGGTGTGCGCGCTGCTTTTTATTGCGTTAAAATGGGTTTGCGTTAACACCGCGTTTAACTGACAGCCCTATAATAAATATTTAAATAAATAATGTGACCAAATGAGAACGAAAAATATCAGCTTGTGTCCAAAGAAACACTCATAACTCCACTTCTATGCACCACAAGAAAATGTTGGTGAGATACCACAGTGAAGAAGCCACACAAGCAACTCATTTCACTAAAACAAACAAAAAAAACAGGCACAGATGTGCAGTTGTCCCATTTATGTTGGCTCATTGAGATTCGGTGTAATGTGAGCGTGTACTGAACTGTGACGTTAATCATATGCCTCTACAACCTAGTGAAAACTGGTATCTTTTCCTCAGTGAAACGATTATAACAGTTCAAATCAGCGGATGATCGGAGACATGATATTTTGAGCCATTACGTGGGTCATTAAGTTACACTCTCATTAGCACCCCGCAATTATGTGCGATATGACCGTCTGCTGAGATCTCCTATCCGACTGTCACGGCTCTCCAGCTCGTTCAAACTCACTCACTCAAAATCTCTCCTCTCAGAACTCAAAGTCGTGTATGATATAACACAACCATCACCACGTGGGCACCAGAACTAAAGAATTAGAGCAGCTCCCATCCACAGGGTGTTATTGACCTTTCTGCTAAAATCGTTTCTATTTTCGCTGATGTGCAGCATGAACAAGAGAGCAAATCTGAGCAAATGCCACAGTTTAGCCTAATTTCGACTCTGACGCATTCAGAAACCACAGCCGTGCTGCATGCAGAAGGAGCAATTTTGAGGGATGATGCCCTGTTAATTCAGAGTTCAATACAAGACTAATTAGTCCAATAAGTGAGAGGTCTCCACGGATTTACAGGCCGATCAATTCAATTAACAATGGGAGGTCTAGTGAATGGAGGCGTGCATCTGTAAATACCCTTCATACCTAGGGATCAACGCTGATTGTTTTACGACAAAGTTGAAGATCTACAGGGTAAAGGAAAGTCAAAAAGCAAAAGTGCAACTGTGAGGTTTTCCTTTGACTTTATAAGTTGCTTACTTTTTGCTTACAACAAAGCAGGAAGAAATGGCACATCTTCATCAGCCCTCATGTAGCATTATTTGAGTATAAGTGAGATTCTATATAGTTTTTTGCTCAATATTATAATATCTAAATAATGTATTTAATTTTTTATGTTTCTTTTTTCATTTAGATTTTGGTTTTATAAATTTGTTTTGTGCTTTTGGCATTTTTGTGTAGTTTTGATTCCTTTTTATTTTAGTTTTAGAAGTTATTTAGTACATTCATATGCTTGTGTATCTATTAGCAGACTATCAGAAATGCAGAATGTTCTGGTCAAGCTCCAGCTCTTTAATCATGGGTTTATTATTTACACAGTGGCAAGTAATTAACAGGTTGTCTGACAGTATGGAACATAACAGGATGTAAATAAAGGACTAAAGAGCTATTTATTTATTTAGAACCTTTCAAATTGCTGATAACGTTATACAACCCCAAATCAGGAAAAAGTTGGGACATTTTGTAAAATGCAATAAAATCAAGAATCTGTTATTTGTTCATTCTTTTTAACCGACAAAAGTACAAAGAAAAGTTTTCCAATGTTTTCACTGACCAACATAATTGTATTTTGTGAATATGAACAAATTTTGATTTTGATGACTGCAACACACCCCAAAAGAGTTGGGACAGAGACATGTTTAACCACTGTGTCACATCACCCCTTTCCTTTTAATTACACTTTTTAATAATTTGCTAGTGAAATATTTGCCCAATCTTGTCTGATACAAGACAGCCGCTCAACAGTCTGTGGTCATCATTGCCTGATTTTCCTTTTAATGATGAGTCATACATTTGAGACATATCTGGACTGCAGTAAACAGGCAGGCACATCCCTTCTATGGTGCAGAGTGTCTAGAAACCACTCAGTTGTAGCACATGCAGAATGAGGCCTGGTATTGTCTTGCTTCCCAGGAAAGATGTCATCTTGATGGCAGTTTATGTCTCTGTACAATCCAAATATATGCCTCCATGTCAATGGTACCTTCACAATAATGCAAGTTACCCATACAATTTGCAATGATGCACCTCAATACCAGGACAGATGTTTGCTTTTGCACCTGTCGCTGGTGAAAGTCTGGTTGGTCCCTTTCGTCTTTGGGACTGAGAACTCAATTCCATTTTCTCGCCAAAACAAGCTGAAACATGGATTCATCTGACCACAGCAGACATTTCCACTTTCTTCTAGACCATCTGAGTTGAGCTCAGGCCCAGAGAACTCGCTGGCATCTCCACATAGAACTGATGTAAAGCTTTCTCCTTGCGTAACAGAGATTCAAGTGGCATTTCTTGATGCAGCGTCAGACTGTGTTCAGTAAAAATGGTTTTCCAAATTACTCCTGAGCACATGTGTCTGTATTTAACAGAGTAGCATGATAGTATATTGTGCAATGCCATATGAGGGCTCAAAGGTCACGCACATTCAACAGAGGTCTACTGCTTTGCCCTACAGAGACTGAGATTTCTCTGGATTCCCTGAATCTTGTGACAGTATTATGTATGAAGATGATGAAAGGCATAAATGCTTTGCAATCTTGCATTGAGAAATGCGATTTTTTTGACAATTGTTTGACAATTCTCTCAATATTTGGCACGAAGTGATGAGCCATGACCCATCTTTGCTTAAAAAGAATGAGAAGCACTTTTACACCCAAACATGATACCCTCAACTATTACCAATTCACCTGCTCATTGTGGATTGTTTCAAAATTCTAATTTGGATAATCTTTTCACTTTTATTTGGTCTCTGTCCCAACTTTTTTGGGGTGTGTTGCAGCCATCAAAATACAAATTTGTTCATATTTACAAAATACAATTATGTTGGCCAGTGAAAACATTGGAAAACGTTTATTTGTACGTTTGTCTGCTAATAAAAGGTTAGATAGAATGAACAAATAACAGATTCTTGATTGTATTGCATTTTACAAAATGTCCCAACTTTTTCTGATTTGGGGTTGCTCATGATGGAGTTTGGGTTCCTTGCGACTATTGCCTTTGTCGCCTTTGACTTTTGGGTTTTGGCTAGCTTAGTTGAGGACACTTAATATTCAACCATATTATTGATCTGCCAGCAATGACACCATTTTATGAGAACTGAAGTGAGCTGAACGATGGCATCTCAGTTTTATCCAGAGCGGCTGTATAGATAAATGAACTAAATTAATAACTTTTTTTACAATAGAAATAAACCATCACTGATCTTACTTAAGCTGGACTGTGAATCTATTTTCATCTAGATCTGCTGTACAGCCAATCACTACAGGTATAATATAAAGGTGACATGACTTGACCTTGTGATCTTGACTTACTTTCTGTGCGTGGTCGTCTTTATCTACCTCTTCATTTCAGATTGGCCCAATCTATTTCAGTCTTCAAGTCTGCTCTATAGACATTAAGTGTATTCTCTCTACACTCTCAGACAGAAAAAGTACAAAATGCTGTCACTGGGGCCCTTTCAAAAGCCTTTGTACCAAAAGAGTGCAAGTACCTCAAAGGTCCATATTAGACCTAAATGGTACAAATTAGAACCCGTTTACCATCCCAATTACTGCTTTTGAACCATTTTTATCTAGTGTAGCCTTCAATATTCCTTGAACATTGTTTGGCCCTCCACCCCTTTGGCTCCGTCAGGCTCCTCCTTTCCCTCCAGCTCCGCCTCATTCCTCCGGGACCCTGGCTCCACCTCGGCCGCTCCCCCCACTGTCCACCTTGAGGTGTTCGACATCGGCTGTGGCTGGATGTAACCGATCAGCAAGGGTTGGCTCATGCAGGCAGGGAGGAGCTGAGAACGGAGACGTGAAGTCGGACACTTTCTGATTCCCGTAGTGTCCTCGCACGCTGTGTTTGCTTACTTTACCACAGCTGAATTGAAATAAATGCAATATTTGTCAAATACACAGACGTTTCAGAAACTTTTCCATTTAACAGTTTGTGTATGTATCTGTTTGTACAAGAATAAAGTTCAACGTAAGCCTATATTATTTAAATACCAATGTAGTGGTGTCTTCGTTTTTTAACAGTTTTATTTTGATAAACAAGACACATTATAACATTGCGACTACATGAAATGTTACGTATGTAACCCTCGTTCCCTGAGTAGGGAACGGGGACGTTTCGTCGTGATGACGAATGGCAGATCCAGAGAATGGCGAGACACAAGAATTCATTCAGTGCGCGACTCTCACAGTGCATTATGGGTATTATCTAGCCGTTGAGCGTAGATTGGTTGTACACTCGTTATTGCGGTGCATTGTGGAATTGAAAGAGTACACTCAATAATGTCCACCATGGTTTCGAACACGACTACAAATGGCTGTCCCATCAAATAGTGCTCTATTTAAGTGTATAGGGGGCGATATCGGACACAGCCTTAGTTTGCTTTGGACTTTTCACTTGGTTTTGCACTGTTCCTAGTTCAGTTTCCTGGGTTTCCTTTGTCGTAGTTCATCTGTTGCTTATGGTTTTTGGTTTGCCCTCATGTGTCTCACCACTGTCCAGTTAATTATCTAGTTTTGTCTCTAGTGTTTGCCTGTGTATCCATAACCCTCATGTTCAATTGTTTTCTATTCGTTATTGTTACTTGCTATTGTCATACTGTTTTGCTGGTTGTTCTGTTCATGTTTTTAAGATTGCTAGAAGCTTGAGTTTCTTTATTTTGCTTTTGTTATTAATAAAGACTGCTGCACACAGATTCTGTTTTTTTTTTCTCATTCTTTGATGGAACCAAAGCTGACAACATTACACCAGACCATCTTTACAGTATTATAGCATATTCATCATAAATACTTCATTCATCATCAGTTTCACAGTTTATTGCATTCAGTTATATGATATTCCCCCTCATAATTGTTCACAATGGATTAGGTGTGCTATTGTTTTGTGCCCTATTTGGCTTTATGTGTGATGCCTTAAAATAATATTACACTGTGTTGACATTTTAATCGCAATGTTCCATCAGTTCAGCAATCTATTGAATATAATGCTGGTAGAAAACATAAGGTGATTGTAATAATTATTCCACTTGTTCTATTTTGTCACTGTAATTAAGCTACATTACAACCGTAAAGAACATTAAAACGGCAGGAGCACTCTAGCTTTCACCTGTCAGCAACTGTACCTTCCACCTGCTTTTATTTAATATGAACCAGCTGGTTGGCTATTTTCAAAGACTTAATTTAGAGGAAATATGTCAGGAACTGAGAAGGATGAATCAGGCAATTTGGAGCACCATTATCAGAACACATTTATAATTTACTTTGTGATTGAAAATAAGTTGTCTATTGCTAAGGTAAAATGTTTAAAATCTGAAAATTAAATGGTATCTGATAGTTAAAGAGTAAATGTTCCCCCTATTTACAACACCCAAACAGACTTCATACATATACACAAATATCATTTTGAGAGCATTTGGTTAAAAGTCATTGCAAAAATGACTCAGAGATGTTACTACTGAGAAAAGCTTTAACATATTTTTGCTAATGCCACTTGTTTTGACATTTTGATACCATATGCAATTTTGAGAGTTACTTTCTGTAAAACGTAATATTAATAAACTAAATAATACATCATATGTTATTAACAATTATTAGACAAATGTGAATGTGCCAAGATGTAATTTCGTTTTTTGTCTTGTTATTTTTTGTTGCAGTTATTACCCAGTTAATACTACATTACAAAACATTTAGTTAATTAAAAATGTAGAAATTGTTTGAAATGTCAAATTGCACATAACCTACATAACAAAACATAAAAAATAGAATTACTTGCACTCATTTGATTTGTTTCATTAAATTCCTCTGAATTTTCAACTCATGACTGCACAAACCGTCTAAATGATTTGTTTCATTTGATAGTATATTTATTATTATTATTTGTTTATTTAAAATATACAATAGGTTACTGTGCAGTATTGAGCAGCAGATCTCTCTCTCTCTCTCTCTCTCTCTCTCTCTCTTCTCTCTCTCTCTCTCTCTCTCTCTCTCTCTCTCTCTCTCTCTCTCTCTCTCTCTCTCTCTCTCTCTCTCTCTCTCTCTCTCTCTCTCTCTCGCTAATTTGCAGCTAATTTTATAACAGAAGTTTAAGCATAAATTGTAAATTGTGCATTGGACAATTGACTCTTATCACTCTTTATTTATAGAAAACATCACCAACAAAACCACGTCATGATGACTCAAACAAATCTTGAACCAAGTTTGCTACTATGGAAATGCCGCCCATGTGTTTGTTTGTTTTTCTATAAGTACAATTTTGACCTGTACACCATTTACAACCTGTAATCCGTAAATGTACGTCACTGTTGATAACTTTTTTCCGTGACTCTCCTCCTGGTGGTCTTGTGAGTCACAGGGGGCACCATTAGTCACTGGAAGCAGCTTTTATGCATAATGCATAGCTGTTCCTTATTCCCCTCCCCAACGTGTTTGCTGTCTTCCTTACCAATAATTTTAGTACAAAAATAGCTGGAGGGACAATTGTTCTGCTTTAAAAACCAAGAGAAAAACATTCAGTTCCATATTCATTTGCGGGTGTCTTCTGCTTGTGAAAGTAATGTAGGGCTGGCTGGGGCTTTGAAAGGATTTTAAATGAATGTCAAAAAGTAAAGAACATTTCTAATCTCTATCTTCAAAGGCAGCCATCTGAGGTCCCCCATCCCCCCCACCTCGCAATGTACAAGGTTATTGGGAATTATTGATTGGCATCATTGCAACATATCTACTTTGCGGAGATGTTTTCCTTTGGTTACATCTCCTCTTTCAGAATCATTGGCTTTATTGTTTAGTGCTGCTGATACATCAAAACAGTTTCCGTCTTTAAAAACCAATGACTCACCTCCTGAAAGTTTTTTTTTTACATGGTAATATTATCATGCTGAATACAGCTAAGTGCCTGCGATAAAAATTGTGAATGCATATGTGTGTTCTGAGGCACATAGAGCAAAGTCTGCATGAGCTCTTTGATGTCATATGATAAGCTTGCTCCAGAAATATCTTGACTCAGTTTACGAGTCACCATGTCTTGTTGCAGGTCAGTGATCTTCATGTTCTCTGTTTGCACTTGTCTCATTTGTTGCCCGCCACTGGTACTTGCGTTTGTGTTATTGTGTTCCCTGCATTGATTTTCCTCAAACATTCTGGTTAGGGTTCGTCGTAAAGCCCACTTTCAGTCTGAAGTCATGAGATAGCTAACAGAGCGAAATGTAAGTTGTTATTCACTGAAAATCCTGACATGATTTCGGTTGTCACTGATATCGATGCCTGATTCATGAACAAATAATTATTTTGAGTTCACAGATATGTTCTGAATGATTCATTCACACTGCCCAGGCTCATAAAAGAAGCTCGTAAAAAAGAAAAACATACTTGTGGCAACATTTTAGCAAAACGCAAAATATGTTGCATCGTGCACGTTTCGCTAGAGTTTCAAAGTCCAATGAGTGGCAAAAAGCGTGTTTAGTTTTTGCCGTAACATATGAACATAAATATGGCAACGTTTTATTATGTTGGTGTTTGTACTGGGGTTTTGAATTGAAATATCCGGTGAGTGCTGCTAAAAAATTAATGATCCATAACGTTTTAAAATAATGTACACCTACACTAAACCCTAAACATTTGCTTTAAAAACCATAGTGTTAACAAAGGCAAATATGACATAAAAACTCAATTGTTTTTGAACTCTTGTGTTTTATCGTGAATTTTCTTTCACAGGATTCATACCCAAGCTCTTCGCATCACAAGTGCAATTCTGTATTAGCTGAGCTATCGAACAAGCTTAGTACATTAGTAAAACTGAACATATGGAGCTGGTTAAGTGATGCAAACTCCAAAATATATTATTTTACAAATCATGGTAAAAAAGTGTTTTGAGGTCATAACATAATTGTGTAAGGAGCCGTGTGAAAACAAGTCTTTATTAATCCATAATCTGCCCCTGTAATCATTAATTGTGAATGAAAACGCTTGCTATTTTACTGCCTCTAGTGTTCATTTCGGTTAGCAAACTGCATGGTTATGTACGTATTGCTAGATATTTTGATTTTGCCAAAAATATGCCACAATAACGTTTTCCAATGAGCCTGTGTTGCATTCACAAATCAAATTGGTCTGGTTCTGTAGTTCAACTCACTGAATCAATCCAGTCATAACAGCCCACCGAATGAAAAAGATTTTGAGTGAATGACTTTCATTTTGGTTATATAACAGCTTATTCTTTGGCAAGCGCTGTTGTTTCCTTCTGGAGTATATTTGTAAATTCAGTTATTTTAGGTATTCTCTTTTTTTGGCAGGACAGAGGATAAGCAACAGGAAAGTCCATAGAGACAGAGGGGAGCAGAATGGGACTCCCAGATGCACTACCCTCTGTGCCACATCTCTGACAAAAAAATATAAATTTAACCATATGCATATACACAAGTCAGCTAATGGGACATGGCTGTAATGATAAAATGTCCGGTTTGGTATTTAAATCAAATTTGCTGATGGCTTGTTTTGGGTCTCCATTTAATTGGACATTTAATGGAACTACTGCAAGTCATTGTTCATAAATGCTTGTTCATTAGGTGACTTTGCGGTCTACTTTTTCATTGCTGGAGAGAATTACAGCATATCATAAAGCTACATGGCACAGACATATAATGTGAATTGGAGGAGGCCCCCAGGCTCACCTTGTTACCCATGATTCAGTTTAGTGCATATGAGGACGCTTGTGTTATAAATCAAACTGAGAAAAGGGACTCTTCAGGCAAGGTCTGCTTTAAGTACTGCTTTATTTTCCTGTCATATCCTTTAATTTTATTATGTTTTGAGCATGACAACTGAACCTTTATTTTATGCTGTATTTTAGGGATTTGTGTGCTGTGCTTAAAGGGATAGTTCACTTTGAAATTAATTTTTATATGTTTTAGCTTACCTCAAGGGCATCCAAGATGTAGGTGTCTTTGTTTCCACAGTATTTTGTAATTTTGATATTTTTAGGTCAAACCATTCTTGTCTGTCAGTCATATAATGCAGGTCTATGGGGTCCACCTCAAAGAGCATGCACAGAAAAGTCCAAATTAAACATGATTTAATGACTCGTAAATGTAAGTACACATTGTACTTACTTTTGTACTTGCTTTCCGGAAAAGACCGAAGCGCCGGCGCCCTCAGATCACTTGGACGTGGCTGTGTTTACAAGAGGTAAAAACGATATAATACTGTTCGTTTTCTCACACAAACCGCTCGTTTCGTGTCTTAGGCCATCAATGTGTACTTACATTTACGAGTCATTAAATCATGTTTAATTTGGACTTCTCTGTGCATGCTCTTTGAGGTGGACCCCATAGACCTGCATTATATGACTGACAGCAAGAACAGTTTGATCTAAAAATATCAAAATGGAAAATACTGTGGAAACAAAGACACCTACATCTTGGATGCCCTTGAGGTAAGCTAAAACATATAAAAAATTAATTTCAAAGTGAACTATCCCTTTAACATTTTTTTTGAAAATAGGGTAAAGCCAATTATAATCCATGTTAAAGGAACATTAAAAAGGGTAAACTGGGCAATTTGCAATGCTTTTTGAGTTTTCTCTGAGTTTTGGTTCCAAAAAGTATGCAGGGCTCCAGTGTTACGAGTTGGCTAAACAATTAGCCAATCATAAACTGCCTCAGTGATTATCTCATTAAATATTCATGCACTTTGTATATTTAAAGAATGCCTGAGGGGGGAAAGTAAACATAATAATAAAGCCAAATTAGCTGAAGTAATAAAAATACATCATTGTTTTTGTGGGACATTTCAGAAGATTTAAGACAACCAGACCCATGAAATAGGGTATACAATGTATATGTTGTTAACCTCATAAATATGCAAATAATATTAAACCAAGGTTTTCATATGTACAGAGTGAAATATCCAAACCCAGCATTAATTACTTACCAACCCAAGGATAGAACGAAACAAGATAACCATTGTGTTTACCTAGATTGAAAAAATAGCATTGTTTAATCATTTCAAGTGTGAGAAAGCCCATTTGTGAGCTTTCACAGTGAAAACTGCTTCTTTCTTCTTCTTCTTTTTTATCTTATCTTTTGATTTGCATCCTTGCATCCTGTCCACATCAGATGCATCAAAAGGAAATTGATTAAATGAAATAAGCAATCGTAATAATTTCAAAATTTATCTCATAAATAATTTACTTTTTGACAAATGTGATTGGATAGCACAGAATGTATTTGTTTAGGCTAAAAATGATATCCAGCTTGTTGAAGCAACATATTCAGTGTGTGATGTGTTTTATTAGCCAGGAGACTTGATATTCTTGATGAAATTGGGTTTTTGCTCTCTTATGAAATACACATACTTTGAAAGTATGTGGATAGAATTACTGTGTAAACCTTTAAGTCACACTAAAGCTCATTTCTCAGAGCTTTTTGTTAAAGGTTAGAAATGAGGTGTCGGGTATTTTCTATTTTCTGTTTAATGTAACAGGATGCCACCCAGTAACTATAATTGACAATTTAGCCTTGAATTAAAGTTACAATATGTAAGATTTGGGTCCCACTTTATATTAAGTGGATTTAAGTACTATGTACTTACATCGAAAAATAAGTACAATGTACTTATTGTGTTGATGTTGTATTGTAAAACACTTGTGCTGCTATTGAGATGTGATATGGGTAAGGTTAAGGTCAGGTGTGGTGGTATGAGGTTTAAGGCTGGGTTAAGGTGTAAGAGAAGGGTCTAGAACAGTGTAATTACAAATGCAGTTACATAAATTAATTACAGCTGTAATTACATGCAGGTATTTGTAAAATATAAGTACAATGTAAAAACATGTATGTACACAACAAGTCCATTGTATCAAATTATTAATTTCAATGTTAGTACATAGTAGTTAAAGCCACTTAATATAAAATGGGACCCCCAAAAGTTTCCAAAGATTTTAAATTTCAGAGAAATTTTAAATAATGGCTCGTCCATGTTCACTTGTCGCTTGTCAATGACGTAATATCCGTGTTATCCCTGGTTTCCGCTCGTACTGCCATAGTAACCATGGCGACAGACGTGGACAACTGCATTACGTCTAGCTGCACGCTCATGCTGTTGTTTCATTCAAACATTATGGACCATGGCAAGCAGACTTTGGGACAAAAGGAGAACTAAAACGAGGATCAATATCAACGTGGCGTTTTCGAGATGCCGAGAGCTCCGCGTCCGTGACAAACTTTGACTTGACAGAGACACCACTCTTGGATGTACTTTATTAGACAGGTGATAAAGATAAAGGTGATAAAGATAAAAATAAAAATATCGCACTTTATTTAGTGTGAAAGTGTAGACCAAGCGAAACAGTGCTGCTTTACCTCACAATTTTCATTCGTCTAATAAACTGACCTGTGAGTGTAGTAATTCTGCACTTGCGGGTAGTTCGGTAGAATGAAATGTCCTTATCAGGGTTCTAAATTAACTTTTTTGATCACCAGCCAATGTGGCTGGTAACTTTCTAAAGTTACCAGCCAATCAGAATTTCCACTAGCCAAATTTTTTTCCGGTGAAAAAAAGAGAAATTATGAGTGCCACTGAATGCATTTGATCATTTTAATAACATTGTTGGCATGGAAAACACATATAAAATACAATACAACACAGAAAGTGCAAACATTTCATTTCAAGTTTGGGATCTATCTATCTATCTATTAGGGATGTGCACGAATATTCAAATTTTCGATCTGTAATTATTATTCAAAAAAATAAAATACTATTCGAATTTTTTTTTTTTTTCACAGTTATAATTAAGTGCACTTGGTGGAGCTGTGTTTAACAAGTGGATTATTTGTATTTGATCACATAATGTTGTTGTCTGCCTCGCGAAGTTTGCTTAGATGAAAATGATAGCCTATTAAAAAATGGAATTACTTTTAATCAATTATTAATTAAACTGAGTTATCATAATACACCACCACAATGAGAAATCACATGAAATCCAAAGAAACAGCAGTCGATTGATTAAGCAGCTATCCATCACTGCATTAACGACTGCAGGTAAGCAGCTGTCCCCCGATGGAATCGTGATACGAGATGATACCTTCTGGTAGCAAAATGATTTTGAAGGAGACAGGTTTAAGCACAGAAAACGCAAAGTGCTGTCACTTTGCACACAAACACACGCGCGCGTCTCTGCAACGTCTGTCAGCAGTGCGTTTTCTCACTCAAGCATGATATATTTTTTCTCAACTTGAACGTGAAACAATATAAACACGATAATCATATACTGACTCGAGTATGTACGTTCTGTACGATAATTGCGCGTCTGCTTTTTTGTTGCGTTTTTTCCCCGTCCACGCTGCTTGAGCTTAAATGCTTTTGTTTATATTTTTTGTTTACACATATTGTTTAATGTTTTCAACTAAAAGAAAACCTTAAGATATATAGTAAGCTTGTTGTGTATATTGCCTAATGTATAGGCCTAAGCTTGATCAGAAATAATGACAAAAACCTTAAACTTAAAAAAAATAAACGTATCCTATCTCTTGTTAAACAACATTTAAATTTAAACCCAGAAGTCTGTCCCACTCCCAACCACTGCCGCATTTAGTTTAATCTTAACTTTTTACTTTACTTTAGTTGGTCCCTCCTCTTTCAGTCTATGCTCCCTGCTCTGGCTCCGTTCGTTCTTCATCTTCCTTGTGTTTTCTGGTGGATGCTCCGTTCGTTTCCATGATCATTTTTCAAACTGGTTTCACTGCAAACTGTGCGCAGCCAATGGGCGTATGAAACGTCATCACGTAGCATTACGGCACAGTGTTCATGGAATGTAGGAAGTACTGCCAGCGGGATAAATGACCGAGAACAGAACCTTATGCATCACCGGCCAAACTGGCTAGTAAGTTTTTATTAACACCCGCCAAAACAATTTTTACCCGCATTTGGCGGGTTGGCGGGTGTTAATTTAGAACCCTGGTCCTTATTACTTTATATCCGCGGGACTCGCGAGTGGCGAATCTGTCTCTCATTAGCAATCGCGACCAGCTTCATACCACGGTCATGTTAAAAACCTCAATGTATTAACTCATCCATAAACATTATTAGATCTATCAGCATGACGACAAGTTCCATAATTTCGCTTATGCGTCATAAACCTACGCCTTTATTATTTTAAGAGGTTAGCGACCCCTAGTGGCAAAAAAATGCCCCCCTAGCGGCTTTAATGATTCTTTTAATGAAGTGCCATGCAAATTAACAGATAGTGTACAACTTTCATTATTCTCTGCTTTGTTTTCTCTCTTTTTATGACAGACTAATAAAGCCTATGCATAAAACCTCAGAAAAAAAACATTTCATCTGCAGATATAAATCAGTTGTATATTTGCACAGGCTTGTGGGTGAAACTTGCTTTCATTTAGCCTTGACTATGTCTCAGTGGACTCTTGGCTTAGCCAATCTTTGAATCTAAATGGGGTGACCTCAGTACCACTTTGTCCAAATCGGTTGTCATATTCTCTTTTCTCCTTAAAATCACATGAACGAACAGTCCATTTGTATTTCGAAGATGTGAAACGCTGTCCAGCTCCTGATATTCTGCCTTAACAAAATTGCAGCAAGAAAGCCCCTTTTTAAAAATAAAACATTTTGTACCATTGTTTTCCAAAATACAGAATGAAATACAATTTTTAGTAGTGCCAGAAAAGTTTGAACCTGGGTCAAATCAGCTCTCATCGAATTGAGCTCTTAACGTGAGTGAGGAGCTCCAATCACAATATTCCAATTCAATTATCCAAGTGTTCATCTGAACATGGCATAAATCTTGAGCTTTGAAGGGCTGAAATATGAGCTCCCAGCAAGAGTCATCTCATGGACGAGAGGTGGAATTCTATGGGAGACAGGGATTGATCCCGAAAGCCCTGGCCGGAGTGCTGTTAGCTGCGTTCAGAAAAAGATTTCAGGGCCAAGATCATCTCTCTCCAGAGTCAGGTGAACTCTAGCCTCTCGAGTGGCCAAGACCCATTCATTCTATTTCAAGCAATCTCTTTGATGATTCACTTTGAAGAAAAGTGACATATCTGAACCACTCCACATGAATTTAAAGCAGTTACGTTATATAACATTTTCTATTTATGTCTGCCATCCTCATAGGATTCCAAACTCAGCAGGAATCAGCTTAATATTAATAAATGCTTTGTCCCAAATAAGATTACTTGCCATTTTTGACTTCTTGACAAAATATCCAGTAAGCAGATATTTCCCTCTCCAGCTCAATGCCCAGGGGTCACAATCCATTAATCCTGGTTTAGGGGGCATTTAAAGCCTCTCTTGGCCCCTGGAGGAAGGGAGTAACATCTAAAGACAGGACATATGAGGTAAATTGGCATTTATTAGTCCCCCCTGGCCTTCGGTCAGTGTTCAGCTCATGGTGCAATTGACCCAGACATTTAATTAAACTCCACAATTAAATTCTCCTGTTGTGCTCTCATTGGGGCAATGTAGAGATAAGAATCCAAATTTCAGGGGCTGAAAGCAGGGCCATTGTGCTGGGAAATGAGCGGGTCTCTCTCCAGAGATCCCGGCTGCAAACATGCCCTTTTGTGGCAGACCATTGAGTGACATTAGGCCAAACGTGCATTCAGGGGAATGCAGAGGCTGCTGTGATCGTTAAATCATTTTGGATGTGATGGATGTCTTCTCCATGTCCTCCAAAACGATGCCCTGGAGACAGCAATACATAAAGGAGACCGGGGCTAGTTGTCACACGGGGAAGTTGTAACAAGGGCAACATCATAAAAATGATTTATTTAAGAAATGCATAAACATGTTTGTTTTTTTTTTTCTTTGTGAAAAATTTGTGAATTTGTTTTAAGCCTTGAAGTCAAAATTTTTATGCGCAGACTCAAATAAACCAAAATATTGATTGAAGGTAAATGATAATTCCGGTATTTAGCACATTGAGTCTATTTTCTAGTTTGTTTTGGATGAACTAGAGTGGTGGACACAGAAATTTTGACGATGGGTCCTGTCTCGACTTTTTGACTCTTTTAGAATCGCCTCTGACCGCTTCGGAGTGGCTGTCTATGGGCATGCACAAACATGTCCTTTAAACAACCCTTAACGTTCGTTTTCAAAACTGTGCAACTCACCGAGTGGTTAGTGGTGTTCGTTGATGTTCCAAAACAAGTAGCGTAGCAAAATACAGTTTCTGTCATGCTTTATTTGCCATTTTGAAAAATCGCATGATTTCTGTTGGAGGATTGCATTTTACAAAATGCTAAATAAAACACGACAGAAACTGTCATGAAAATAGACTCAAAGTACTAAATGCCCGAATTATCCTTTAAAAGTGTGATACCAAGCCACAGTATCCACTATAATGTATAGATGGTCTGGCACATGCACCTGTTAATTATTTGTTTGTTTCAGATTATCAACTACTTTTGGATATTAAGAACTGGGACTTAATGTACAATTTAGGTGTTACCCATTGCCTCTGTAATTATTCATCAAAAGATGGTGGACACAAGCCAGTCAATTCTGTTACATGATGTGTCAGGTTTGGGGTTGAGGGATGAACCGAGGTATTAGTAACGCAGAAGTAATGGACCATTATGAGTTATAAGACTTGACTTGACTTGACTTGACTTGATAAATAGCATAAATAGGGAACAAACAGGGAGCAAACAAGGCAGGTAACAAGGGAGAACAGGTGGGGTCTGGTCTGGCTAGGCGAGACTACATACAACACAACAACACGCAAGGACAGAAGAGCATACAGCCCAAGCCAACTCGAAACCACACACTCACACAAAAAGACAGAGCAAACGAGAACGAGTGAATACTCACAACCGATGACAAACACATGGAGCATGAATGTCCCAATCCCGACACAGATCCAAAACCAAACTAGACCGAAATGCCGGGATCTAAACAGCATGCCCCGCATACACAAGACAACTCACATGGATAGAAGAGTGTACGGCTCAAACCTCACGCTCACATAAAGACAAGGCAAGACAATGGCACTGTCAGAGCTCTGTCACAGTATTGGCTGTTTGTTATTACAGCACTACATTACATCAGATACTAAACGGCAATCAAACAATGTGTTTTTTGATCAACTGAGTTGGAGGTAAAGTATAATTTTAATTTAGCTAAGGAAATTAAATTCTGTCGAGATATCATCTGGAGGTTGTCCTCAGAGGAATTAGTGTCTTTCAGGTTTCAGTGATAAGACATGTGACAAAACACAACAGATGCAAAATCAGGAGCTAAGCAAGCATGGAGGGAGTATCAGAGCTTGATCATGATTTGACATATCACGTTTCAGTGCAATAGTCAGTATAGTGTGCGCCCATGATATTGGATAAAACACTATGTGGCAGCTTTATATCAACTTTGACAATGAGTTTGAGATATCAAAACGTTTTTCATATGTTTTTGTCTGTGTGGTTAGTGATGATCTGTTTAAAATATAGTGAAGATCAGATAACCGGTATTTGAGGACTTTTAAAAAAAATTGCCGTAGAAGTGTATACAATTGGATACTGCAGTAGCAAATGAATAGAAAGAGGTGAGATTCATGGCCATCATTTGATGTTACCAAAAGCTATAACTATATTTGGAAATTATGTCTTATCTTTTGACCACCAGGTTGCTCAAGACTATTGCTCAGGATGAAAAATACTAAGTTTCGCCTGAATCATTTATTTTTATTTTTATTTGTTTGACTAATAGATGTCAATTGCATAAGATTTTATCAGCATGGTCTGAAGATCTTGTTTCATAAAAAAATTAAAGTCTAGGATGAGTTCGAAAAAGACAAGTTTGAAATTATAATTATACTGGATCGATGCATAAGGTCTTAAAGTGACAGCATCCTCATAGGCCAACCTGTGTGAGGATTTTTCAAGAACGAACCCAATTGCAGACAGTTTGCAAATACACACAAGGTTTATTGACAAAAAATGGAAAACAAAACCCCACGAGGGGGGAAAATCAGCACAGGCAAAGAAAAAGACTAACAACACTAGACTAAGACTTAGACTTGTACATGAAACATGGGTCTGTCATGATCCTGCCTCAAGACAACAGAAAAAAACAAGGACGAGAGGGCAGAATCATGACAGAAGCCCCCCCATAAGGAGCGGCTACCAGACGCTCCCAAGGAAAACTTTAAACACGAGACATGACAGATTGAGAGACAGACACAAACCAACAAAACATGACAAATAAAAGCAACGGCATACAAGAATACATAACAACAGGCTTGGGGTGCATCAATAAAAATAACAAACAAGGGAGGGGAGGTGGAGGGACAACAGAGTCCATAGCGGGTGATCCAGGGTGGATAGGTGGGGTAGGAGTCTTAGGTTTACGGGGAGCGGGCTGAGGGCGAGGAATCCGGGCAGGTTTGGATGGGAAGACACGTGGAGAAACCTTGGGGAAACCAGACTGGAATGGGGCAGGTGGAGGTACAGGACAAAAAACAGAGGGAGAAGTAGGTGACTGGGGAACAGAGGTGGGCAACTCTGCGTCTGGCTGCGGTGCAGGAAAGGGGTCAAGGTTCTCAGTGACTAGGCCAGTAACAGAGCGGACTAGACCGGACTCAGAAGTGCCACTCCCCATATCCGAGTCTGTGTAAGTGACGTCCGCAGCTGACTCTGGAACTGAGCTGACGGAAACAGATTCAGGAAGGACGCTGTCAAAAACAGGCTCGGGTACCGCGCTGGCAGAGACTGGGTCGGAGGCAGTGCTGGCTGAAGCAGCGCCCCCAGCAGCAGGTTCAGGGACTGTCGCGGGCTCAAGGGAAGGAAGAGATGGGGAATGGGAAGGCCCCTTCTTTCTCCTCTTTCTCCTGGAGCGAGAAGCAGAGGCCATGAGTGGCCTTGTGCTCGGTTGGGTACCCACTGCAGGATTCGTGACAGGCGGAAAAGGAGCGGTTCTCTCAGGCTGGGTTGACTCCGTAGCTGATGCCTCTGATGGGGACTCCCATGAGGTCCGCCTCCCTCGTTTTCCCCGAAGACCGAAGGAGGTGGATGGAGTCTTAGGAGTCGTGGAAGAGACAACCGGGCTCCCAAATGTTGCGACGCCTATCCAGCGACCCTCAGGGATAACCGGCAGCCGAGCAGAAGGTGAAGACCTCATGGGGGAGTCCTGCAGCTCCTCCCGACACAAGCGGTCCGCCACCTCCCGAAACGGACGACGGATCAGCCCCTCCCGTTCCGACAAAGGAGGAGGGCCATTGAGACCCGCGATGTAGTACGAGTTGAGGAGGATTTCTGGCAGGAACCTCCTCCTCTCTTCCACGGCCTGTGTGTACTCACCCAGAGATCTCTCTCCCTGGGGAGAAAACGGTGCCTTGCCGCTCTTCATGTCGCTGGCAGTCGTCAGCCACCACTGCTCAAGGGAATCAGGTTGTCGTTAGGCAGGGTAAGACATACTGTCTGCTGGGTTCTTTTCTGGCTCAAGGTTCAAGGTTTATTGACAAAAAATGGAAAACAAAACCCCACGAGGGGGGAAAATCAGCACAGGCAAAGAAAAAGACTAACAACACTAGACTAAGACTTAGACATGAAACTTCACAAGAACAAAAGTAGACTAGAAAAACTTTTCTATAGACAGGACTCGAGACAAGGTACTTACAGGAACAAAACCATGTAAGTAAACACAATGAACCAGCACAGGACAGCAAACACGAGGAGCTTAAATAGGGAGACTAATGATAAAACAACAGGTGACACAGGTAAAGCAATAATGACAAAACGAGGATAACAAGGGGGCGGGGCAAGAGAACGAGACAACACAAGCACACAGCCCAAACAAGAGGCCATGTGCTTGTACATGAAACATGGGTCTGTCATGATCCTGCCTCAAGACAACAGAAAAAAACAAGGACGAGAGGGCAGAATCATGACAACCTGTTGCTGTCTATGTCTTTCAATGTTAATAAAACAACAATAGATAATCATCCACTGCTCTTGACAGAATATCTTTATTAAGAATATGTGTATATGTAATCCATACAGTGCAGTTCATACATGAAGTTTAATTAGGGGCATTGTTCATGTTGTGTTAGAAGGGTTAGGTTAGGGTGTATAAGGTTAGGTTAGTTAAAGGGTACCTATTATGGATTTTTGAAAATTGCCCTTCATGTAGTGTGTAACATAGATCTAAGTGAACGAAAACATCCTGCAAAGTTTTAAACATGAAAGTTCACCGTATACAAAGTTATTGTCTCTCAAAAGTAAGAGTCGACTCTGAGTCGCTGATATGAATCGTTCGACGAACGATGCTTTTCCTTTGTTTAGATGACGTCAAAGTGACAAGTTATTTGAATAAGATACGCCCACTCATTGCGTTCGGAGACGCCAGGGAAAAGTAACATCATGTCGATGAGACGCTGTGTTTTGAAGTGCGACGCAAAAGCAAACTTTTTTCATCTGCCCAGTGAGGAGCATTTGAAGACTAAGTGGCTACAGTTCATACAACTATACCACAGAAGTATAGCCTGAACCTTCTTCTGTGTTCACGTCATTTTGAAGATGATTGCTTCACAAACCTAAAAGTATGGATTTGCGACCCAGCTGATACTGAAGGAAGGTTCAGTACCGAGTTTATTTGGATCAGCTTCCTTCTCCGAATCACAACCTCTAAGTATTATTAATATTAATTGTTGCTTTTATGTTTTATGTATCATGCTCAATAATTATTTTGTGTGTTGTGTACACACAGCGCAGCTTCTATGTCTTCAATGTCAATTGTATTGAAATATGTAAAGTGCAGGGCTCTCAAGTGTCACGCATTGAGCGTGACAGTCACTCATTTCGGTCTTTTGTCACGCTCTCCTGCCACACATTGTATTTCTCACGCTGAAATATGAAATATTTGTAATATATTTAATATGCCGCAGCGCCCAAAACTCTGGCCGCGCCGCTCTCACTGTGGAACCGGCAGGAATCAAGCGCGTCTCCTTTGGTCTTGTTCGTCTGGTGTTGTTAGCCAATCAGAAAATAGCACTATTGTATCTGGGTAACATTTAACGCAACAACCAATGACACCCCGTCGGCTGGGTGTCACTCCTTTGGGCTATGGTCGCTAACATATCACCGCAGATTAGCGTCACGCAAAGGCGGGGTTTGGAAAAATGACTCGCTAAACGATTCATATGGGAGTTGGTGAGCAAATCAGGTAAAAATAAATTTATATTATAAGACAACAAAAGTGTTTTTTGTCATTTCATGCTTGTAAAACTGTTGTTGGGGACTCCAAGAACAATATTAGGAACATTTTAAATGCCATAAGGTAAGTCACTGTCTTTGGATTTTAAAACCCCTGGCACCAATTAAATCATACATTAATTTGCTTAAAAGTATTGGCATCGCTTTTCAACAAGCTGCATGATTAGGGTTTCATTCATGTTCATAGCATAAACATTGTGTGATGAGTTACATGTCAAATTGTAACACTTAAGGCTTAGTCAGGGCCTTGTTCAAATCCCCAATCCAAATAGTGAACAATGATCCTTTCCTTAGTAAACAACACACAACACAATAACTGTTATTGTGTAATATATTTTTTGAAGCATCATGCAGCAACAACATTAATTATGTTCTTAGACCAGAATCTCTAATTAAGTGTTAATTATGAGCAGACAAAAATAGCATTCTGGATACAAAGCACCACTGATTATACTTATATTTCACAGCACAATTCAATGTTACAATTTTCCTGTTGTGACCGTGATGAAAATATTATTCAGTATATTCAGTTTTGCTGTGTAAGGTCATGACTTCCAAAAGCTCATTATCATAATCAGATTTTTGCATAATCTTTAGTCTGTTTTGTTTCTTAACATAACATATTTGGCTGAAAGCCTTGCTTAAGGCGAACCTTCAAGAGACACACAGTACGAACATATAAGAACAATGAGACGTTTACCCCGAAGTCAGCAAGAGCTACACAACTTCCTCAGAACTAAGACATTACAGGTGTAATGCTTGTAATTGCCTGCAGCCAGTTACTACTGTGTCTGTGTGTGTTTACATTTATGAAATGTCACTTGTGTCTCGAACACTCGGTTCTGCTTTCTTGATGTCTTGTTGTGTGACTGTTCTTTAGGCCAGTGTTCATTAGGTAGGTGGAGAACACCCTTAGCCCTCCCTGTCCTTTTTATTCTGTCACACTGTCCTAAACAGTCCTGTCCTCCTTTACAAAAGAGGTGTAGGCGCTCCTGGAAATGCCTTTCAGTGCCAGAGACTTAAAAGAGCTCCCGTATTAGTATCTCTTCCTGGCATCCCAGGAAAATTGAGCTTTGGAGGTCTACCAAACCTTTTCATTCTGATGACGACAATTCACAGTCTTCCTGTAAGATCAAAGCTTGTGGTGTCTTACTATTTTGGTTTTATTTTAGTGCTATAATAGCACTATCACAACACACTATACTACAGATATTATCGTCTTTTATAAAGGTGACCAGGCACAGTCATTTGGCTGTGTTTACATGAAACAATATTAAGTGCATTGCATCAGATTCAGGGTAGCAGTTTGGTTCATGCATGTTAAAAATTAGGCTTTTAATATAATGTCAAGGATACACAGTACATGCTTTGATTAATGGTGTAGTTATGAACTTGAAAATGGAAAACATCCATATTATGAAATGAGCTTTAAAGGAATGCATATTTAATAAATCCGTGCTCTGATTTCTAATGAATGCATTTTAAATAAGAATGTGAACAAACGTATGTATGTAATTGCTCTGTCACTACAGAAACCTTTCCTGTTTTTATTACTCTGCTTGCTGGATTTTACACACTCCACTAGACTGTCAGTGTTAGTGGTGGGGATTTTCAGTGACTCGTTCTGCAGGTTATTACACCAGTAGGTGTAGGCAAGTTACTGTCTTTATAAGTGAGTAATTGAATCATTCATTCAACCAATTTGTACAAAAACACTGATTCGTTCAGAAATGAGTCATTTAATCGTTCACTCAACTGATGTTTAAAGGTGCACTTTGTAATGTTGACAGCTAGCAGATGAACTGGCTTCTCCTGTCCAAATACAAAATATTAGAGAGGGTTTTTTCTCTCCCCCTCCTCTTCAATTTTGATGCTCACATGAGTTTTCAGATTGAGGAAAAATAATTGTGAATTGAAAAGCCTTACACTATACAGTGGGCAGGGTCACATAGACCAAAACAAAAACACACATCCCAACACAGAACAAATTTCTAAGTAAAATAACGGCCGTAACATTGTTTTTCAGAGAAACAAGTATTTAAACTTTCTATGTTTCCTAAATCTCTACAAACATATGATGGTATTTTTATGCTTTAGTAGACTTAAATGTAACACATTATAATAAGTATAGTGTAATAAAGTACTTACAAATCATTTGTAAACGTTTATAAACTGCAGTTTTACATTAATAGACTGTATACATATAGTGAGTTCTTCATTCATTGTCATGCATTCATTCATCAGAGATTAATTCAATGAATCTTCATTCATAATTCAACTAATTATTATTGTTCACTTAGCTCATGTAAAGAGTTAGATCAGTGTTTCTCAACCTCTCCTGCAGGGACCCCCTGACAGGCCATGTTTCTGTTTAACCCTGAAATGGCACACCTGATTCAATTAATTAAAGGCTTAATGAGTAGTTGACTAATTGATTAATTGACTAATTCCTACTCTTCCTACTCTAATGAATTGAATCAGGTGTGCCATTTCAGGGTTAAAACAGAAACATGGCCTGTCAGGGGGTCCCTGCAGAGAGGTTGAGAAACACTGAGTTAGATAATGCTTTAACAAGTAAATAGTTCTCACTTTAGATTAGGTCTAGCCTAACGTCATCATACTCAGATCCTCAATTGGATCGACAAATGCCTTGACGCGGATATCTGTTCCTCTTTTAAAATGAATGCGCTGTCTACATCTTCTATAACAGACGCGATGGCTGAATCTACACATCTAAATTATCCAGCGGCAGCCATTCTTTGTTGTAAATGAATTCAACCCAAGCTCTCTTTGGTGACATGGATGATTACGTTACTGTTGATTATCTGTCCATCATCTTATTAAGCCCGCCCTGACAATTTGATTGGTCTGAACAGCTTTGGTTCGGGCATACTTGCTTCACATCGGATCAAGTCCAGACCGAATTTCCCGAAGTCAAATGTTGTGGGCGGGGCTAAGTTCGGCTGGCATCCAGGCTAGATTACATCATGGAAAATGGGAAAATTACATTTAATTAAGTGCTTTGAACCAACCTTTATTAGACATCAATTGCATTCGTGATCCTAAATACATTTAGCAGACTATGTTGTTTGCAAGCCAGCATATGTTCAACAACAAAACCAACCTAAATCATATGAGACAAATAACAGACAGAGGGAAAGCAATCTTTTATGGAAAATAAAAGACAGGAGAAGGAGCAATGCAGAACAGCGGGGGGTGGAGAAAGAGAAGAAAACTAGAAAAGGAAAATCCTCTTCGCTGTAGCATGAGGTTATTCACTAAGATAGTTTGCAAACAAGGTTTCATGCTGTTTGTGGCACTGCTGTGTTTACCTAGAGCAAGCAACAAGCCACAGCAAAACAGATGTGTTTGAGTAAACTTTCTAAATGGAAATGCAAGGTTGAAAGGGAGAATGTCATTAATTTCTCCAAATCCTCAATACACTGAATAGGATTGCTTAAATGATTAGGTCTCCAACAAATTAAAGTTCTGTCACTTATGGAACAGACTTAATGTAACCCCAAAGCCTCTCATATTTAATGCATGGATTTATAATTCCTCTAAATTATCAAAATTATCAAAACGTTGCTAAAAAAAAACTGTTGCACAGAATCTACTACACGCCTTCTGCTCATACTTTTTTAGCAAATTTTATATATAATATATATATATATATATATATATATATATATATATATATATATATATATATATATATATATATATAATATATACATGCATTTTCCTTTAAATCATGTTAAAATGTGAGAATCAAATATGGTACATCAGGCTTTTGAGGAACATGTATGTGCGCATCTCACAATCATCATTGTATTGCATTGCATTATTTGTTCTGCCCACAATATAAAAACGTTCGATTTTTGATCATAAAACTAAGCATTTCAATATCATCTTACTAAGACTTATTATTAGAAGATATAGAGTGAATGATATTTAGAGAAACTGATATTTATATTCATGCTATGTAAGTAGTCTGTTATTGCTGTTATAAAAATCTCATTTTATTAATATTATCAAAATTTCATCATACTTTTTGGCCATATGAATAACAACACTGCACTTTTTTTGAGTATGAGCTCCATATTCTCAATACTTTACAAGCCCTTTCATACTTTTGTAGGCCTACAATACCATCACTTCTTCCTCGTCATTTCCACAACACTGCAATATCTAGCTGTACTTTAAAGTCTTTACCGGAGTAATGATTAACGGTAATAGGATTGACATTTTTCATTACTTGCCTTCGCATGTTCTTAGTAAGTATAAGCTTTCACTAACACAGAGACAGACCAAACACCAGTCCTTGTGTTTTCGTGTTGTGAGTATGTTCTGCTAATTACTGCAAGTGTGTCAGGATCATTGTGTTAGCAGAAGTGAGCTTTTGATTGTAAACACTGTGGAAAAGCAGTTGAAGTTCATTAGTTTGTTGGTTGTAATGGCAGGATTGTACTGCTATTTATGTCTTTAACAGATTGGTTGTTAAAAGACTCGCAAATCAGATCAAGGCTGAATTTTCTGATAAAGGTGGATCTCATCTCCTAATAGCATTCTTTAATTTTTTTTTTTTTTTTTTCAAATCACACATCATGTAACTTGAGCTTTGTGCTTTTAGGTATTTTCTTGAATATATTGCATACAGGATTATGTTTTTTGTTCTCACTCTTCTACGCAATCACCGCTCATCTGATGTGTAATGTTTCATTCTCACACATTCATCTCTGTGTTGAGGTGCAAGCTTCCAAAGCAAGTAAAGACATGTGTTAATAGAGTCAGCAGTTACCCCTGTGAATGATCCTGACAATGACAAGGATATTCCGTATAATGAGGTTCACCTTATGCCAGGAGTATTCATGGGTGCACAATAGGAAGGTAGAAGCTGCATGGTCGGTTTTCTCCGTGACAGCATGCCATTGATAACCCCTGCACTCGTTTTAATACCTAATCACAATCACATGGGATGGGAATCACAGTCCATACATGTATCCAACACTCAAAAAATCCCTATTCCTAAAGGAATCCTACAGAAATTTCATAAGAATTCTAAATGTCCTTAACTCTACAAAGCCCGTCTCATATTTGATACATGGATTTCTAAGGACTTCAAATTGAATCTAAACTTTTCTAAAAAACTCTTGCACACAATCTACCTCATGCCTTCTGTCAACATGTTTTAGCAAGTAAAAGAGCTTTGAGTGCAATTGTAAGAACGTCCCCCTTTGCTGTGAAGTCTTTACTGATATTTATAAAGTAAACCTTTCTTAATATTGGTAACACTTTATATCAACTGCATGCTATTAAGCATTAGTTAAGCATTAGTAAATAGTTAATTATCACTTTTTAAAGCATTAATAGAGATTAATAAGCAGTTTTTAAATACAGCTATGAATGCTTTATTCTTGATTTATAAGCACATATATAATGTGTTTAATAATTGTATTTTCATACTTTATTAATAGCCATTATATAATATGTATGCCTTGTAAATAATTTACAAAGGATATTTGTAAACAGAAAAAGGAAACAAAAACAACACAGTGATACATAACATAGAAATATTTAAGATGTATGAATGTACATTTAAATAATTGATTAATTATTTGCTTACACTTTCTAAGTGATCGTTTGAACCACTGACAATTCCTAAATAACTGGTTTGTAAATAAAGCAATACTTTATTAATGATAAATGTATCATTTCTAAATGAAGTATGAAAATACAATTATTAAACACATCATAGTGTTTAGACTAACCCGGGAGGAATGCTGTGTAGTCCGGGTCGAGTACGCTGTGCTACCGCTTCGCACCTGGATTCTTTGCATGTTTTGCTTGTATATTTTTTGTGGTCCGGTTCTCTGAGCTCTGCGGATTACTCCGTTTCTCACTGCTGATCTCTGAACTGGGCTGTTGTCTCTAGCTACCTCTGCTGTCTGTAAGTTTGACCTCGGGAATGCTGTGCAGCGTTTCGCACCTTTTGGATTACTCCATTTTCACTGTTGATCTCTGAACTGGACTGTCTATAAGTTTGCCATCGGGCTGCCGCAAGTTCTCTACCGTTAAATCTCTACCACGCTCGGCTCCTCAGATGGGAGAGTTACTTCTCTTTCAGTCTCAGTCGTTGTCTCCTATTTAGTCTGCTGTTTTTCGGTGAAGTGACGTTCAGGGTTTGGCTAGTGTGGTTTTTGCTTGTGATTGCTCTCATTTCCTCAGAATCAACATAACTTGGGCAAAAAAAATATTTAATTTTGTTCTTCTGCCTCATTTTTTTGTCTCGCATCCTTAAAAAATCCATAATAATCAAATATTGGATATTTACCATCACAACTAAGGGCCTTTAACTGCCGCCCATGTCTTGATCCGATGACGTATGAATACTGTCAGTGACTAGGGATTCTCCGTCACCCATGGTACATACACCGCTCGCGGCGTGCACTTAAGAGTATCTTTTGCTCTAAGCCTGATGCTCTTCCATCTGGACCAACTACAGACTATCATTCATACCTACAATTGTCTGCCGGTCTTAGTATTGAGCGCTCTCTGATCTATCTCATTAATGGCGATCAGCAACATACCTCTAATTTGAATGTCTTGCATCATCACTTTGCACTTTTGAACTGTCGGTCAATCTCGGACAAAGCCCATTTTTCTTCTCACTGAAACTTGGCAAGTTCCTGAAGATATTCTACAGTTAAATATACTCACACCAGATGGATATAAGCGTCTATCTAGACCTCGACTGGACGGTAACGGGGGTGGTCTCGCTATCATCCATCACGATAACCTCCGACTCAAGCAACTTGACTTTCACAACGTCAGTACATTTGAATACATGGTTTTGAAGGCTGACTCTCTTATAATTATCTTGCTCTATCATCCTCCTAAGTTCCTGTCCAACCTTTTTCTCTGAACTCACTGAACTGTTGACCCTGAAATGACCCTGTCATTTCCCATTCTACTGCTCAGTGACTTTAATATTCATGTTGATACTGTTTGCTAATATCTCTTCCATCTCTTCTTCTGACCCCGGTATCTCTGATCATAAACTTTTTGATTGTAGCTTAAGCTTGCCTATGCGTAAGAAATGTTCAACAACTGTTATATCCTAACGCAATCTCAAAGCTGTCGATATTGCATCATTTTGTAGCTCCATTGCTTCTTCTAATCTCTCTGATGTCTTTGATATCTCTTCTCCCTCTCTGATATTATCTAACTATCACTCCATAATTTCTGAAATCTTACAAAAGCATGCTCTCTGCACAGCTTGGCTCCCCCTATCTCTGTAACCTGCTCCACGCCAACACGCCGACTTTTTACGATCCTCTGAGTCCAGCCTTCTCGTTGTCCCTCGGCATCGCCTAGCTTCAATCGGGGGCAGATCATTCAGTGTTGTTGCACCCAAACTTTGGAACTCTCTCCCCTGATCAATCTGTTGTGTTAATACTATTTCTGAATTTAAAACTATGCTCAAAACTCACTTATTTTCTGAATGTCACCATTCTTAAGTTGTACTACATTTAGTTGTGTCTGATTGTATTCTGCTGTATGCTGACCTGTCTAAATAATCCTCCATTACTGTACTTTTACTCTCAACTACCTACTGTTGTTTTTTTTGTTATCATTGTCAATTGACAGTAGTGTTGCTTGTTCATTGTAAAGCGCCATTGAGCCCTGGAAAGGCACTATATAAATAAAACATTATTATTATTATTATTATTATTATTATAGATATGCTTATACATCAAGATTAAATCATTTATAGCTGTATTTATAAAATGCCTTTTAATGTCTATTAATGCTTTATAAATTATAAATTAACTGTTTACTAATGCTTAACTAATGATTAACCGTGTGCAGCTATTATAAAGTGTTACCTTAATGGGTAATATTTACTGGACTGAAGCAATGTTTACTTGATTGTCCATATGTTTTTTTTATATCCATATCCATAAAATTTATATTAAGAAAAAAGAAAATCATGTAAAGTGTATTTATCAAATCAAACATGTTTACAATAAAAACGACACCGCTTTCACTATAAAACTAAGTATCATTAACGTATTGTAAGATATAGAGTGCCAACTGAGGTGTGTCCCAATTCATGCACTTAGGCACTATTCTAAGCTGTTTTATAGTATAATGTGTGTGAGTGTGTTCACACTGAAAATTCAAACAAGGAAATGTGCACTTTAAATACCCTGATGATGCACTTATTTAACAGAAGAAACAAAAATGAAGTGTGGAACACTTCAACTGTCACAGCTTTCCTTACATAGCCAAAGGGGAGGAACTATTAGACTCTGATGCTAGATGACTAAATAACCTTTTAAACATCATACACTAGATGGTTGAGTACTTAGTGCATTCAAGTATGAGCACAGCAATCTCCCATATCATACTGCATGTACCAAAACATATATTTTTATATATATATATATATCTTCCAGCTGAAACATTAACATCAAGTAATAAATCTCATAGCTAAACAGAAATAATAGGAAGCTATTATTACAAATAGGTTAAAATGGCCCTTGAAGGGTGTTCAATAGAATTTCAACAAAGTCCTTCAAATCAAAAAGCTCGATTTCGTTCCATGTGACAATCTACAGATTGTGTGTGCATTTGTCCTCAGGGTTCGCACCACACAACAGGATTTCTGATTCGGGGCCACAACGATCTCAAATCGTAAATTCCCAACATGTTGAATATTTAGGATCTGAGATCAGTGCGGCCCTGACTGTTACGATGCAGGAAGGAAAGAAGCGGAGAGCGAATCCAATCGCAGCACTTTAATAAACAGGCAGGTAATCCAGGGTAAACAACAGCAACTCAGAACAGGAACATGGGACAGGAACATGGGACAGCTACAAGCAACATAACAACAACAAGAACTCCCAAAGACTGAACTAAAACACAGGGTTTAAATACAGGGGAACGGATGAGAGAAACAAGACACAGCTGGACAAATTAACAACACAGGTGGTTAACATGAACACAAACGAGGAGTGGAAAACTAGACAGGACTAAACCAACTAGACAGGACTAAACCAAATACACAATAATGGGGGGAAACACAAGACAGACAGGAACAAGACATGAAACACAAAACCCACACCGTGACACCGACGTTCTTCCAAGCAGATTCAATCACTCTTAGCACACCTCACACCACAGGGAAAATCTGATAAAATAATCTATAGAACATCATAATCTGGACTTTACCTAGGACTGTCTGGAGGGAAGAATTGGTCCCAAAATTATCCCTTAATCGAAACTGCCTTTCAAAGTGATCTCTCTAACCAATTGTCCAAAAAGCTGCCAATGGGGTCCGACTAGTGCCGCAAAAACTGGGTCGACAGATGCTCAGCTATGGCCTGACATTACCCTACGGCTGAGCGTCAACTTGGTGTGTCACGGCCTTTAGGATTAGTTTCAAATCACAATGAAATTAAAGCAGGAATCCTGTAAACATTTCTTATGATTTTTTTGAATAGGGATTCAAATATGACCTCTTTGTTTCCATAAAGAAACAATTCTACAAAATGCTTACTCACAAGAGCACATCAAAATAGGATAGCAAGAAGAAATTATATATATACCTCAGTTTTAACCATAACTTCACAGAGCTCAACTATAATTATAGCATTCAGCTGTAGTAATTATTTCTTTCCATTTAATCCACCGCTTTTAATCCTGAATAATCATTCAAAGTCCCTTCCCTGGAACACCTGATTATGATCCACTAAATTTGGCTAGTGTACCATTTTGTATCTGCACTAAAAGACAAAAAGTTTGTAATTGTTTCCCCCAACAGTTTACCGTGGTTGCAATCTCTCTGTGACTAATTGATTCCAGTGCAATGCACATAGGCAAATAATGACCAGACTCCTGCCATTAGTGGGGCTTTTAATGATATGTAAGGCAGCTAATCTTTTCTCATTACCTGGACCAAATGCCTGCTGGGATATAACAGTGTCTGCTGGCCGGAACGCAAATTGGTCTCTGCTGCACTGTTTGGACATTCTTTCAAGCTCCTGAAAACACAAAATAGTGTGCCGGAGAAAAGACATGGCTGTAAAAACACTTTCAAACTCAGTGGAGACCATGAATTTTATGCATTTTTGAGCTTTGCAGGCAGAAAAACATCCTGTTGCATCCTAGGAGGCTTGATTATGTTGCACACCAAGGTTTGTTTGGTACTAATAGTTTTCAAATTATGAATGAATCAAGTTTCCTTATTTCCCTCCTGTGCTGCATTTCTTATTACTCAGCCAACATTTCCATGTGGGTTTTTGATGGGCTGTCACTTGTGCCCTTCATGGGCAACCCAAATGGAGGACAGATAAATGTATCAATTGGTTCCACATGGGCCCCATGAATGTTAGCCAATAGGCGCCATGATGGCTCCATAATGGGTTCTAAGGGGGGCCCATTTAGATGTTCATTATATGGGCCCACTTTGGTCCAAAATGGGTGCTAATAATGGGGCCAAGGTGGGCTACACACAACATCCTTATGGAGCCCACATGGATGATCACCCTGGACCCACAAATGGTCCCATTATGTTTTTTTTTTTTTGCTGGGACCACAGTGAGTGAAAATTGGGCCCCATTTATTAATTTCTTTAAAGATTCCAGTGGGTCAAATAATGAGGTACTATGCAAAATTCACTTAAAAGCACCTGTACCAAACCAAACAAAGAATTCCTAAATTCTGATTTATATAGTTCTCTACATATTTTAAAATTACATAAAATCTTTTAAATAAAAAAAAGTGACTTCAACTCAGACTTCGTTAAGTTCGACTTGAGACTAACGTTGCTAAATTCCAAAAAACTATCAAATTATATAAGAGCAACAGTCAACGTGGTTAATATAGGTGAGTGAGGGGATTTGGGATTTTTTTTTTTTTTTTAAATGGAAAGTTGATGCAAATACTTTCCTTTGGAGCACTTTTTTAAATACACATAAATAAAAAGAAATTAGTCAAGGATCATTATTTATTAAATTATTACATAATCAAAAAATTAAATACTTAATCAATTGGTTGAAAATGTTTAAATACAATTGTCAGAGTTGTCCAAATCCAAAACAGCTTGAAAAAATAGGCTAATTTTAATAGAACAAAAGATAGCAAACAGGTACAAATTTAGAGTTTATTGAAAGACACATGGGTTATTGGCAGGTGAGTGATTTCAGATAGTACTGGTGATACTGGCATGGGAATGAAAGTCTTATCTGTTGCAGGTTATGGAGAGAAGTGGCTGGAGGACTGGCAGACGATGACTACAGAAGACAAGGCAATTCAATGCACAGGTGAGTTTCCCACAAGTAGGTAATTCAGTGTGGAATGACAAATAGACCAGACCAAGAAGGTGATTGGTGCTGGCTTTATGAAGGAACTGTTGAGGCTGATGGCAGACAGGTGTGGTGATTGTTGAGTTGAACAGGTGGTAGCCAGAGAGGATGATGGGAAATGTAGTGTGCTGAGGTGACAGGATTGTGACAGTAATATTGCCCAAATGAGGCCCATGTGGGACCCTCAAATAAAGAATAATGGGCAACCTAATGGGGCCTACAACTTTAACCAAACTGAGACCCACATTCAGACCAATAAAGTGCCCACTCTGACCCCATGCCCAGATGACGCCCATATAATCCAGATATAACCCAAATAAAACCCATGTGGGGTCCCCATGAGCATGTGACTGGGTAGTTCCCTTTCTTTTTGTTTTTAATTTACAATATTTATTTGCATGTTCCTCAGTGCTCCACAAATTTATAGCATACATAGATTACATTTTTGTTTTTTAAAAATGAGATATTTCTCAAGGAAAATCAAATGATGGCACCTGCTTTATACCAATAATGTGTTAACAACGCGATTCCCTAGGTCCTCTGAGATGCTTTCCTGTACACTACCCTTAGTGGTTGTCAGACATTAAAAGAGTAACAAGGGAAAACAATAATATGTAATTAAAAATAGGCCAATTCGCATGGGATAAGATATCTCAGTAAAACTGGCAGAAGTGGGAGGGGTAACTCGATTTACTCACTGCCGTCACCTTCCTGTCGTCATGTGCGTACTACATTTATTCCTGATATACGTCGCAAACACATATAACTTATGTTTTATATATATATATATAACTTCAGATTAGATTATGTTGGTAATAGGCACTTACCCAACGCTAAAAGAAGTTTTGTGCCTCTAACATGTGCTTTCTTTTTGATGTAAATGGTATGTGGAAAACGTATCGGGTTGCGACTGTAAGCCTTGTTCCCTGAGAAGGGAATGAGACACTGTGTCAACTACAACACTTTGGGGAGCGCCGTTAGCGTAACGCATCTGAAGTATGAATGAAATTAATCAGTACTAATACAGAAAAATCTGTATTAATCAGTATTATTTCACAGATCGCTTGAGTCACTTTTATTGCAGACCCGTAATCTACACGCTGCCTCGGCAAACGTGAGATTTGAGTCGCTCACAATATATTTGGCTTTCATCTCTCGAGAAGAAAGTCCAAGCGGCGCAGGCTGAAAACACCCGAAAATGCACGGCTGTGCGCGTCAAGATATTTTTTCAATGAACACAGCCAGCACCCTCAGGAACTGGCTGTGCATGCCTCGTGCCCACACAGAATCTTTATTGCAGAGTAGACCCGTAATCTAAGCGCTGCCTCGACAAACGTGACATCCAAGCCACTATAGATTCTGTATTGCAATGCAGACCTTTAATCTACGCAGTGCCTTGGCAACTTGAGATCCCAGCCACAGAATCTTTATTGCAGAGTAGACCCGACCTTTACGCACTGCCTCTGCAAACGTGAGATCCGAGCCACTAGATTCTATATTGCAATGCAGACCTTTATTTAGGACAATTCTTATTGGACAAACAACACCAAATGGACAGACAGTTTGAAACAGAGCGCTTGCTGAAGAGGAAAAACTAACTCTGTTGTGTGCCGGCGTCCCTTTGTAGCTTCCGTGTATGCCGTCACATGTTACGTCAAGACGCAGCACCAATCAGGATTGGATTAGTTTCATTCATACTTCAGATGTGTTACGCTAAGGGCGTCCCCCAAAGTTTCGTAGTCGACGCAGTTCGAGTTCCCTCGAAAGGGAACACTTGAGTTTTGTCACAGATTTGTCCCACCGCCTAGAACCCAACGAAATCTTCAAGAACATCCATACTTGGATAAACCACAGAAAGCTACTTTTAAACAAGAAATAAGGGGGAATTTTTACATACACATTTACAGCGGTCTATTCGAAGCGGATTAGTATTACCTGAGGCAATTTTTCCAGACCTTTTTACAGAAGGTAAACACCGCCGTAATCATTGTCCTGACATTGTCCGTAAGGATTACTGAGACGGCGCATTCAGACAGGACTAAAATTCTAAAATAACTGAAAAGCTCTGGTAATAATTACTTTACCCCACCTCTCCATGTAAAACTAATACCGTCTGAATAGGGCTAAAGTTGCATTAATTTCCTGTTATCACTGTAAAGCTGCTTTGAAACAATCTGCATTGTAAAAATCGCTATATAAATAAAGGTGACTTGAGTTCACTTAACTTTTTTGTTGACAAACATTATTCTCATTACAAATTTGGGAAAATGTCCACTGCGTTGTGTTTTCAAATTCACATTATAAGTGACCCAAACTAAGCTAAGAACCCTCTTTTTTGTCTCTTTTCATGTACTGCAGCTCCTCATGGTCTTTAGAGAAAGAAAAGGTGACAGTAGGTTTCAGTTAGCCTGACACAAAGCCCCTTCTCTGTAATGATGGATTGGGTCTGGGGTTAAGGCAACTCTCAGTTCACTGCAGCACGTCTTGCAGGAGTACCTGCTTGATTGCCAGAAATGATATACAGACCCTCCGGGGAGGAACGCTGCTCTTAACAGAGCCTGCAGATTATGAGCCCTGCGCTGCTAGAAAACCATCATGATGGAGGGACTCAATATATACTTATATACTCAAGCCCACATATAACTCTAGACCATTCCCAACTATTTCTCTGATTGCAAATATCACAATGACCAATTGAAGTCCACCACTGAAACAGTCAACTAGTTAAAGAGTAATTACTATAATGTCAAATGATTGGCATGTTTGGCATATCATGCAATATTCATGACATTAAAGCATCATTATTCTAAAATGCTTTAATCAACACTATTTTATCAGATACATTAAGTGAAGGAGTAATAAAGTCAAGTCAAGTCACCCTTATTTATATAGTGCTTTTTACAATACGGATTGTTTCAAAGCAGATTTACAGTGATAGCAGGAAAAAACAAAGTTTGTTTCGGCTGTACAGCAGATCTATAAAGAAAATAGTGTCATAGTTCAGATTATGTTAGTTCAGTAATGGTTCGCTTTTGTTATAAAAAAAGTTATTAGTTTAGTTAATATATATACATATAGTGATGTCATCGTCGTCCAGCTCAGTTCAGTTCTCATATAATTGTGTCAATGCAGGCAGATCAATAATATTGTTGAATATTAAGTCCCCAACTAAGCAAGCTAAGGAAAGCAGAGGACATTTCAAGAGCTATTATCTTATGATATATAAAAAATACTATTAATTTTAGTTGGAAGCAATTTGTAGCATTATTCAGATACAATACAACTCTTTTTTTTGTTCAATTTTTTTACACCTGAATGGTCACTCGATGAAGCCTGAGGTGTAATTCAAAAAGCTATCGTTGAGACATTTTAAGATTATATGAACTGCAATAAGGAACATTTGGCACAGATGAAAATGAGGGTTTGTTGTGGCTTAAGTTCTTAAGAAATACATTTCCTCTTTGCATACATGTATTTTTCCATTTATAAAACCTGATTTGTTTCGGAATAGTGTCAGTTGATTGAACTCTGAATGTGTTTATTTTAGTCTTATGTAGTCAATTTGAGTTCCCTCGACCATTTCATAAACTCGTCTTCAATATGTACACTATTATTTGATGTTCAGACTATTTGAGGTGCGGTATTAAATCACATTGTACTTAGCTTTTCATTTCTAAGAACAAGCTAAATTAATTTCGTGTGTTTAATCCAAATTTGAAACAGTAAAGTTGATGATAAATCCCCAAGACTTACAGGGAAACACTGCTTGTTTAATTATGACTGTAGTAATAAATAACTAAATAAGGGATAATCCACAGCTGTGCATTAAACGATTTTAATGCAGGACATGGAGGCAAAGAACCTTGGTCATTTGCCAGCACTGACTACTTAAAGCTGTTATGAAAACAGTGCATTAATATAGAACGGTGATAAAACTGACTTGGAACTACCTGTGCATTAAACAGTTTTATTGCAACACCTTTCAGCCAATCAGAATCGAGTATTCAGACAGACCATGGTATAAATATAAAAATACCACATAAGTTTACCCCTTGTTTTTTTTTTTTTTTTTTTTTTTTTTTATACTGATATCTGGGGTACACATACACAATCCATTTAAACGTTTTTGGTAGTATAATTTATTTATTTTTTAATTATGACAACTCTAGAATAATTTTAGCATTGTATTGAATATGACATTGTTAATGTATTTGGTCTTGGCGGACTAAGGGTCCTATTTTAAGGATCTAAGCACATGGTCTAAAGTGCACAGCGCAAGTGCAGTTAGGGTTGTTTCGAATCCACTTTTGCTAGTTTAAAGACAGAAAAAATGGGCGGCGTGCCCAACGCATGGTCTAAAAGGGTTGTCCCTATATTCTCTTAATGAGTAATGGGTGTGTTTTGGGCATAACATGCAATAAACCAAATCAGAATCTCATCTCCTATTCCCTTTAAAAAGCCAGTTGTGCTCACGCCATGGCGGATACGCTATTTACATGGCGGAATTTGCACCGGAAAGACTGAACGCTTCTCCAGACAGCAAACGGATCTAATGGACACAATGATAACTGTGCCAGGCTGAAACTAGCGAAACACACTTGTGTTGCACCTGTCGCTGCATTGCATTGACTTGCTACTGCTATTATATACACAGAGACTCTGCTGTGAGCATGTAAGATCTGCTGCTACATAATATAGACATACATAAATCCCATAGCAGATCAAGGCAAGTGAGCTGGGGAGGTGGAGGATTCAGAGGAACTCTGATAACACGCTGCAGGACTAGCCTACAGCAAACACTGAACCAAAATATTTGAATCGTGTCCAGCAATTTTATTGGCTGCAGGATCAACACAGGTCAATCAGCTTATGCCATGCGGTAATGATGCGATTGCTTGCAGATTGCATTTAAAGGACCTATCAGCCGGCACCATCTAGAGTTTCATGACTGAACTATATATGTTTTTGAGATAAAATAATACTTTTATTCAAGGAGGACACATTAAATCATTCAAAAGTGACAGTAAATACATTTATAATGTTACAAACTAAATTAAAAAAGAATTTCAAACAAATCCTCAAAAAAATGTATCACATGTTCCACAAAAATATGAAAGCAGCACAACTAGAATGATTTCTGAAGGATCGTATGACACTGAAGACGGTAATCATGCTGAAATGATTCAGAGTAATGATTATGTAAATTCAGCTGGTATCACAGGAATAATTTACATTTGAACTCTTCCCCGTCAGCAATTTTTTTTTTAAAAGTTGCCAGCCACCGCCAGCTTTTTTAATAATTTTCAAAAATTGATCAAAATATCAAGAATATTTTGTTGTATGAATATCTGAACATGCGATATATCAAAGGAAAGAACAGAGCTTTAATTTTAAACAAAACACAAAAATATTATAGCTTAATGCATTTTTAGCAACACTTGAATGTGGGTGAGTTTCATTAAAAAAAGCTACATTTTTAGGTCAAAGATAACAACATTGTGTTTTTGTCATAGACCACATCCAGATCGATGAAACCATAGATGGAGTTGTACTGTTTTTACTTATTTTTGATCAAATAAATGCAGCCTTGGAGAGCATAAGATGCTTCTTTCAAAAACATAAAAAAAATGTGTTACCGACTCCAAACTTTTGAACCGTGGTATGGTTGAAAAAAGGCCCTTGAATACTTCTTCAGTAAGAATAAGTTACAAAGATGGTTATATGTCTCCATTTTGGTACAGTATCTTACACAAGTAGTTGGTATTTCAGATCAAACGGTATATGTCAAAGGAACCAGGCCAGTGGAGTGAAAGTGAATCCGCCTTGTGTCTGCTTTCACCCGTCTGATAAAAGGTGTCAAGTAAGTGGAAAGGGCATGTTTGGCAGAATGGCACCTGCCCCCTGCTGGCTCTGTTTCAAATATGAACATACTATCGTGCAATCAAAAAGTTGCTTTGCATCACTATGGCACTGATGGCTAATCGTTCTTGCATGCTGATGTACATAATGCATGATAATGCTAAATATCCAGAGGCTTTGTTGTTTTGCATGTGGTTCATGTGCTATAAAAGGTCGGCATGTATAACAGGAAGTGGCCCATAATAAAGCATGAGATACATTTAATATGACACACTCAGCTAATGGGATGCAACAAAAATGAGATTCATTACTATCTAATGCAATAATAATGCATTGTGTGTCACATTTAAATTCATTTAAAATGTATAGGGGGTGATATTATGAATGATGTAAAACATTGTAATTTCTTTTCAAGCTTATTTTCTTATATCTTGCATGCTATTAACGATTTTCCATATACAGTGAGTCATTGAAATGGCAGAACTGTTAACGCAGATTCAGTTCTCTCGTGGAGGGTAATAATCACAACCTCCCACCATATGGCTCAGTGCGTATGAAATATAGATGCAGTGTGTGAGTTTATTGGGTTGCTGTGTGTGTTGAATGTGCTGGTATTAGGGCACTGAATGCAGGAGATCACCGCTGACCTTTCCATTAATACTGCTGCTCATGCTGCACACACCAAGCTCAATGCGACATTGCCACATGCAATCTTTAAACTGTTTTCCTGTAGCTCTTTATTTTTTCAATTTAACCTTTAGAAAAAAGAGTTTATATCACAGTAATATCTGCTTGTAAATGGCAACTGGCCTGTTCATTTTGGTGGAACCACAACCTCCGCCTAACGCTCCACAGTTTCTTCTGAAATCCCTAAGTCTATATTATTGCTGTTGTGTGTGTGTGTGTGTGTGTGTGTGTGTGTGTGTGTGTGTGTGTGTGTGTGTGTGTGTGTGTGTGTGCGTGCGTGCGTGCGTGCGTGCGTGCGTGCGTGCGTGCGTGCGTGCGTGCGTGCGTGCGTGCGTGCGTGCGTGCGTGCGTGCGTGCGTGCGTGGTGTGTGTGTAAAAGAATGAATGAATACATAAATACATACGCACATAATATGCATAGAAAAAAATATATATATATTATATAACATATAATATAATAACATATATTACATTACATTTACATACATATTATATTATTAACATATAATAACATATATTACATAGAGACTCTTTCACCTAGATATCATCATATAGAGACTGTGTCTGTTCCCCGAATTTGGAAATCCAAAAAACTGCCAAACCTTTCTAAGGTTAAAAATCTAATTGATGTTCAACAAATAAAAAACAGATATAATACAGATGAGCAAACGATAAAGCTTGGGTTGCTGAATATTCGATCCCTTAATTCAAAATCGCTCATAGTTAATGATAAGATTAAAGACTATAACCTAGATGTGCTGTGTTTGACAGAAACCTGGCTAAAACCAAACGATTACATTACTTTAAATGAGTCCACTCCGCAAGATTATTGTTATAAACATGAGCCTCGTCCGAATGGCAAAGGGGGCGGTGTTGCTGTAATTTATAGTAATATTTTCAAAACCACTAAGAAATCTAGTTTTAAATACTTCTTTTGAAGTGTTGGTGCTTAATGTAAAAATTTATAGTGTAAACAATAAATCACGTTTGAGAATTCTGCTGGCTACTGTATACAGGCCACCAGGGCACCATAAAGATTTTATCAAAGAATTTGCTGACTTTCTATCAGAATTAGTATTGGCTGCAGATAAAGTCCTAATTGTTGGTGATTTTAATATACATGTAGATAATGAAAAAGATGCATTGGGATTGGCATTTAAAGACATTATAAACTCAATTGGAGTGAGACAACACGTGTCAGGACCTACTCATTGTCGTAATCATACTCTTGATCTAATATTATCACATGGAATAGATGTTGATGGCGTTGAAATTCTGCAGCAGAGCGACGACATCTCCGATCATTATCTAGTCTCGTGTAAATTACATTTAGCCAAGGCTGCAAAGCCGACTCCGTGTTATAAATATGTTAGACCTATCACTTCTGCCACTAAAGATTGCTTTATCAATAATCTTCCAAATCAGTTTCATAATCTCAGCATCCCAGATAGCTTAGAAGAACTTGATATTGCAACAGAAACTTTTAACTCTCTCTTTTCCAGCACTTTAGACACAGTTGCTCCGCTGCGCTTAAAGAAGATTAAAGAAAATAGTCCAACGCCGTGGTACAATGAGCACACCCGGGCCCTTAAGAGAGCAGCCAGAAAAATGGAGCGAAACTGGAAGAAAACAAAACTAGAGGTATTTCGGATTTCATGGAAGGAGAGCTCGATTGCTTACAGAGAGGCCTTAAAAGATGCTAGAACTAATTATTTTTCAACCCTATTAGAAGAAAATAAACATAATCCTAGGTATTTATTTGAACAAGTGACTAAACTAACGAAAAAGAAAGCTTCAAGCCCAGAAGTTTATAAGAAACACAGCAGTAATGACTTTATGAACTTCTTCACTTATAAGATTGATAATATCAGGGACAAAATTATAACTATGCAACCGTCTACTACAGTATCGCATCAGGGTGTATATTGTAGTCTCCGTGAGGAGCATTTTGATTCATTTGTTGCTATAGGAGAGGAAGAATTTTGCAAAATTGTTAATTCATCTAAATCGACAACTTGTATGCTAGACCCTATACCGACTAAGCTACTGAAAGAGATGCTTCCAGAGGTCATAGATCCTCTTCTAGGTATCATTAATTCATCTTTGTCATTAGGATACGTACCAAAAACCTTTAAGTTGGCTATTATTAAACCGCTTGTTAAAAAAACGCAACTTGATCCTACAGAATTAGTCAATTACAGGCCAATCTCGAATCTGCCTTTTCTGTCAAAGATACTAGAAAAAGCAGTATCCTCACAACTGTGTTCCTTTTTAGAAAGAAATAATATCTGCGAGGATTTTCAGTCCGGATTTAGACCGTACCATAGTACTGAGACTGCTCTCATTAAAGTCACAAATGATTTGCTCCTATCATCCGATCGTGGTTGTATCTCTCTATTAGTGTTACTTGATCTTAGTGCTGCATTTGATACTATAGACCACAACATTCTTTTAAATAGACTAGAAAACTATGTTGGCATTAGCGGAATTGCACTAGCATGGTTTAAATCATACTTATCTGACCGTTTTCAGTTTGTATCAGTAAATGAAGAGATGTCTTATCGATCACAAGTTCAGTATGGCGTACCACAAGGCTCAGTACTAGGACCGCTGCTCTTCACTCTGTACATGCTACCATTAGGAGATATCATTAGGAAATATGGAATTAGCTTTCACTGTTATGCTGATGATACTCAGCTGTATATTTCTTCAAAACCTAACGAAACTTACCAATTCACAAAATTAACGGAATGCATAGCTGATATAAAAAATTGGATGACCAGTAATTTCCTATTACTAAATTCTGAAAAAACAGAGATTCTAATCATTGGACAAAAAACTTCCTCACCTAATAACCTAGAATACTGTCTAACACTTGATGGCTGCTTTGTTAAGTCTTCGACGTCAGTTAGGAACCTGGGTGTGCTCTTTGATACCAATCTTTCATTTGAAAGTCACGTGTCTAGTATATGTAAAACCGCATTTTCCATCTTAAAAATATATCTAAATTACGTCATATGCTCTCACTGACAAATGCGGAACAATTAGTTCATGCTTTCATGACCTCAAGGCTAGATTATTGTAATGCTCTACTGGGTGGTTGCCCTGCACGCTTATTAAACAAACTACAGCTAGTTCAAAATGCAGCCGCTAGAGTTCTTACCAGAACCAGGAAGTATGACCATATTAGCCCGGTTCTGTCAACACTGCATTGGCTGCCTATTAAACATCGTATACATTTTAAAATATTGCTGATTACTTACAAAGCACTAAATGGTTTAGCTCCCCAGTACTTGAGCGAGCTCTTAACGCATTATAGTCCTGCACGTCTACTGCGATCTCAAAATTCTGGCCAGTTGATAATACCTAGAATATCAAAATCGACTGCTGGCGGTAGATCCTTTTCCTATTTAGCACCAAAACTTTGGAACAATCTTCCTAACACGGTCCGGGAAGCAGATACAGTCTGTCAGTTTAAATCTAGACTAAAAACACATCTCTTTGGCTTAGCATACACATAACACATTATAGATTTCTATAATTCAATGTTAGGCTGCATAGATTAGATCAGCCGGAACCGGGAACACTTCCCATAATTCCTGATGTACTTTGTACATCATAAGAAGGATGGCGTCTACGCTAATATTAGTCTCTCTGTTTATCCCGAGGTTTACCGCAGACCGCCGGATCCAGGGCATATCCAGATCTGATGAAGGACCATCACATGGACATGACAACACGCATTATCAGGGCTGTGAAGGCCCATGGACACCTCACCACACTCATCCCCTCACCGGCCGGATGACCCAACCCAACCAGATGAACTGGATAATATCGTGAAAGTTCTGACCCCACCTGACTCCTGACATTATGCTGCCTAACTCATAATCATACACTGTTCATTCGTTGGCCAAAGGAGGACTGGCCCCCCGACTGAGCCTGGGTTCTCCCAAGGTTTTTTTCTCCATTCTGTCACCTGATGGAGTTTTGGTTCCTTGCCACTGTTGCCTTCGCCTTCTGGCTTGCTTAGTTGGGGACATTTAATTTTCAATTGAACAATACTATTACAACATTGTTTTCCTGTTATCTCTGTAAAGCTGCTTTGAAACAATTTGTATTGTAAAAAGCGCTATATAAATAAAGGTGACTTGACTTGACTTGACTTATACATAATATGCATCATACACAGTTCTCTTCCTGTGTATAAGCTTTGAATTTATTGTTTTTTAATATTTATAATGTATCTGTGAATCTACAACACAAATTCAGCAATGTTTCTGTTATCAGTTATTCTAAAGGATATTCAAATCATATAGTGCATTAAAACATTTTGAACTCCTGCTTGCCTTAGACACACACATACATTACAAATCTGAATATGAATCTCAACAATGGTGAAAATCAAAAGTGCAATGTCGCAATGCATGCTGGGTTCCAGTATAAAACTCCCAGCATCCACTGCATGAATAAATAAATACAACAAATTATTGACACCATCGTTGAGAGACATGTGCTGATTTTTGAAATCTTTGTGTTTCTACAAAACAGTGTTGCTCTGTTTCTTTGGTTGTGCATGATGTGTTTAAAAAATTGTCATTGTAACATTGCTGTAGTTTCACAGTGGTGTAACATTTTTGATACAGGATTTGAATGAGATCAGTGAATGAACAGGCTATATGATGATTTTTTTTATCATAAACAATATAACAAATTGCATTCACAAACCATGTGTGTACACAAGTCTGGCTTGCAAAAACACAGTCAAGGAGCCAGTCAAAATATAAAATTAAACAGTCAAGGGTCAGCCTCCCAACTAAAGCAAAATTGATCTCCATAATGGTAACTTCAAACCAAACATTTTCAATTAAACATTTCAATAACAACTTCTGTATATGTATGACAGAAAAAAAGTAATACTGGTTAATAATAAGTGTAATAATGTGTAATGGTTGGAAGTCAGTTGTAGTTCTTGTGTTTCTCTATTTTCTGTTTGTGATTTCTTCTTTCCTTCCGTTATTCTGCTTGTTAACAGCATTAGTTCATAACTAATGATCAACAATCACTTACATATTCACTTAATTATCTCACTGCAACACTGCGTCAATGTTACTTTTTACTCTTTGTAGTGTGGATTTTCCTGTGGGCTTGAAAGGGTTAACAGTGTAAGATAAAACGACACAGCCACAAAATGTATTTAAACAGTAATAAACTGTAAGTTATAATACAGGTATATAATGGCAACACTGTTGCCAGTAGTTTACTGTAGAATTTCATTTTTTTGGGGTCACCATTTTGCTAAGTGGTAGAGTCCGTACTTCAGTCCAGGAGAAAATCTAGATTCATTGATGATATATTGCATGTTGCTTTATTTAAAGTAACACTAAGTAATTTTTCAACCTTCATAATATATTTCCAAGACCCCTGTGATGGTACATCGACTTAAAATAAGTTAAATGACTCGTCTTCCATAGCCTGACGTGGTCTGTGTCGCTTTTACTGGCACTATGTAACTTCGGGTTTCGGGTAGGAACCCGTGCACAAAAAAGAACTACAAAATTCGACTGCTTTACGTCAAGCGCTACAATAGTCATTATTTCGTTTTTCTTCGTTTCTGATGTCGCAATACATTATCCTTTCATGAAATCATGTAACATACTCTACCTTGTCTGTGGACATCATTCATTCTAAAGCTGGTGCTGGATAAACAGCGAGCGTGCGTGCGACGGTAGGCTAAATTATTTACAACAGCGGAAATTGGACAATTTAGTTTCCAACCAGTAGGGCGACCGAAGAGGAAAATTTACTTGGTGTTACTTTAACACGCGGTGACTATGTATTTGCTGGTCCAGTGGAAGTTTCCTTATTTACAATATTGTTTTAGTGGTCTCAAATGAAATAAGTTTACAGTAATACTTTGCTAACATTATTAGTGCATTATAAATTTTAGTTAATGCATTTAAACGACAATTGGTCAATTTAAGGCAGTCCGTATCTGCATGAAATTAGTTAACTTGAGCTTCAATTTAGTGAATTTATACAGTGAACATACTGCTAGATTACCGTAAATAACTGCAATTAACAGTAAATTACTGGCAACAATTCACTGAATTTCCACTTTGGTAATTTTTTGAAATTAATCATATAGGGCCTTAAAATATTAAGATGACAAAAGAAAAGTTGGCCAAGAACCAAAATCTAAAAGGAAATTATAATATTTTGTAATACTTCTTGAGTTACAGGCAACACAAGAAGTGCTTTCCCATTTTTGAATGGGAAAATGAACTGTCACGGGTGGCATATAATGCAACAAAGATGGCTGAAGTCAACCGATTTTACTAACAGAATTTTTTTTTTAGTTTTTTTTCATGGTATTTTCACAGCCCTTGAGTTGACAGATAATGACCCTATTCGATTTAAGGACACCTTGTTTAAATGACAATAGTGAGCCATTTTTTAAAAATCAAGTTGCCAAAGCTGATATAAGCTGAACTTTATCAAATATAGACAATGAAAGTAATTTTGCAGTTTTTATCTTTGACTGACACAAATTTAACATTATAACTGAAACAAGTTGTGATAACACTTTCACGTTAAAGGCAAAATGTGAAATGTAATCTAAAATAATGCTCTTTTGTGAATTATCACTGCTGCGCTCAATGGAATATTGAAAGGCACTGAAAAAACTGCCCTAGGAGTTCATATCAAATCAATGGCATCTCATGACTGAATATTTCAGTTCACTTATCAGTTTAAAGGCAGATCCCCAGTGCCCTGTCTGCTATTTAGCTGCCATGGTTAAGTGTGCTTACTTAAAGACTTTCTTAATATTGAGAAATCATGCTCCATGTGCAATTTTAATCATTAAAATTAGATCACTTTGTATGTCACTGATCTCAACAATAAGCCATGGAGGGTCATTATTTTCACAGCAACTCTCTCTGAGGATTCATGGAAGTGATTTGCTGTTTTACACGTACAGAGCTGATGGATAGACGCTTTACCGAGATGTAGAGACATTAATAATTACTTCACCAACACAAACAGTTCATGAAGTATACATGACTGGCCTCATTTCCATGAAACGCAGCATATAGGGTTGATTGGAGCTGTGAGGCTTGCATCATCCCGTCTGAGAAATCTTGGTGATGTGTACAGTAGCTCTTTATCAGGTTCTTGGAAACCAGACACATGGCATTTTCAGAGCATGAGTGATACGGGACCTAATTAAGGAAATGGGAGGTATAATGAGAGAGTGTAATATGAAGGCTTGATTATGGTGGTGACACTCAACGCTAAATGGAGGAGAGGTATCAACGCTCTTTAGGGACTTTTTGGATATATACTTAGACAAACTCTTATCTTTGAGTGTTTGTGAATCATGACTCACTTTAGGTGGAATTGGCTAAGAATTAATTGTGCTCAATGCAGGGTTATTGGGTTATTAAATGGAATTAAAACTAAAACCATAAAAAAAAATAACTTGGTGTTCTAAAGCTAAAATTGAAATAATTTAATAAATATTTTATTAGAAATAAAAAAAGCATATACAATGGCAAAACAACTAAATTACTAAAACTTTTACTATAATAAAAAAATAAAACGTATTCAAAAGATTAATACAATTTATGGTGACACTTAAATTTAATGTGACGTAGTTACACATTGCTACATATACAGGTAACACTGTTCCTTCATTAATGCATATTTACACAGGAAAAAAATAAGTAACGTACTATTAACATTCTAATGACTACTATTAAATAACAAGAAACTCAGATTATTGAATTAGTAAGTAATTGCACTCAGTTGAATGAGGTAGTTCACTAATAGCTAACCAGTAGCTGTTTTAACACCTCTCTGAAGACTATATACAGGTTCATAATTAATATTAATATTGCATAATGTATAATATAAGGTAATGGTAACCTATTAGTAATGAATCAAGTGTTACTACATCCTTCAAAAAGACCTACATATCATTTGAATCAGTATTCTAAAGTGAAAAGCTTGACAACTAGGCCTACCTAATTATTGACTGAAGTCATTGTAAGATTTTGAGGTTTTTGTAAGGTTTTGGATAGCAATGACTAAAGTGTTACCAAATCCATCAGAAGGAATTACTATTCAAAATCTTACAAAAATCTCAAAAGCTCACAATGATTTCAGTCAAATTATGTTTTTCACTTTAGAATACTGATCCAAATAATTAATAGTTCCTTTAGAAGGATGTGGTAACACTTGAGTAATTACTAGTGTGTTACCGTTACCTTTTATTATTAATTGTGCATTATTCATGTTAATTATGAACCTGTATACCTATATAGTAGTTCTCAGGGAGGTATGAAGAAAAAATTGTTGTTACTGATAAATAGTAAACTACCACATTCAACTGAGTGCTATTACTTACTAATTTGTTAATCAGAGTTTCTTGTTAGTTAATAGTAGTTACTAGACTGTCAATAGTGCGTTACTCATTTGTTCCTGTATAGTTATTCATTAATTAATGAACAGTATTCTAAAGTGTTACCCATGTACTTACTATAGTAATAACAGTAAGTTATTGATAGTTTTCTCTTATGAGTCTACATCTCCTTTATAAGCCTGAGCAACACCTCATGGTCCCTTCAGCTAGAGACACAAAATCACTTTCCAGAATGTTTTCGTTCACTGTTCCTTGCTGGTAGAATAATCTTCCCAACACAGAGTCCCAGACGATATTCAAGAAACAGCTGAAAATGCATCTCTTTTATCAGCACTTCAAGCTTCTACTATGTCCGAAACGTAGAGCACTTCTTGTGTTTATTGGCTCTTTGTGATGGATCGCTTGTTGTATTCCTCATTTGAAAGTCGCTTTGCATAAAAGAGTCTGCTAAATGAATAAATGTAAATGTAATTCCCAATCCTCACGCTCCACCACTGCAGCTTAGACACCTGAATCAGCTCTGAAATTGTGCTAATTGTGTGATAATTATTACACTCCACTCCATAATTTGATGAATAGCCACAGCACAACAGACAAAATTCAGTTTACTGCCTGTATTTTTGTTGGTAGTAATAGTGCGAAGTTAATTGCACCAGGAAAATAGTTGAGTTTTGTGAATAAGATGCAATTGATAATAAGCCGAATTTACAAAGAAAATAGGTGTGTTGCTATTTTTTTAATTTACAATAACGCCTGGTTTAAAGGTTAAATTTTGCCTTAAAATACTATTTTGTGTATTTGCCCCTCATTTTGTCTAAATGTATAATATATGGTCCAAATTTGTCCAATTTTTGTTTTTACAATTGTTAGGACGGGACACATTTTTCACTGGTTAATGGCCAACTGTTAATCTTAATTTAGTAAATCAGAACTTTTAATGACATACTAATAAAAAAACTGGAACATACAACAGTTGTGCTTGAGAAGATTCCATGTTCTTTTATAAGGCTGTTATTTCATTTGACGACAAAATAATGGCGACTCCAGTGAATGTAAATGTGACTTTGTTTATAAAAAAAAAACACAGTTGGATAGCTCCATTGTACCAGCCAATCAGATTAGAGTTTGTCATTTTAAGATCTGTGTTAGCATAACACACTAACTGGACATGCCATTTGAATCTCACTGTGTTCTTCAGTCAATGGTAATTTCAATGACCTGAAATATCCTCATTAAATGAAACAGGCTCTATACATGTTCTGGCTAAGGTAATCTCTTTATGTCAGGATCAGTGAGTACAGGAGTCTTGTTAACAGTCGTCTGATAATGGCTTTATATTTAGCATCACTTGTTTGTTAACCATATTCACCTTTTCGTTTAAGAAGCTCTCTTGCGGTATTTAGGAAAAGTTAACTCAAAAATGAAGGGAAAAATAGGAATTTACTCTTTTTTTCTGCTTCTACTTTTTTCTGTGCAACACAAAATAAAAATTTGTGAAGAATGGAACATCTCAATGCTCCATTGCACGCTATGCCCGGTGTGCAGTGATATTAATGTTCAATTATAGTATTAAATATGGAGAGTCTCAAGAAGAAGTGACAACATGTAGAATGCAACATGAAATTCCTGATGTAGGTAACTATCTTCTAGTCATTGATTAGCATATTCTGTCATGATTATCTATAAATTGTGTTCCTGGGGCAGGTTTTATTTACATTTTAGGGTTAGTGATGTCACTAACCCACGAAGAAGCTTATTGTAGTCCCTACCAGCTGTTTTTTTTGCAGTCCTTAAAAAGCCATTTCTGTAAAAAAGAAAATCTCCATTTGCTTTGATCTTCGATATCATAACTTTGCAGATGTTGTTTATGCTCAAACAGACACATTACTAACTAAAGTGAAAAAGGTGAAATTATGTTCAACCACCCCTTTAAAAAAAAGATATTTGAAAGCTACAACATACGGCAAGATTTTCAGTGGATAACTGAAGTGCAGGCTGTCACACAAAATGGCTTCAAATTGAGTCATATGGTAAAATTGGTACACTCATGATTTTTTTTTTCTTTCAGACAGACATTATGCAGTGAAAAAGAGATGTGCAAAAGCTGTTCTAAATTGAGAAAAAAAAGAATAAGTGAAGTATTCCTTTATTGCATGCTTAGTGAATAGACGTTTATCAGGATAGGACATTAATGTGCTCAAAAATCGGCCAAATGTAGACATAAACATACATATTTTCTGCTCGCCGTATTATGGAGATAGCAGCAGTCAGGTGCGATAAATGCAGCACCAAGTGCATAGTTGCAAAAATACAAAATCACAGCCATTGCCAAGAATCACATTTACTGAGTATACGAGTGCCAGAGCATGAATCAAAGTTACCGCATTCACAAAGAGTGGTGTATATTACATTAACCAAAGAAAATACGGTGGATAAAACTGTAGAAAGGCAGAACATAATTACCCGTGAGATAATGAATAGGCAGGTCAATTTCCTCTTCTCTAAGAGTTTCTGAAATTACTCCTCTCAAATACTTGACAACAATGTACTGTAATTACAGACCTGGAGGCTCGTGCAGAACACCCCGAGCCGCCCATCGCCTGGCACTAGGCACAGACATTTATAAACAGCATGATAACACATACTAGACAATGTCTACGTTCAGTTTCCATTAAGCAGGAAGACTTAGTGCAGGATCTACAGTATGCTTTCATTAATGTGCTATTGGGCAAAATATATCTAGGTCAATGGCGTGACACTCTTATTGTGTCTGGATCTATTAATTTAGGACTAATTTCTGTTGTGCTGAATGCTGGACTCTGGCATGAATAAATCATGCAAATTACAGCTTAATTGTTTACTGTTTTCAGCTTTTTTTGCACTGCTGTTGTTATGTTCACTGTTTCCTTTGAGTTGTGTGTCATATCGTCCCTAAAAAGGAATAGCTCACCAAGAAATACAAATTCTGTCCATGATATCCTTTCCCTCATGATGGTCAAACTCAGTATGACTTTCTTTCTTATGCAGATAACAAATGGAGAAATGATATATATATATATAATATATATATATATATATATATATATATATATAATATATATATATATATATATAATATATATATATATATATATATATATATATCCCAGTTGCTCATTCCCATACAATAGCAGTCAATAGTGACTCACTTCCAAACTTTAAAAATGAGAGAAAAGTATCATAAAAGTATCTTGCGCCTTATATTCGGAGTCAGTTTTGGTGACACCAGGGTCGGCGCCACGAGGGGGCCCCAGGGGGCCTGGCCCGGCCACCTAGGTCACTGTGCCCCCTCACCTCTGGTCAGCGCACCACCCTGCCTCGGAACCTCGGAACGCTATTTCAGCCGCTTAGACTCTGCAACAGGCACGCTACCACTGTGCCCTTTTATTCCTGACATATTATAATTAACTTAACTACATATATATATTTTATATTTTAACTATAACTACATATATAACGCTGATTTTGTTTGAGTTCAATGGTCTAGTGGTAGATATTTTGCCAAGCGTGTCAGAGGTTACGGGTTCTAATCCGCATCCGTATAGTTTTTTTTTTCTGTCTCTCTCAAAACCGAATATGTTTATCTTTGGTCACAGTCTATATCAAGCATGAATAGAGAGTCTCCGCTACTGCGATAGATTTGAAGCGCGCGTCCGAGTGAAGACTGCGCGAGCCGCAAGAGAACAACTGTATCCATGACTGTAATGTTTTGTCTGAAGTTCCCTGATTTCACCACTAGATGGCATTATTTATACCCAGTTTATGTTTCCTTAATTGGTTGTCATACTCTCACCTGTGTTGAATTACACCTAATGATAAACCCTATTTAAGGCTTCACTGCATTTTGGTTTTTGTTCAGTCCTGATGTCAGCCAAAGTGTTGTCATTTCTAAGAACTTTTGGATTTGAGATGTTGCCTTCTGTTCTGCTCTGGGAAAGTATGTTTTTGTAACCCTTTTTGTGGACTTCTGATTTTTTGCCTCTCTGGACTTATGTTTGAGAAGATATTTTTTCTGTCTGGATTACCCTTTGTGTTTTGCCTCTCAAGGAGAGTTGTTTTTTGTTTTTTTCCATCGGAAGTAAAGTGCCAAATATTAAACTCAGACTTTTTGACTGTCCTTTTGTCCTCTGCATTTGGGTTAAACCTCCACCAGTGGTGAAGGGGTTAGTATCAAGGACACACACAACGGAGACCCGAGTTCGATCCCCAGCTGGATCCTAACAGTAGGACTGAACCATGGATATTAACCCAGCAGAGGAAGACCAACCCCTGAGTAATGCAGAACGCATCTTAGCTGCTGTTACAAGCCAGGCAGCCACCATGGAACGACATGAACAAGTCCTTGCACAACAGGAACATGCCGTATCAAAACTTGGTCAGGCTGTTACAGAGATCCTACAGCATCTTCAAACCTTTTCAAGCCCACAGCAGGATGCTGATTCTCAACCCCCGGCACAACCAGCACTTCCCAGCACCTCTACTAGCCACTCTGAGATTCATCTGCCTCACCCTGAAAGTATGCTGGAGGTCCTGGTGGTTGTAAAGGCTTTCTTACCCAGTGCTCATTGAACTTTGAATTGCAACCTAATAAGTTTCCAACATCACGTAGCAAGGTGGCCTATATCATACCTCTTTTATCCGGGAAAGCCCTAGCCTGGGCCACTGCACTGTGGGAGCAGTCTCCACAACCATCGGTTTGCTCAAATTACCCTCGTTTTATTGAGGAGATGAGGCGTGTGTTTGACCATCCGGTAAGGGGACGTGAGGCAGCTAGCCGTCTCCTTCAGCTATCCCAAGGTACTCAAAGCGTTGCGGAGTTGGCAGTGGAATTTCGAACTCTATCTATGGAGAGTGGCTGGAATCAGGAGGCTTTGACTGTTGCTTTCAATAGAGCTCTTTCTGAGGAACTTAAGGATGAATTGGCGGCCCGAGACCCTGCAACAGACCTAGATTCCTTGATTGATATGGCTATTCGATTAGATAATCGTCTTCGAGAGAGGCGTAGGGAGCGTACAGAGTCTTCTAGATCTGTTCCCGTTCAACATCCTGCAGTTCTGCCTTTGCCTCCTGATCACCCTATCCCATCTGTAACCTACACCGAGGAACCCATGCAGCTGGGCCGATCACGGCTTTCCATGTCAGAGCGAAACCGCAGATTCAAGGAAAAATGCTGCCTGTATTGTGGCGAACCTGGCCACTTTCGAATTTCCTGTCCAATCCTTTCGGGAAAAGCCAACTCTCGTCCAGTAAAGGGAGGACTGTGATGAGAGAGATTACCCCTCCCAACTCAGCATCTTCTGGGGTTCTCTTGTTTGCCCACCTTCTATGGAATGATCAGTCACATTCCCTAAAGGCCTTCGTGGATTCTGGGGCTGCTGGAAACTTTATGGATTTGGAAATTGCCAGACGTCTTCAGGTACCACTGATCAACCTGGACGACCCACTGACCATCACGGCCCTGGATGGTAGACCCCTTGGTTCTGGTCGGGTGAGTCTAAGCACTATTCCTGTACATCTCCGGGTTGGGGGTCACCAAGAAACTATACAGTTTTATGTAATAAAGTCACCAGAATTTCCTTTAATCCTTGGTTTTCCCTGGCTTGTTCTCCATAACCCCCATATAGATTGGTCCTCTGGTAACATTGTCAAATGGGGTCCTAATTGTGATAACTCGTGTCTCTCTACTTCACCTCTTGAGATTGTCTCTCCCAACTTAAGTCAGACTACCCATGGGCTGTTAAGGACTAATCTGCAGTTATCTGAGACACCTCCAGAATTATCCACTGTTCCTCCTGATTATGCAGACCTTCTAGACGTGTTCAGCAAGAAGGCGGCTTGTCCTTACCTCCCCACAGACCTTATGATTGCGCAATCGACTTGCTTCCTGGAATGTGCCCTACAAGGGGGAGACTGTTTTCCCTTTCCCCACCAGAGAGGAAGGCCATGGAGGACTATATCCATGAGGCCCTGAAATCTGGCCCTGATACGTCCCTCGACTTCACCAGCAGGAGCTGGGTTCTTCTTTGTCGCTAAGAAGGATGGGGGCTCCGACCCTGTATTGATTACAGGAGTCTCAATAAGATCACCATAAAGAATCGTTATCCTCTTCCACTAATGTCTACTGCCTTTGAGTTGCTTCAGGGGGCAACTGTATTCACTAAACTGGACCTTCGCAATGCTTATCATCTGTCCGTATCCGCGCTGGGGATGAATGGAAGACTGCTTTTAATACACCCACAGGCCACTATGAGTATAAGGTCATGCCCTTCGGTTTGGTAAATGCTCCTGCAGTATTTCAAGCTTTGATTAATGATGTGTTAAGAGACATGCTGAATAGATTTGTGTTTGTATATCTGGATGATATTCTTATCTTTTCCAAGAACCTCCAGGAGCACGTTCAGCAAGTTCGTCTAGTCCTCCAGCAACTTCTGAAGAACCATCTGTTCGTCAAACTTGAGAAGAGTGAGTTCCATGTTCAAGAGGTATCCTTTCTGGGCTTCATAGTATCTAATGGTCACATCCAGATGGACCCTGCCAAGACCAAAGCGGTTAAGGATTGGCCTCAACCCACCTCCATCAAGCAGGTACAACGTTTTCTTGGCTTTTCCAATTTCTATCGTAAGTTCATACTAAATTTCAGTGCCATTGCTACTCCACTTACGACTCTCACTAGGAAGAATGTTAAGGGCTTTCAGTGGACAGACGATGCTGAAAAGGCGTTCTGCAAGTTAAAGGATAGATTTATTTCAGCGCCTATCCTTACTATCCCAGATCCTGAGCTGCCCTTCATAGTCGAGGTGGATGCCTCTGAGGTAGGGGTCGGAGCTGTACTCTCCCAGCGGGCCAGAAAAGACAACAGGTTGCATCCTTGTGCTTTCTTTTCACACAAGCTCTCTTCTACGGAGAGAAATTATGATATTGGTGACAGGGAGTTATTAGCTGTTAAGCTAGCATTGGAGGAATGGAGGCACTGGTTGGAGGGGGCCAAACATCCCTTTGTTGTATGGACGGACCACAAGAACCTAGCTTATATCCAGGATGCCAAGAGACTGAACTCTCGCCAGGCCCGATGGGCTCTATTCTTTAATCGCTTTGACTTTGTTCTCTCCTATCGACCAGGATCTAAGAATCAAAAGCCTGATGCCCTCTCCAGGCATTTTGACCCACCCAACATGGTGTCAACCCCAGTGATGATCGTCCCCACGTCCAAAATCCTGGCTCCAGTTAGATGGGGAATAGAGACCAGGGTTAGAAGAGCACAGCAGCAGGAAGCTGACCCAGGTAATGGACCACCTGGTCGTCTTTTTGTACCTAAGAGTGTGCGCACTGATGTTTTGCAGTGGGGACATGCCTCATCAATCACATGCCACCCAGGAGTCAGTAGGAGTCTTGAGTTCATTTGCAGACGCTTCTGATGGCCAAGGGTTGCTGATGAGTTAAATCCTTTGTTGCTGCCTGCCCTGTTTGTGCCCAGCATAAAGATTCCAGGTCTCGTCCACAAGGTCTTCTGCTACCCCTCCCCATTCCTGCTCGTCCTTGGTCACACATTTCTATGGACTTTGTAACGGGTCTACCACTCTCCCAAGGTAACAAAGTGATTTTGGTGGTTGTGGATAGATTTTCAAAAGGTTGCCACCTTATAGCACTGCCAAAACTTCCTTCGGCTCCACAGACTGCTGAGATTGTATTGGAGCATGTTTTTAGGTTGCATGGCTTTCCCCAAGATGTGGTTTCAGACCGTGGCCCTCAGTTTGCATCCAGGTTCTGGAGGGCCTTCTGCCAGCTCATTGGTGCTTCAGCCAGTCTGTCATCTGGATTTCATCCCCAGTCGAATGGACAGACTGAAAGAACTAACCAAGAGATTGAGACAACCTTGAGATGCCTAGCCTCAACCAACCCAACGTCATGGAGCAAACACTTGATATGGGCAGAATTTGCCCATAATACTCTTCGCCATTCCTCAACGGGTATGTCACCTTTTGAATGTCAGTTTGGCTATCAACCTCCTTTATTCTCTGAGCAGGAGTCTGAGGTGGGAGTTCCGGCGGCCCAACATCTGGTTCAACGCTGCCACAGAGTGTGGAGGAAGGCCCGAGCTGCACTTTTGAAGACTTCACGGCTGCAACAGCAACAGGCCAACCGTCGCCGCAGGCCAGCACCATCTCTTCGTCCAGGGCAGAAAGTCTGGCTGTCTAGCAAGAACATTCCCCTTAAAGTTGAAGCACGCAAACTGGCTCCCAGATTCATAGGCCCCTTCAAGGTTTTAAGGAAAGTAAACCCTGTTTCCTACCGTCTCCTACTTCCCAAGTCTTTGCGCATACATCCCACCTTTCATGTTTCATGCTTAAAACCTGTCAAGTACAGTCCTCTGTCTCCTGCCACCAGGTCACCCCCAGCTCCACAAATCATTGATGGCCAACCAGCATACATGGTCAAGCAGATACTGGACACTCGTCTGGTTCGTGGTAAACGTCAGTTTCTAGTGGACTGGGAAGGATATGGGCCAGAGGAACGGTCTTGGGTCCCTACTCGCCAGATCCTGGACAAGAGTTTGATTAGAGACTTTCAACGTCCTCACTCTACCCGAGCCTTTGGGAACGTCGGGAGCCGTTCCTAAAAGAGAGGGTTCTGTAATGTTTTGTCTGAAGTTCCCTGATTTCACCACTAGATGGCATTATTTATACCCAGTTTATGTTTCCTTAATTGGTTGTCATACTCTCACCTGTGTTGAATTACACCTAATGATAAACCCTATTTAAGGCTTCACTGCATTTTGGTTTTTGTTCAGTCCTGATGTCAGCCAAAGTGTTGTCATTTCTAAGAACTTTTGGATTTGAGATGTTGCCTTCTGTTCTGCTCTGGGAAAGTATGTTTTTGTAACCCTTTTTGTGGACTTCAAATTTTTTGCCTCTCTGGACTTATGTTTGAGAAGATATTTTTTCTGTCTGGATTACCCTTTGTGTTTTGCCTCTCAAGGAGAGTTGTTTTTTTGTTTTTTCCATCGGAAGTAAAGTGCCAAATATTAAACTCAGACTTTTTGACTGTCCTTTTGTCCTCTGCATTTGGGTTAAACCTCCACCAGTGGTGAAGGGGTTAGTATCAAGGACACACACACCGGAGACCCGAGTTCGATCCCCAGCTGGATCCTAACACATGACACTGATAGCAGCGGCAACCAGCGCGCAGCTTGATTTAAAAAAACAAAACCTTTTAGCACTAGATCTCTTATTTAATAGCGAACTAAATGAATGATCTGCTAGTTAACTGGAGATGTTTTATTTCTTTTATTGTTATTTTGGTGCATCCGTGCAATGTTTCAAAAAGTGGTGGGGGACAATATCGATCCTGAGAAAAACCCGCAAATTACGCATATGATGACGACTTCACTGGATCTGAACAAATTTTTGCCCTGGACGTCCTGGACTCCTTAATCCTATTGCCCTGTCAGGCTCCTCCTTCCCTTCGGTTCCACTATGTTCCTCACTCCCACCAGCTCCGCCCCGGCCTGCCGAGTCCCTGTCTCCACTTCAGACCCGCTAGCTGGCTGCTCCACCTTGACCAGGTCTATGGTGTCACCCTGGGTCTTCATCCTGGCTCCTCCCTCCATTGGTTTTGCCATGGGCATTCATCCATTTGGCTCTGCTGTGGGTCGATCCCTGGCTTTTCCCTCCATCGTCTCCTCCTTGGAGTCTCCCTCTGCCGGCTCCCCCTTAGACACTTCCTCCCGTTCCCCTATGGGCACTTACCACTCCCCAAATGGACTCATTTCTGTTTTTTGCCCCATCACCACTACAGCTTCTGTTTACGGCGCCAGGAGGCACCTACCGGGAGGGGAGAGTATTGTCAAGTTTATGTTCTGTTTTATGGACTTTAAGTTTCTGGTTAAGCCTATGCAAAGGCACCAACTCACTACAATATTATCGGGCCGATTTTGTGCCCAATTGTGCCAACAATTCTAGGTAAAGTCTCGATTATCTTGATGGTTTAACAGATTATCTTATCAGAATTTCCTGTGGTGTGAGGTGTGTTAAGAGTGATTTAATCTACTCGAAATAATGTCAGTGGCTGCACCGATCTCAAATCGTAAATATCCAACATGTTGAATATTTACAATCAGAAATCCTGTTGTGTTGTGGGAACCCCATGGACAAACTGTTGATTGTCATGTGGAACAAAACTATGCCAAATCAGAAAGCAAGCTGACGGGAGAACGAGCATTTTTTCTGCAAATTTTCTGTAAAAAGAAACACTATTATAGCAATTTCTTCTTGCCCGTCATCCGCCATGTTTGTTTACTCTTAAAGGGCACCTATTATGCCCCTTTTACAAGATGTAATATTGGTCTCGGGTGTCCCCAGAATGTATTTGTGAAGTTTCAGCACAAAATACCCCACAGTTAATTTATTATAACCATTTGAAAATGTCATTTTTGGGCCTGTTTCAAAAAGAGCATTTGGTGTGTATCACCTTAAATGTAAATGAGCTGCATGTCCCCGCCCTGCTTTTGGATGAGGGCATAACTTGCAATATGTAACTATGGAAGTAAACAGTTGGTAGAAGCAGAAGCTGCGTGAGATTGAGAGACCCGCTGTTTTATATGGCATTCAGCCGTACATGTTTAAACCAGAATCAGACCCAGCAAATGAAGATACTCCGGCAGAAGAAACACAAATGACAATGGACCAGGACGACTCGGAATGGTCATTTGATATATTTATGTACTTATAGAGTTGTAATCGCGTCCACTTTGCAATTATGGATGTGCAACACATACACAGACACACACAAACTGTGATAACGTTGGCGCAATTTTTTTGAAACTACAAACACAAATACTGTGATAACGTTTGCTACGTACAAACGAAATTACATTTATGGAGGGACCTGTTGCGTCATGTCTAGTTTACATTACTTGTCGTACAGGTGCTTATGTGGCAAATATGAGAATATGGCTACAGAACATACACAGTTTTTAATACAATATCTTTAAAATATATATTTATAAACGTGTACACAACTATACAAACAAGGTTTAAATTATATAACAGTTACACAGACATCCTACGACGACGACAACAACTTTAGACGCATTTGTTGTTGAATTGGCTGACATCGACTGAAATGACTGTTTGCTCAAAAATCATAAAATACACTTACTTCTTCTGGAGGTGACTTGAATCGCGAACAGTAGGCAACGATCCACATTTGAGGATTAACTTTGAAGCAAGACCTGCTTTGAATTGACCCTCGTTCACAAAACAGTCAGTCAGAAAATAATTTTGGAAGTTTAAGGCGCCTTTCCTTCGTACATAAAATCCATCCACTGCGTTTTCAGTGGCTCTGATGTCGGAAGTAAGTGAAAAATGTACATTACATCCCACAACAGAACACTTATGTTTCTTAGGAGACATTACTGGCTGTCGTTGAAACAATGGAGGATGTGTACAGATCACGAGGGCGGGGTCTATGCCAAAACCAGTGTCAATCAAACTACGTCGGTGGGGCTTGCGCAATTCTACGTCACAAAGCGTCGAATCTGAGATCAGCTCGTTCTGAGACAGTGCTTATGATTTATTGAGATTGTAAAAAAAAAACACTGGGTGGATTTTTATCATTCTAGGGTGGTTTTGCTCACACACTGCCAACACACATTTATGTTCAAACACCATGTAAAAGTGAATTTTGCATAATAGGTGCCCTTTAAGTCAAGTTTGACAGCAAGAGATTTTGCGAGATTTCACGTGTTCACAGTCGGGAATCTGGTTTGTTTGAGAATGGAATCTGTTTTGTCAGTGTGTGGTGTCTTGGTCACATCGTGGCACTCCACACACAACGCATTCTCACCCCAAGGCGTCATCTAACTGACAATTTTGAACATGCTTCAATATTCGACGCTAAAGGTACCCTTTAGCGTCAGTTAGTTGACGCGATCCCAGGGCGTCATCTAACTGACGCTAAGGGTAACGCGTCAGTTAGATGACGCCCTGGGATCGCGTCAACTAACTGACGCTAAAGGGTACCTTTAGCGTCGAATATTGAAGCATAGTCAAACTGATTCCCAAGGCGTCAGTTAGATGACGCCTTGGGGTGAGAATGGGCTGCCACACACTGTAAACAGACTCTTTGATCTATGATTTTTTTTTTCTTTATCTTCATGTTTGTGGTCTCACATTTTGAAAATCTGATAAGTTTTTAAAAATATTTTAGTGTGGGCAAGCCTTAAGTTGCCATATCTCATTTGTTTCTTATTTTCCCACCATTATTTTGTTTCTATGGTTATACATTATGTTCACCTACACCTCCTAGTTATCACCTATGTATTTCAGCCCTGAGTTTGTTTCTGTTCTTTATCTGGTATTGTCTTTGTTTAAATTACAAAGCTGTTATGTTTGTGTTGACGAGTCCAGACAAAGACACACAAATAGAACTGAACTTAAATAGTGAGAGGATAATAAGATGATTGATTAGTGCACAGATGAAACTAATGAGTGTCCATGAAACAAACTAGCCAAGGGGTATTGACTAAACTATACTCCATATTTTTTTTTTTTTATTGGTGAATTTTCACCAAGTTGCACATTTTTTTTTTTTTTTTTTTTTTACATTTTTACTGTCGATTGCCGTTGCATAAACCAAATTATTGGTACATTTTCTGAAAGTAAGCTTTAACCTAAAACAGATGTACTGTATGTTCAAGAAAAATATACTATTATCTAAACCGCTGTGATAGAGAGCAGGGGTGGCAGGAGACACCCCCGAGGTACAATTGCTCTCCTCAGCTATTTCATTGACTCGGGCCACAGACTTTATTCTGCTCTCTTAGTAATTTTCGCAGTGGTATATTGCTGAATGGCAATTCACCTCCCTTTCCATTAATTTTATCGACTTTCTCATGATCCTTGTGAAATTCAACTGCTGTGTGATAGCTTTGCCCCCTGATAGTCTCATGGTCAATATGACTCATAATGTTGAACATTTAAATCAGCATACAATTGAGCGATGGACACAGACAGTTTATCCAAATATAAGCCATAAGGTAAGAGAAGGCACCAGAATAGCAAACTAAAAATATTTTTTCAAGGTTTTCTGAACACTCCCTCCATCTGTCATTGGTCAGATAAACTAAAGCCCCGCCCCAAACTCGGATTATTGGTCGAGCCACTGTTGCCGTGTCGGTATACACAAATAACCAGAGCAATGTTTTGATAACAGAGACTGTTTACATTTTTTCAGGGGAATAAACATACTAATGGATAATTCATATTTGTCTCTGCATATTAAAATAGCACCGGAGACAAGTAAGTATTTTAACACTGAAACATTTATATGCTTCACATTTAAAGTGAGGACAGATATATTAAAATGAATAGATCATCAGCATTCACAACTGGAACTCGAGATGTAGCATTTGATAAATCCATCACTGAAAGTTAAGTCTATGAAAGCATTATCAAACATCCCCGCTGTATTTCATCACTTTTGGCTGTTATCTCAGAGGGTATTTATGTCTCTTGGCAGTCATCCTTTGGTTTTAGCACAATCATCCAATCAGCATAAGCTACACAGCGGAAACTGGCCCTGAGCAAATACTCCAGTTAGCCCTGTATCCGTGCCAGACAGACAGCAACATGACAGACCTGAGCCCCAAAAATAAACTGTCAGTCACTCAAAATTCAGCACAAATCCAAAAATCTCTGTGGCATGCCTTTTAAAAGAGCGCAGATTTCATCATGACCCTCTGCATTATTTTAGTAACCTTCAGGTAGTATCCCTTATTGAGAGTACTTCATAATATTTTAACTGCAATATCTCCAAAAACAAATATCTTACAAAAACAGTGGTGGTGGTAGCATGGCATGGTGTATGAATGTGTAATACCATATGTTGATGTTGTATACAGTATATGTCGTGCTGCTGAATAATGTTTACTGTAATATTACATTTAATCACAATAAATATGATGATGGTTAAGAGGAGGAGGATGGTGGTGGTGGTGAATTTGTTTTTCTCAAATATGGTCAGGTCGGTGTGATTTGAGTCATTCACAATCGATGTCCGATTCATGAATGAATCATTTTTTTGAGCCAATTCTTTTCGATGAAACTGTTGCATCCATTCACAAATTGCAGTGAACTGGATTAATTCAACTGCAGCTGTGCTTCGGTCAACAACTCACTGATTCAACTCACAATTAATACTTTTATTCATCAAATATGCATTATGTGTTCTATTGTATTTCAAATAAATGCTGTTCTTTTGAACCTTCTATTCATTATAATGAATCCTATACATAAATATCATGGTTTCCACAAAAATATTGCACAGCAACATGTTTTCAACAATGTTTCTTGAGCAGCAAATCAGCATTAGAATGATTTCTGAACGATCATGTGACAATGAGGACGCCACGTGAGTCGTGACCGTGACGTATGCCATCAAAGCAACGCGAGAGTGATTCCAGAGCAGCCGGAGGACTCAGCCAGCTCTGGGTCTGCCTCGCTGCCTGCTGTTGTGTGTGAGTGTGTTTGCTCCGAGGCTGTTAGCTCCGTCTAAGCCTCGCATTTCTTTCTGTTTTGAACCATCGTTTACTATCATTTCTAGTTGTTTATACTACTAATTACAGTTTACCTAACATCGCTAGCTTCCGTTATTGTTAGCACAACACGCTAGTATCTCGCTAGCCTGTTAAAGCGCCACCCCGTGCGCTCAGTTATTTATTTATTTTTCTCGTGCGAGCCCGCGCATCTGAGTTCATAAAAAGCCCAGGTGAGTAAGAATCAGTCAACAAACACGGTGAGTAATGTCTTGTCCTGTTATTGTCACTTGCACATCATGCCATATGTTTACCATAGCCTTCCCCGTCGGCATAGGGTTTATATGTGATAAATGCAAGGAGACAGTCAGGCTGACGGAGAAGATTTCAGAATTAGAGACACGCATCCAAACTTTAATTGAGGATAGTAAGTGTGCTCGAGCTTTAGATACTACTTTGGATGCGCCTATCATAGTAGAACCATTTACATGATTCGGTTCCGGCTGAGTTATTGCCTGTGCAGCCAGGCAGATGGGTGACTGTGAGAGATCGCTCTAGTCGCGGATCAAAAAACCACACTTCTGTTCCGGTTACCATAACAAATCGATTTGCCCCTCTCAGTGAAACACCCACTGAGAATGCTGTTGATTGTGCCCTGGTAATTGGCGATTCTATTACACGGAACGTGAAAATAGAGACACCAGCCACCATAGTCACATGTTTGCCGGGAGCCAGAGCGCCTGACATCAAATCAAATTTAAAAGTGCTGGCTAATGCTAATCGTAAATTCTCTAAGATTGTTATTCACGTCGGCACTAATGATGTTCGACTTCGCCAGTCGGAGATCACCAAAATTAATATTAAAGAGGTGTTTGAACTCGCAAGTACGATGTCAGGCACTGTAATCTGCTCTGGCCCCCTTCCTGTTCGAAGGAGTGATGAGATAGTTAGTAGATTGTGTTCACTCAATGGCTGGTTGTCTAATTGGTGTCCGCAACATAATATAGAATTCATAGACAATTGGAAAAGTTTTTGGGGCAAGCCTGACCTGTTGAAAAGAGATGGTATTCATCCCTCCTGGGATGGTGCTGCTCTTCTCTCTAGTAATTTGGCTCATAGTCTTAGAGATAAAACATGACAATCTGGGGCTCAGGTCAGGAAGCAGACAAACTGGCTAAACCGACCGTCTGCTAGCGGCCTCACGTCACCAAGGTCAGATAAATCTCATCACATAGAGACTCTTTCACCTAGATATCATCCTATAGAGACTGTGTCTGTTCCCCGAATTTGGAAATCCAAAAAACTGCCAAACCTTTCTAAGGTTAAAAATCTAATTGATGTTCAACAAATAAAAAACAGATATAATACAGATGAGCAAACGATAAAGCTTGGGTTGCTGAATATTCGATCCCTTAATTCAAAATCGCTCATAGTTAATGATAAGATTAAAGACTATAACCTAGATGTGCTGTGTTTGACAGAAACCTGGCTAAAACCAAACGATTACATTACTTTAAATGAGTCCACTCCGCAAGATTATTGTTATAAACATGAGCCTCGTCCGAAAGGCAAAGGGGGCGGTGTTGCTGTAATTTATAGTAATATTCTCAAAACCACTAAGAAATCTAGTTTTAAATATACTTCTTTTGAAGTGTTGGTGCTTAATGTAAAAATTTATAGTGTAAACAATAAATCACGTTTGAGAATTCTGCTGGCTACTGTATACAGGCCACCAGGGCACCATAAAGATTTTATCAAAGAATTTGCTGACTTTCTATCAGAATTAGTATTGGCTGCAGATAAAGTCCTAATTGTTGGTGATTTTAATATACATGTAGATAATGAAAAAGATGCATTGGGATTGGCATTTAAAGACATTATAAACTCAATTGGAGTGAGACAACACGTGTCAGGACCTACTCATTGTCGTAATCATACTCTAGATCTAATATTATCACATGGAATAGATGTTGATGGCGTTGAAATTCTGCAGCAGAGCGACGACATCTCAGATCACTATCTAGTCTCGTGTAAATTACATTTAGCCAAGGCTGCAAAGCCGACTCCGTGTTATAAATATGTTAGACCTATCACTTCTGCCACTAAAGATTGCTTTATCAATAATCTTCCAAATCAGTTTCATAATCTCAGCATCCCAGATAGCTTAGAAGAACTTGATATTGCAACAGAAACTTTTAACTCTCTCTTTTCCAGCACTTTAGACACAGTTGCTCCGCTGCGCTTAAAGAAGATTAAAGAAAATAGTCCAACGCCGTGGTACAATGAGCACACCCGGGCCCTTAAGAGAGCAGCCAGAAAAATGGAGCGAAACTGGAAGAAAACAAAACTAGAGGTATTTCGGATTTCATGGAAGGAGAGCTCGATTGCTTACAGAGAAGCCTTAAAAGATGCTAGAACTAATTATTTTTCAACCCTATTAGAAGAAAATAAACATAATCCTAGGTATTTATTTGAACAAGTGACTAAACTAACGAAAAAGAAAGCTTCAAGCCCAGAAGTTTATAAGAAACACAGCAGTAATGACTTTATGAACTTCTTCACTTATAAGATTGATAATATCAGGGACAAAATTATAACTATGCAACCGTCTACTACAGTATCGCATCAGGGAGTATATTGTAGTCTCTGTGAGGAACATTTTGATTCATTTGTTGCTATAGGAGAGGAAGAATTTTGCAAAATTGTTAATTCATCTAAATCGACAACTTGTATGCTAGACCCTATACCGACTAAGCTATTGAAAGAGATGCTTCCAGAGGTCATAGATCCTCTTCTAGATATCATTAATTCATCTTTGTCATTAGGATACGTACCAAAAACCTTTAAGTTGGCTATGATTAAACCGCTTGTTAAAAAACCGCAACTTGATCCTACAGAATTAGTCAATTACAGGCCAATCTCGAATCTGCCTTTTCTGTCAAAGATACTAGAAAAAGCAGTATCCTCACAACTGTGTTCCTTTTTAGAAAGAAATGATATCTGCGAGGATTTTCAGTCCGGATTTAGACCGTACCATAGTACTGAGACTGCTCTCATTAAAGTCACAAATGATTTGCTCCTATCATCCGATCGTGGTTGTATCTCTCTATTAGTGTTACTTGATCTTAGTGCTGCATTTGATACTATCGACCACAACATTCTTTTAAATAGACTAGAAAACTATGTTGGCATTAGCGGAATTGCACTAGCATGGTTTAAATCATACTTATCTGACCGTTTTCAGTTTGTATCAGTAAATGAAGAGATCTCTTATCGATCACAAGTTCAGTATGGCGTACCACAAGGCTCAGTACTAGGACCGCTGCTGTTCACTCTGTACATGCTACCATTAGGAGATATAATTAGGAAATATGGAATTAGCTTTCACTGTTATGCTGATGATACTCAGCTGTATATTTCTTCAAAACCTAACGAAACTTACCAATTCACAAAATTAACGGAATGCATAGCTGATATAAAAAATTGGATGACCAGTAATTTCCTATTACTAAATTCTGAAAAAACAGAGATTCTAATCATTGGACAAAAAACTTCCTCACCTAATAACCTAGAATACTGTCTAACACTTGATGGCTGCTCTGTTAAGTCTTCGACGTCAGTTAGGAACCTGGGTGTGCTCTTTGATACCAATCTTTCATTTGAAAGTCACGTGTCTAGTATCTGTAAAACCGCTTTTTTCCATCTTAAAAATATATCTAAATTACGTCATATGCTCTCACTGACAAATGCGGAACAATTAGTTCATGCTTTCATGACCTCAAGGCTAGATTATTGTAATGCTCTACTGGTGGTTGCCCTGCACGCTTATTAAACAAACTACAGCTAGTTCAAAATGCAGCCGCTAGAGTTCTTACCAGAACCAGGAAGTATGACCATATTAGCCCGGTTCTGTCAACACTGCATTGGCTGCCTATTAAACATCGTATAAATTTTAAAATATTGCTGATTACTTACAAAGCACTAAATGGTTTAGCTCCCCAGTACTTGAGCGAGCTCTTAACGCATTATAGTCCTTCACGTCTATTGCGATCTCAAAATTCTGGCCAGTTGATAATACCTAGAATATCAAAATCGACTGCTGGCGGTAGATCCTTTTCCTATTTAGCACCAAAACTTTGGAACAATCTTCCTAACACGGTCCGGGAAGCAGATACAGTCTGTCAGTTTAAATCTAGACTAAAAACACATCTCTTTGGCTTAGCATACACATAACACATTATAGATTTCTATAATTCAATGTTAGGCTGCATAGATTAGATCAGCCGGAACCGGGAACACTTCCCATAATTCCTGATGTACTTTGTACATCATAAGAAGGATGGCGTCTACGCTAATATTAGTCTCTCTGTTTATCCCGAGGTTTACCGCAGACCGCTGGATCCAGGGCATATCCAGATCTGATGAAGGACCATCACATGGACACGACTACACGCATTATCAGGGCTGTGAAGGTCCATGGACACCTCACCACTCATCTCCTCACCGGCCGGATGACCCTACCCAACCAGATGAACTGGATAATATCGTGAAAGTTCTGATCCCATCTGACTCCTGACATTATGCTGCCTAACTCATAATCATACACTGTTCATTCATTGGCCAAAGGAGGACTGGCCCCCCGACTGAGCCTGGGTTCTCCCAAGGTTTTTTTCTCCATTCTGTCACCTGATGGAGTTTTGGTTCCTTGCCACTGTTGCCTTCGCCTTTTGGCTTGCTTAGTTGGGGACATTTAATTTTCAATTGAACAATACTATTACAACATTGTTTTCCTGTTATCTCTGTAAAGCTGCTTTGAAACAATTTGTATTGTAAAAAGCGCTATATAAATAAAGGTGACTTGACTTGACTTGACTTGACAATGAAGACTGGAGTAATAATGCTGAAAATTCAGCTTTAAGCACATGAATAAATTACATGGTAACACGTTACAATAAGGTTCATTGGTAATGTATTAACTAACATGAAATAACAATGAGCAATACATGTGTTACAGTCTTTATGAATATTTGTTAATGTTAGAAATACAGATGTTCGTTGTTTGATCATATTAGTTCAAAGTGCATTGTCTAATGTTAACAAGTACAACCTTTGGGTGACACTTTATTTTACAGTGTCCTTGTTATATGTTGCATGTAATTACCATAGTAATAACAGTAAATTATGCATAATTGCATGCAATTAAACCTCAAACAAAATCTAAATCTATCCTTACCCTATAGTAAGTACAAGTTGGAAATTATTCTTAAATATATAATTACACTGTAACAATGACCGTTAATTTTGATAACGTAATGTAGAAATTCATATTAACTAAGATTAATAAATGCTGAAGAGGTATTGTTCATTTTTAGTTAATTTTAACTATAGTTAGCTAATGTTAACATTATTGCAAAGTGTTACCAATTACACATTAAATATATAAAAATAGTTTTTTTTTTTTTTTACAAAAACACATATTACAATATTACTGTTTAATAAATGTAAAATAAATGCTCTATAATATAAAAAAGTGTTTTTGCACTTTTACTCAAGTAAAATAAAATAAAAATACTTTCAGTATTTCATCAGAGTATTTGGACTCACTCAAGTACAGGCTACTTTAAAATAATAACAATAATAATTGTGATATGCGGTCACTACATTTAACTGATCTTTTACAACAACTTCTAATATGGCTAATCAAGTTATCAAATTAAAATCAGAATTTAAAACATGATAAATCATGCACTTTATTAATGTAGTCGCTGTCCGGAAAAGATACTGAGCCAATGGGGCCAGTGCCACGGGACCTCTGACTGCCCCAACACTTGGAAACGAGCCACAGCAGATGGAAAATTGATACAGATAGACGAACAGCACTTGAATGTGTGCCAGTGACTGTTACCACAATGTAAAATAAATGGAGAAATGAAAAATGGATGTTACGGGCCCCCTGAACAACTTAATGCAGATTTGATGTTGTACACTAAAGTTGTATGACATTGTCCTTTTCTTTTTTTCTTTTTTTGTTTTGTTTTTTGTAATACATGTTGTAAACCCAATTTGTGTTCATTTTCATAAGTTTAACTTTGTGACATTATTTGACATATTTCTGATCTAAATCCATGTTATGTGGACATAAAAGTTGTCATGAAAGGGAAGTTGCGATAATCTTTGTGATATACTGTATATCCGAGTGAAACGGCTTCTCGAACGAAGAATAATGTTTTGTCCATGGGGAATTGACTGGATGGTTGTGGTTTGGTATTGGTGGATCTCATGTGAATGACAGGTTGTCCCGCCCTCGCGCCTGTAAACACGTCATCAGATAAGAGAAGAGCTGTCACTTCAAGAAGGAGGGGAAGATATTTTCATTAAAGATTATGAGGGCACATGAATAATAATAATAAAAAAAAGCACGGATAAATCATTTATAATAAAAAACTGCAATATATCATACAAAAAAATAAAGAATTGCCATGTTGAATTTTTATGCTGACTTCACTCTGGGTCTTGCAGGGCCATAATTCATCTTTGCATCCATGTCAGACTTTTTTCCCCGAGTATAATTTTATTGATATTCATGAAGGCAACAATGAAACTAATAATGCATCTGTGCAATAGCACTTCTGGGAGTAATTGTATCATGAACAGAAGGTTTTGTACTTCCCTGAGGCGAAAGTGAGCAAAACAGTTGGGCTAGTAAGTTCCCCTGACACATGGCAGCCCCATTACCTCAATGACGAGCTTCCAGTCCGCAGAACCTTCTCTGTTTCCCATCATGACTCACACTGATCAATCTTCACACGACTCCAACCTGCTTTTTTGTTGTGACTCAGAAAACCACCAGGGACCCAGTGTGTGTACTGCAACTAAAGTTCTCAGCTATTGCCAAACCGTGCCTTCCTTCATTACAGTTAAAAGGACATGCAGCAAAGGCCCGGTCTCAGAGCCACACACAGAACTGAGCTGGAGGGGGGGAAGAAAGGGCTCTGTGGGTAATTCCTAATAGCTCCCCAGTGCATTGAAATGCAGCAGAGAGCTTGACTACTCCACTGATTTACATTCAGCCCATAGCTGGCATTCATCTATGTCTCGTTCCTCAAGCACAATATCAAAATGCAGCGCTGCGAGTCATCGACAATAACATAAAGAAATTGCTTTCTACACTCTAATATGGTCTGAACAAATGGGAAACTAAGGCAGGTGTCGTCTTATTTGATGCTGATAACACCCAAGGTTAGGTTGCTTTAAATTGTGGTTTAAAAAACAAACAACCTCATCCAGTAGAAGAAACAATTTCCCAGGCATTCCGTGTGGGAGGTTTTACATTGGATTGTGCATTTGGATTGTGCCGTCACTGCCTTTTTACACCCAATTTTCATTATAATGAACAGAGAAGTAACTCGCTATTCTGTATAAACTTTACTTTAAGCTTAACAGATTAAGTTGGTAATTGAAAATTAGAAAACTAGAACTATTTTACATTTTCGGTTCACAGCTTCCAACCACTGCGAATTTTTGCACTAGTAAATCAACGAATGGGATGATTTGCTTGGATCTGTACATCATCTCAGCTTCACGTTGGGGTTCCATAACAAACAACAGGATGTTTTGTCTATCACATGGTTTCTATTTCTGCAAAGTTGGTCTTGTAGTCTTGTATTGTGAAATTTCATTTCAAACTTTAAACATTCCCAAAAGCACTGATAACCAACTACATTTGTTAGTTCCGTTTTAGAAAAAATTTGGAAAAACAGAAAAGGTACTTTTCTGCCAGGGCATTATCCATTACGTTTAACGTCACTTCATTTAACCCTAAAACACAACAAAATGCAATCCGTAATTCAAAATATGGGTAAAACACCTGTGAAAAATAATTATGGAAAAGTCTTTCATACAGAATGAACACGGTACATTGTGGCCTGTTTTTACAGACTTACAGTTTTCTCAGTGCAGTTCAATGATTCTGTGTTTCCAAAAATGACAGTGCCAACAAAAAATTGCAAACAGGTTTGCAAAGTTCTATGGTTGGAACTACAGATCTCGACCTGTGGTTAAAATCATAATTTCTTGTTATTCTAACATGGATTTAATACAGTATATTATGCTCTTGAACAATATGTACAAGTTAACATGCAGTACAATATATTTTTTAGTTTGTCAAGAAATGCAGTTTTTAAAGATTGTGCATGTGTGAACATGCTCTAGTACCTCGGGGGAACTATAACTCTTCTATATTGTTGAACCTAGTAATGTGCTACAAAGTTACTACAAGTTTTGGAAACAGTCATGGCTAGCTAGTAGGGCTGGGTAATAAATATCGATTTCTCGATATTAATCGATTCTCATTTTTACTAACCGATATCGATTCTTAAATCTCAAGAATCGATTAGTCATCCTGTTTCATTTGAATGAATGGAACATTGCAGCACGCATCCAAAACATCGCAATAATCTTTGTCCTTTGTTACTATTGATATGAAACAGTGTAAATTTTCAAATTACGTCCATTTTCTTTTGAAATTCAAAAACATAAATACCGTTTTGGCGCTGTGGCGTGAGATCGCTCTGGCGCAGCTCTAGAGAAGCAGCAGCGCGGAGCGCTTTGATCTCTTCCGGCTTTATAATACCAATACAGCGCAAAATAAACATGAATGAGCATCTGAAAGTGTGTTAAAAGATAGAGTACAACTTATCGAAATCCGTATCATGTCACATTGATTCGCTCAATCAGTGTTTCAACCGTGGAAAGACGTCAGTTAAACAGCTTGTAATCAAAGTCATGGATCGTCATATTTACCTCAGAAAAACCACATGTGACCATAAACTCGTTAGTCAGCTAGAAAAAATAACTCTAGAGAGGAGCATTTTGCTAAATATATGCACAATATTACATATGCATTATAAGCTTAATGTTCTTCAATATTTAGTGCATATTTGAATAAATCTGACGAGTTTTTATGACAGTCACCATTTAAATGTTTATATTTCATAATCTTCTTATTATAACAATAATTAAAAGTGTAATTTAAAGTCCCTGTAAAGGCAATTTAAAAAAAAAAATTCTAAACACATTATAAATGTTAGAAATGTATTGCTAAAACATATTACAAAGACTGTGAACTGTGAAGTACTGTTTATAGCTACAAAACAGTTAATTATTACCTTCATATTAGGCTAATGAAGCCTAGTAGGCTACAACTAGACTCCCATAGTTTACAGAATTAGTTATGAGATTTGATTTCCTTAAGAAAATTTGCCATTTATTGTAACTGATATCCAAAATAATCAATATTGAATCGAATCGAATCAGAATCGAAATCGAATCGAATTGCAAGCTTGTGAATCGAAATCGAATCGAATTGTGAAATTGGTGTCAATACCCAGCCCTACTAGCTAGCTAATTTCTCTAATGCATTGTACCATTAAACAGTGAGTTACATCATTTGTATGGGAAAAGCACCCCTGATTGGCTGTGATTGTATGGCATGATGCAGACGCTAATTTGGACAATGTATAGTATAAGAGACATGAAACTGTCCCAACAGTGTATGAAAATCAGTTGCTTTGGCTCATTACAGTCCAAGTCAATTGGCCGAGATGTGTTTTCAAAAGTACTGATGACAGCTCCAAGACCCTTTACTTTTTGTACCACTCTAGAGTGTGTTTCCCATACGAAGATATAATTCAATGCTTAACTACCACAGTATGATGCAGTTTGCTTTGCTCAGATATCGATTTTACTGCATGCTAGCTAGCATATTTTGCTCAAAAGCATGATCTATGTTAATTCATCACGTCACACAAGTCGAGGGCTTTGTGAATACTCGTTGGATTTATGATTTTGGGAAACACTAAAATGTCAAACTATGCTCGTACCAACATAACTCGCAACTATACAGTAGCTGGCGAACTTTCCAGAAAAGTTAGCTATATCTGGTAAACACCTTTGTACTACCATTGGTCCGTGGCGATTATGTAATATGTAGGTGTGTGTGCAGAGGCTCCACCTTCTTTCACAAGGCAATCTTTTCAGGATCACTTCTTCTGTTCAGTCCATTGAGGTCAGACGTCCACGAGTGAAAACATTAACACACCAGTGTGCTGCTTTAAATTAGAAAAGGAAGTTGTACTTTTGATGAAATGAGACACTGACACTGTTTTTCATGTTTAATACGGAAAAGCTGGTTGATTTTAAGCAATCCATTGAATAATGTGCTATAGAGGGTATGCACGTGATGTCACCGTCGGCTCCCCCACTGAAGGGATAACACAGTCTCATCCCAAGAAGTCATATATTGACGTCTTGGGACGTCTTTTGACCATACGTCAATATCCGCCTTTTTAGGGTACCCTTAAACGTCGGTAAATGACGATCCTGGGACGTCATACAACTGACGCTTTACCTTTAACGTCAGGAGGTGACGGGGTAGGTTTAGGGGTAGGTTTAGGTCTGGGGTAGAGTTAGGATCCGATAACGTCATCTAACCGACGTTTAAGGGTACCCTAAAAAGGCGGATATTGACGTATGGTCAAAAGACGTCCCAAGACGTCAGTATATGACTTCTTGGGATGAGACTGCGCTGGAAGGGAAGAGTGAGTGGCAACATTGGTTTTCAGCGTGAATGCCATGAAAAGCACAAACAGACACTTCTAATATGGGAAATAGCTTTGCGATTGACTGTACGACTAGATTTGACAATAAATCGGAGGTATATTTTTACGGATTGCCAGAAGCTACAGAAAAGAGAAGCAAACGGATTCAACTGAATCACAGAAACAACTGATCTCCAGGCAGCGAAACGTGGATTTGCAGTTATCGTTTTTGGGTAAAATCATAGCCAATATATTGTATTGTTATATATTGTATTGACAACTCATCAATTAAATATTTACCATCTAAAATTCTGCAGTATTAAATGTTTTTAAATAAACACTGACAAAAAGCTTTCGGGCTGGGCAACATAATGATGAATATAACGCTGATATAAGTGATCATCCGAATTTAGACCTACCTGTATTGTATGTATATAAAGAGATCACAGGCAAATCTGCTTTATGTATTTTCCCGGTGTCAAAATCAGGCACATATAAATGTCAGGAAACATGAAACTTAGCTTTATGTCAATATCTATGGATCATTGGATCTTTAGTAAGTTGTAAGGAACACTATGATCTGATGCTTTTCTTATGCTTTATTAAAAAATTCTCAGTTTTCTCAATTTTGTTGTGTTTATTTTGTTATTGAGAGGAAAGTGTGCATCACATGTTTACATTTTCAGCAGTGTGGCCGGTGTCGGATTTTCGCTTACAGTATATCGCTGGTCATGTACTTACATATTGGATACATACTGGATACAGGACACATATGTGACCTGATCCAGCAAAATGAGTCACAGTGACCCAAATTTCAAAATTGAGATTTTGGTATTAATGGAAAGAGGAGACCATACACTTTCAAATGATATCCTAGTCAAAGTCATACCTTAAATGGTTGTAAATATATACACATTTGAATTATGGTCGTCTGCCCTCTTTTTCCAATTGAAAACCTGAGAAAATTGCGTTTAAAGTTTTTTGCCCATTTTTTGTTGATATCTTTCAAAATCCATTGCATTTAAAGAGATGAACTATTTATTTTACAGCTTAATTTGACCAAAGACATATATAATGCTATTAAACCAGACTGAAGCTCAAATTATTTTAAAGTTTTTATTTGAATAAATAATTTAAAAGGCACTTTTACAAAAATCAGAAAGATTGAACAGAGGTGCTACATTTTTGCTTGTGTGTGTGTGTGTGTGGTGTGTGTGTGTGTGTGTGTGTGTGTTGTGTGTGTGTGGTGTGTGTGTGTGTGTGTGTGTGTGTGTGTGTGTAGGCCTAAGTAGGCTAATGCATTAATAATGCGATGTTAAAAGTGTGTTTTAACATGAATACGTCTAAGAGTGCATATCTGTAAAAAGAGAATCGCACTGGTGACAACTTTTTTAAAAATAAAACTTGATGATAATTTCTGGATTTGAAATACAAATAGTGAGTAAATGTGTGTGTGGTACAGCCGCTGATCAGTTGCGCACAGCAAATGCACGCAGCATGAGCACTATCTATAGCGCGTGCTGCTCCCGCACCGCATACGCACCGCACACGAGTATGTGCACTCTTGCTGATCAGCAGCAGAGCTTAGGTTAGAAGCCTCCAGTGAGTTCAACGCGTTGGTGACTTTGCTCTCTTTTGACAGCGACATTTCTCAAATTAATATTTAATCTTTCTGATGAGATCTGCTAGCTTGTTTACACCGAGCGCTAGTCTGACAGGAGGGTGGCTGGACCGATCGTGTGCCGGTCAGTCGAAACGGGGCTTCCCATTGCCAAATGATCAGCGTTTGTGTACATTTTCTAAGCTTTTTGATTGGTTGTATACAACGTGCAACACCATATTTGGAGAGCAGAGATAGTGACGTTTCAGGGGATACCCGGGAAATGCTCAGAAGTGATGAGAGGAGTTGAGAAAAGCAATAATTTCCAGCGAATTTAGTACAACTTTGTAAACTTTAATAGTCATTTAAATACATTTACTCATTTATATGGACTATGAAACTTCGGGAGATTATTTTTGAATGTCTTTTGAATGAAATTAGCTAAAAAAGTTTTTTTTTTTATTATTTCATTATTTTTCCACATAATCGGCCCATATCTTAAAATAGAACGTTGCGACTTCCGACTCATTTCGCCAGACCGGGTCACATGTTGGGGACCTTTAATTTTGAATTTGAAACAATTTGTATTGTAAAAAGTGCTATAAAAAAAAGGTGACTTGACTTATGCCATACATATTAAATTACACAACACCCAACTCTGCAAAATCCTGGCCTAAACAATTAAGAGCTATAGACTCTAAACATCATCTCCCTCCGTCACTCCGCAATTACCATCTGAAAAAAAGCAGTCTGTTGTGACGTCCTTAGAACACAAAGTTGAAGCAGACATCCGGTGATTCAATTATTTAGGCATTTATTCTCGTCCCTTGTTCACCCAATATACTAATTGGAGGCGACTGGCACACACTGTAATCACATATCTCCAGGGCATTGCATCTGAGGTTGAGAGACCTGACACTGAATGTCATGTTTGCATGTTTTCCATTCTTAGGGTGTTGGCCCCATTATCAATGCAGTATCATCTTGGGTTCCAAGTGAGCGTGTCTGGCACACTGAAGCGATCGCACCCCACGTGACACTCGGGGCGAGCTAGGATGACATGCTACGATATCTCCGGCTTTTATTACCGCTTCAAAAGGAGGTAGATTTCAGTGTGATCCGTGGGGCTTGCAAGCTTTTGTCTGGAGGATATTTATGGAATAAAGTGTGGATAGACTGGAGCAAATTGGGAAGGAAGCGATACTTTTTTGGAGCAGAGTTTTAATTAGATTGAAAGATCCTGGCTCTGGCCAGGAGAAGGTCGTTTTCCTTTCTGGATATTTAAAGCCCTTTTCAGTCGATGAATTAATGACAACTGAACAAACAACAGAACAGGACCTTGTAATTCAGTGCAGCTTCCACTTCTGCACTTGGAAAATCAATTTTATCAACTTTACATCATTTCTGCACACTGTTAAAAGTTTAAAGAAGTTGTCCTATACATTTGAAACACCTTGTTGTCACATGTTTAATGTGATCAACGTCATTTTTATCATTAAGATCCAAGCCATTTTTGGGGATTTCCGCCTGGATTTAGCCAACCCAAATTAAAAAGCATATTGTTCCCACATACTTTGGGCTAAACTCACAATTTTTGTGTCATTTTACAGGAAACCCTTTGCAGTTTCATAAAACAGTGCTAAAATTGATAAACATTTAAGCATATGTTGTCTGAGCTTTAATGAAACACACAAAAAAAGGCGCTTTTTGATTTTTTTATTTTAAATTAATTTTTGAAAGTGGATAACTCAGGCCATGTAGGGCATAGGGATATGCAGACAAGTATGGCTATTTCCTCTAGTTGGCAGCAAACACTGAAAAAAAGAATTATTTCTCTATAATAAAAAATGAAAAAGATATTCAAGCAAATCTGAAGGGAGGAATATTACCTTTTTTTTATGTAATTTCTACCTACCCAAATCTAAACTCTGCTCATAGCCAAACCCATTGGTACATATGCAATATCCCAGTGTAATTTTAAAGAAAACCCTTTAAAATTGTATAAAACACTGCTGAATGTGATAAATATTATAGTATATGTTGTCTGTGCTATAGTAAACAAAAAGAAAAAAATAGGCGCTTTATGATTTTGATCATTTTATTCTTTCAGAAGATGCAAGTCTTATCATTTGACAAATGATTTGACTAAAATCTGTGGTCTATTAGCATCTAGAAAAGGATCAAAATCCTCCAGATGTATTTCATTCATTATATGGGCATCAGTTTTGTCATCTGTGTTGTGTATCACCTCAACATCACCGGCCAGCCTCCTGGAGATCTGATGCCAGCTGTGCCAACTCTGTGCCAACAGTGCCACATCTTCAATAGAACCTGAAACAAAGAAATCACTGTTTATACATAGTTTCTGCATTGTAATAATATCACTTTCACAATATCAAAATGTAGATTTACTGAAATTGCCATTTTATTACACTTATGCAAAGTGAAACTAAGTATTACGCAATAATAGACATTATTGCGCAATACTAAAAACATTTGACATTTATATTCAAATAATAGTTTATCAGATTGGTTGCTGTGCTTTCACATTTCAAACTAACAATAACTTTATAAAAAAATGAATATACATTGCTGAAAACTCAAAGGATTCTGTAACTTACCCAAACAATAGTCCTCAGAATGCGCACTCCAAACGTCCAAATCGTCCATTTAGCTCGAACAGTTGCACCTCAAAGCTCGCGTTTATAAATGTAATTGATGCTTTTATATTTCTAGATGCATTTATAATTATCAAAACAGTTCAAAAGTATAATATAAAACACGCGCATCGCAGATATTTCTGTAAACAGAGCTCAGGGTTGACCCGGAAGTGACCGCGAGCGCGTCCGTCACTCCGGTCTGTTGACTGGCCGCGTCAGACATGTGACGCGTGCTGAGTTCCTGTAAAGATCTCTATACCATAATAAAAGCCTTTAGCAATAGCTAGAGTCATAGACATAATATAATACATAGACGCCCTATTGGCCGCTGGAGCGCACGTCAACGGCGCCGCCATATTGGGGATGGCAACTTTCCCATACCTCTCCTACTGGGAATTGAGAAAAATGCCTGTTTTGTGCGCTGCTTGGGGCTGTACAAATCGCCACACAATTGAAAAAAAGCTTTCGAGGAATTATCTTTCACAGGCAAGACTGAACGTTTGTTTTTGGTTGTATTTGGTCATTATTTAATTAGTAATAGTAACGTTCAGAGGATAAATTAAAAAATACTACTGTTATTGTGTCACGAAATGTAGTTTTAATAATTTTTCAGTCGACAATGTAGTTGTTTAAAGCTTAAATATGTGGTTTGTTTATAAAGATAGCGCCTATTTAAAAATTTGATCTGACGGTTTCGGAGTTGTACGACGCGATCACCGGGCGCTCAGCGCTCATTAAGCCCGCAGAGGACAGCCTTACCTCGGCCAGAGCGTCTGAAGTTTGCCGCCGGCTCGGATGTCTCTAGTCTAGTGATTAAACATGAGATATTATTCGTCTTGTGTATATCTAACGGCGATCTTTGGTCTCATTAATCTATAAATGGTTCCCTGGTAAATCGTTTTGGCTGAGGGCAAAGTGAAGTTTCATAACTTTATATTTAGGCTTTTTTAACGTTGTATCCTGCTGTATGTTTGACTGAAGCTACTTCTGCTATTACTGATCAATAAAACTGAAATTTAACAAAAAGAGTTAAATATTAAATATAAGTCACTATTTAACTTATTTTTTATTGTGTATATTCTGTAATTGATATTTCTTATTCTATTGCTATTATTATAGTATTATTAATAAACCATATGCTATTATCAATATTTTTGTGATTGTATTATTGTATGATATTATATAATTATACTATTCATTACTATTTTATTCGCTGTATACTATTTGTTTATGTTATTGACTAAACTATTTACTATTACTTCTCACAAATGTTAGTTGTACCATAACATGTATTAGCACGGATCCATCAGTTATCACAGAAAATGCTTTTTCCACAATAAGAAAACTTAAATTATATCTGAGTATGGGGGTCTTCATCATTCTGATCCAAGAATAAAAAGCCTGATACATGACAAGTCTGAGCTTTGACCATTCTTTATTAAAACAAATATTTTACAAGTGTAACTATTGAGATTTTAAATAACTAGAGATGGAACTTTTTGTACACCACATACAAACCACTGAAATCGGTTGATAAATATAAAAACAGTTTTTGTTTTTATCCAGAAAAAAACGCAGCTCACCCTTGATTACAGTGCAGTCTTGCCCTCCGCAAAATGGCGGACCCGTTGACGTATCGCAGCAACGTTCCAAAGCGGCCAATAGGGCGTCTATGTATTATATTATGTCTATGGCTAGAGTGACCACAGGATCTGTAATCCACATTACTTGCAGATCTGGTGAAATGCGTCTATGACGCGCTCATTGCGCATCTGCTTTCAGTTCGTTCGAAAAGGATTTTCTCACCAACAAAAGCTCACAGAAACGTGAAAATGGTCTCATTTGAAAGATAACATCCTAAGCTAAACGGTGATGTAGATTATGTGGCTGTTTGCGGCTCACTGAAGCCGACATCGGAGCAGGAATGTGATACTTTTATCTGTCACCTCTTTTTGAATGTATTTCACTGTGTGATTGTTTTGAAGATATTTCGATCTATGATTGTCTCACAATGTAATAACCTACATCGACAGATTCCTTAGAATGAGAGCTTTATTGTAATGTATGGTTTGACTTATTTGTGAAATAAATAAAAAATAAATATTTGTAGAAAGATTTCTTCGCAATCATAAAGCGGAAATATTTGCCTGGGACCAATGCCTATTTAAGCTAATATTCCATTTGATATGTATCATAAAACCGAAAGTGATGGTATTCTGTTTAAAGTATAGATTCTAAGCTTTCAAATGATACCAAGAATTACTTGATACCTTATATGGAAGACTATTAAAATAACGTACGAAAATCATAACAAAGATTTTTTATCCCGGTACCGGGATAGTGGACTTTAAGGAAAAAAACTGAAAACCTGGCATATTTCTTAATGTAAGTTCACTCTATGAAATTCTATAAATTCACACTTTATGAAAACACATTCATTAAAATGATTTTAAAAAATTAAACATTGATTAGAGAAAAGACCTGGAATAAGTACTTATTTTAATCATGAAATTGTATAAAAATAAATACGCAAGTAAAATAAATAAAAAAGAGAATAAAATGCAGTTATTCTGAAAAAAAAAAAAAATAAACACTGAATAGAGAAACGGTAAATTAAATTAAATTATTTTTTTAAAAAATATCTGGAATATGTATTTGTGTAAAACTGCTACATTGCTGCACTGCTTTATGAAGAAAAAAAAATTATATATATATATATATATATATATATATATATATATATATATATATATATATATATATATATAATATATATATATATATATATATATATATATATATATATATATATATATTGGTATTGTGATACAAGTAATAACATTTCGGTATTTAGTAAAATGTAAAATCATGCATGTACTTTAAGTGCATTGTATCAAATGATTAATTTAAATGTTATTACATGTTGGTTAAACACTTAATATAAAGTGAGACCAATACAACTTTAATAACTGAGAGCTTAATGTTTCATCCAATATATAAAGACTTGAAAACATTGCAATGTAGGAGTAGCCTCAAGTGGAAAACAAAATGTTTGAATTTGTATGTTCATTTACACAGCAAGGAGAAACAAAATTAATCAAAAACTTAAGCTGGATAGTGACTTTCTTCTTCTCTACAGCCAAAACAATCTTTGTTGCATTAAAACAACAAAGCTGCTTTGAAACAATCTGTATTATAAAATCCGCTATATAAATGAAGGTGACGACTTGAGTTGACTTAATCTTTCAGTACATCTTCTTCAGTGTTTCTCAGCGTTTGTGTGTTTTCAGTGGAGCTCCTGGTCTCAGCTGGCTATAATATGCACCACTGATGAAGAGAATCTGCAGGCTGATGCCAGAGATCCAAACCTATTTCAAACTCCAGTCAAGATTCACACACTGTTTGCTCTCCAAATCCTCCTAACTGCTCTTGAACGTGCAAAACTGAAGATGCTTCATTTGCTATTACAGGCGCTTTTAGCTTCAAAACACCATGAGAGGAAAGTAATTACATCAAGCCTCTCACTGTGCATGTGTGCAGAATAAGTAATGTGTCAGGTAGAAATTCAAATATGACAATATAAGCATTTCCTAATCAACGGAATAGTTAGCCCCCAAATGGAAATTATGCTATTACTAACCTATCTTTAAAAAGACCATATTATGCACTTTTACAAAGTCCTGATTTTGTTTTTAAGGACAACTAAAATAGGATTTCATACATAAATCTTCCACAAAAAAAAAACAGTTTTTTTTACATATTCTCCACTGTTGCAGCACATCTCTTCCCAGTCTGTCAGTAATGCTCTGTTTAGTTCCTGTCTCTATGAAGCCCCTCCTTCTGAAAAGTGCAATGTACTCTGATTGGTTGGCTGGACCAGTGTGTTGTGATTGGTCAAGAGCTTTGAGCGTGTTTGGGAAATGCGAGTTTCAACACATTAGTAATGCAACTCAACCAGGCCTTGCCTCTTTATTTTGCATATGCCTTTAGCTGGAATTATTCAGATGATGGATATTGTGAAGTGTTTATGTTCCCGGAAAAAAAACCCTCAAAACTACAACAACGTTTCGGGAAGTTCAGAAACAGTGCGCACTGATTTCGAGAATAACTTTTGGGGTGAGTTTATGCTTTTAACTATTCAGACCTTTTTCAATTCACAACAAGATTACACACTAAAGAAAGTTGAAAATGTAAAAAAAAAAAGTCAGTTTTCTTGTATTCTACATTCAAAAAAGAACAACGTATGAGTTTCGACATTAGGTAAGTAAATAATTATTTCAGGATCTATGTGATGTCACAACAAATGCATCTTCCTGGTTTTAATGTGGACGTTCTATTATCAAATTTCTACAACATTACGGCAGAGACAAAGGGAAGTTATTATGAATAAACACATGAAATGAATTGCATTAATGCTAACTGGAGTGTCTCATCTAATATACATTCCCTTTGATCAAAGAGCCATGGAGGAGAGAGCCTCCAAGTTTTTCTTTCATTATCAGAGGCTTATGGAAATTTGCAAGGATATTGAGGAGGAAAAACGATAACGGCTTTGCAGCTTATCCTTTATGACCGCAGACCACTAAGACTATTCCAGTTTGTTCATTTACAAACAAAGTTTATGTGGTGGATGTCGCATGATTGATTCAGTTGCGAGGGGAAATTAAGTAATCAGTGCACACACTTATGTACTTACACAAATGTGATGTGCTGCAGTTTAATACATAAAACATACACCATCCAAGAAAAACAAAGATGCTCTGGGAAATATTTATTCAAAGACATCATATATTACAGTGTTATTAAAAGCTTATTGAAGTATGTGGAAAATAGACTCAAGATCATTGTTTCATTCACCACTTGTATTCAAATCTGAAATTATACATTATTAGTTAGTTCACAGAAAGTTCAAGCGATGATTCAATGGAGTGAAATAAGTGAAGTGTGTCTTCCTGCTGATGTTGTGTATTGAAGCGGTATACACTGTCTGATAAGTTAAATGAAGGTACAAATAACTTCTCAGCAAAGGGAAATGATCTTGGTATGGAACTTAATGGTGGAAAAAGTCTGTGCAAACATAAAAGCCTTAAAGGCAATATATTTGTACTCTCGTCTGGGTTCTAAAGACATAAATAAATAAATAACAACAAATAATATGAAGCTACGTATGTGTTTCTGAAACATAGCTGTGGTTTGAAATGATACATTGACAGAAAAATGTGATACAACAGAATGTACACAAGTGTGATATTTTATTTATTCAGGGAAAATATCTGAATACAAAAAAATTGCTTAATAAACTACTTGTCAGGCTTTGCAAGCAGCTTTCGAACAGACTTCTGAGGCAGCAAAAGAGTTTAATGATCTAAAGAAAAATAGAGCAAGCTTTGGTGAGAACTAAACTGATATTTAATTACTAGAAATTCTAGCTAGAAATTACATCATAAGTGGAAAACATTGGTCAAAAACGTACATTTACACACAAACTGACAACCAACCGCTACTTTCAGACGCTTTCAGATCTTTCTTTTTCTAGCTTAACTGTCACTGAATGGAACACATAGGATTATGGGATATCAACGGCAACGAAGGATACATCTATGCTGCCTTCAAATATCAATAAGATGAATATCTCCGGAGACAGGAAGAGAAGCTAACTTTGGATTCGGACATGCCTTGATGCCTTCCTACCTTGAAATGCGTCCATTTTTCAGTTTTATGTAGACAAAGGCAAACGGAAACAAACCACAAGAAGGTAAACCAAAAGAAGCAAGACGTCTTAAAACATAAACGTCCTAAAACATAAAACACATGGGATTCATGACACAAAGGCTAAATTATTTAGTAGCCCTAAGATAATATTATTTTCTGAAAGTATTGTAGCGACTGCTAATGGCTGTGGGGCTGTCAATCAGTTATGGGTAACCCCGGGCGCACTGTTAGTTGGAGGCCTGGGGAGAGGGGGGCGGAGCCCCTGGGGATATAGGGGGTTGAGTGGAGGAAATTCGATCTCTTGGACTGTTATGAAGCTGTTCGGAAGCTGTGTTTGAATGCCTGCACGTTGTGCTTCTGTGAATAAAAAAGTTAACCGAACTCTGGCCTCATGTGAGATGCTACACTGGTGTCAGAAGTGAAAACAAAGAATTATCGGAAAAGTGATTAACGTTACGGTAGATAGAAGGTGCAGCCCGCACTAATAGTTAGGGACCAGTTTAGTTAGCTGAGTTAGCGTTAGCAAGACCGTGTCGCCGCAGCGTGCGTGGGGAGATGAGTGACGGAGAAAGAGCCCGAGCCGCGGAATGGACGTTTGGTGATCTACAAAGGGAGCTGCGACGGCTGGAGGACAGCAGAGGCCGTCTAAGGGGCACGATGGAAGCAATGGCTTACGAGGCCGGCTTTGACAGACGAGGACAAGCAGGCTTCGCTACCCGTAAACCAAAGTCGGAGGGGGGCACAGACACCAACGTCACCTCCGGCGCGGGAAGCTCAGATGTAAACAACAATGGTGGCGCCCAGTCCAAAATAACAGCGGTAGCGGCTAGCTCCGTGAAAACTCCAAAGTACAATGGGAAGGTGAGCTGGGAAGCTTTTCATAAACAGTTCGAACTACTTGCTAAATCACAGAACTGGTCACAAGAGTCTAAAGCGTTACAATTGGCGTTGTGCCTGACGGACGAGGCTTTAGCATGCTTGCTACTCTTAGATGTAGAGGACAGAGAGAACTATGTCGCACTGGTGGGGGCTCTCCAGCGATGGTTCGGGAATTTTACTGGAGCAGAGCTCCTCCGCAATGAACTGAATAACAGGTGCAGAAGACACGGCGAATCACTACGGCAACTAGCCAATGACATTGAGAGCCTTACCCGCAGAGCATATAGCAGCATGCCCACGATGGTACAAAGTGAGTTAGCCCGCGACCGGTTCATGCAAGCCCTCTCACCACCCGAACTGCGTGTGGAGGTACAGCTGACACACCCACGGTCCCTGCAAGAAGCGTTGGAGAGGGCGTCAGAGAGAGAGACGGCCCGCGCCTATGCCACAATGACTGCACAGGAACACAACAGTCCTCTGGTCAGAGCAGCAGCGGAGGTTCAGCAAACACCAGCATGGGCAGTGGAGCTGACAGAGCTGGTGCGCGCAGCTTCCCTGGGCACTCAACGACGCCCTGACCGCACTACTAGACTGTGCTGGGGCTGCGGGGAACCCGGTCACTTGGTACGCTCATGCCCGAAAGCAACCAGACACCGGGGAAACGACCTCGGGTCCGCATAGAGGGGGCGACGCGGACCATGAACCACAGGCCCCCACATACACCCTCAGGCATCGCTGGCCTGATGGCGGTGGCGGTAGTGGGCCGGACCTCAATTGGGGACCTCTGCCACATTCCAGTCACTGTGGAGGGAGTAACGTGCGTGGCGATGGTCGACACCGGCTCTACAGTGACATTAGTGTGGCCCGACGTGCTCCCCAGGCAAACTGTGTTGGAGCCAACAGCAGTCCACCTACGGACAGTGACGGGGGAATTGTCACCTATGAAAGGCAAAGGGACACTGACATTTGTGGTGGGGGGTAAAACGGTGCGTCACCCGGTGTGGGTGGCGTCAGTCCAGGACCCCTGCATTCTCGGACTGGACTTTTTGAAGAACACGGGCTGTCGGCTGGACCTGGCGGAGGCCACCCTGTGCTTTCCAGGGGATCGTCCGGTCAATATGGCTCCACACCCCCTGGGCTTCAACCCCATGACACCCCAGGTAACCACTGTGTCAGCAGACACCGCTGAAACCAACAGCGACCCCGTCGTAAGGGCCGGGAGCCCTTGAGACCCATGTAGCTCCCTTCCCCCCCACTCGCAGCCAGACAGAGGCACTTTACAGCCCTCGCCGCTTGGAAACCACCAGCCACCCCCCCCCCCCCACTACCCCCCTCACCTCACCTAGCCGCCCCACCTGCCCCACAGCCAACACACACTACTCAGATTCCTAAGAGCCGGGCCTCTGACCCATTAGCAGCCCCGCTCCCCCAAACGGAGGAGGGAAGTGCCGTGGTGGCAGTACGGGGCATATGGCAACGGAACTGCTCTCACCTAGACCCCTCACAGAGTGAAGAGTTTTTGCAGTTATTGCTACAGTTCAAGGACATGTTTGCATTCAAGGAAGGTGACGTGGGGTGCACGCACTTAATACAACATGACATAGATACAGGGAACAGCCCGCCTATCAAGTTACGCCCACGTCGCCTCCCATTGGCACGCCAGGAAGCAGCAGACAAGGTGCTGTGGGAGATGCAGCAGGCGGACATTGTGGAGCCGTCTGACAGCCCGTGGGCCGCCCCTGTGGTCATGGTCCCAAAGAGGAACGGTCAGTGGAGGTTCTGTGCAGACTACAGACGGCTCAATGGGGTGACAAGGAAGGACTCCTACCCCCTGCCACGGGTTGATGAAGCCCTGGACCAGGTAGCGGGGTCAGCCTGGTTCACATCGCTGGACCTGAGGTCCGGATACTGGCAGGTGCCTCTCTCTCCCGCCGCCAAACCAAAGACAGCGTTCTGCACAAGCCGGGGCCTCTGGCAGTTCAAAGTTCTGCATTTGGCTTGTGCAATTCACCAGCCTCATTTGAAAGACTGATGGACAAAGTGCTGTCAGGGGTCCCTCGGCGGAGTGTGTAGTGTACCTGGATGACATTCTGGCACACGGCCACACTTTCCAGGCAGCTCTCCAGTCCCTGCGGCATGTTTTGGAGCGTATAGCAGCAGCGGGTCTTAAACTCCACCCGGAAAAGTGCCACTTCATGCAGAGAGAGGTGTCATTCCTTGGGCACAGGCTGGGCAGAGATGGCATCGGCACAATGGATGAAAAGGTACGAGCGGTCAGAGACTGGCCCACACCATCAGACCCGCAACAGCTAAAAAGCTTCCTGGGCTTAGCCTCTTATTACAGGAGGTTTGTGAGGGGGTTCTCCTGTGTGGCGTCACCGCTGTTCAGGCTACTACACAAAGACCAAGACTTTGTGTGGTCCAGTGAGTGTCAAACAGCGTTCACCTCGCTACAGAAGGCGCTGGGGGAGGCTCTTGTGTTGGCTCCGGCTGACCCATCCCTCCCGTTCATCTTGGACTGTGACGCAAGCGGCCAGGGACTGGGCGGGGTGCTAGCACAGCTAAGCACAGAGGGTGAGAGAGTGGTGGCATATTACAGTAAGACTTTTAATAAGCACGAACGACGCTACTGTGTCACACGCAGATAACTCCTTGCTGTGGTATCGTCCATTCGACATTTTAAATACTACCTCTGTGGACTACCGTTCACGGTCAGGACGGACCACTCTGCCCTCCAGTGGCTCATGTCCTTTAAAGAGCCGGAGGGCCAAGTAGCATGCTGGATGGAGGAGCTACAGTCCTTTGACTTTAAAGTGGTGCATAGAGCGGGAGCCCGCCACTCCAATGCTGACGCCCTGTCCCGCAGACCCTGTGCAGAGGGAGGATGCTGCCACTGCGATCGGAAGGAGACACGAGACAGGCAGTTACAGACTCAGGAGGCAGCCTTCGTCAGCCGGGCCGTGGCGGCAGTGTGCTGCGAGCTCACGGAAATTTCAGCAACGCAGTGGAGACAACAGCAGGAGGCCGATATGGACATACAGCCAGTGCTCCAGTGGGTGGACATGGAGAGGAGGCCACCATGGGAGGAGGTTGCACCGCTCTCCACAGCGACAAAAGGGCTGTGGGCAAAATTCCAGGCCCTGCGGCTCACAGATGGGGTGTTACAGCGGGCCTGGAAGGATCCAGCGACGGGAGAACTGAGGTGGCAGTTGGTGGTCCCCAGGGCAGAGAGACTGACCGTGCTGAAGGCAGTGCATGGGGCCACGGGAGCAGGTCACTTTGGGGTCACCAAAACTCTCCGTCGCCAACGACAGAGATTCTACTGGGGGCAGTTCAGGAGGGACGTAGAGGACTTCTGCAGGCGGTGTGACAGCTGCACGGCAAAGAAGGGCCCCTCTGAATAGTCGCACGCCCAGCTCCAACAGTTCCCGGTCGGTGCACCCATGGAAAGAGTTGGGGTGGACATCGTCGGCCCACTCCCGGTCACGGACAGCGGGAACAGATATGTGCTGTCAGTCATGGACTACTTCACCAAGTGGCCCGAGGCGTATGCCCTCCCTGACCAGGAGGCAGAGACAGTGGCCGAAGCCCTACTGGAGGGCATGATCTGCCGTTTTGGGACGCCCCAAACCATACACAGTGACCAGGGGCGGAACTTTGAGTCACGAGTATTCGCCGAGCTGTGTCACAGACTGGGCATAAACAAAACTCGCACCACCCCCCTACACCCGCAGAGTGATGGCTTAGTAGAACGCTTCAACAGGACCCTGATCCAGCAGCTGGCCATCATCACCGCCAAACACTAACGCGACTGGGACAAGCGCCTCCCGTTTGAGCTGATGGCCTGTCGGTCCGCTGTCCAAGAATCTACGGCCTGCACGCCAGCTCTGCTTATGCTGGGTAGAGAGCTCCGCACCCCGCCAGCAATGGCCTTTGGCCTCCCCCCTGACACCCCAGCTGTGCCCCCAGGACGAGAGTATGCTAGGAGACTACAGGATCGCCTAGAGACAGCTCACGACTTTGCATGGGTGCAGCTGCGAAGCGCAGGGGCGAGACAACGTAGAAACTATGATCTACATTACAAAGGCCGCCACCTGGAACCGGGGAGCTGGTTTGGGTCCACAGCCCGCAGAGGAAAAAAGGCCGCTGCCCCAAGCTGGACAGTGACTGGGTAGGCCCTTGTAGAGTGTTAGAGCAATTAGGGGAGGTGGTATACAGAGTACAGTTACCCCCACACGGCAGACGAGTGGCCATACATAGAGACAGGTTGGCCCCTTACCACGGAGACGCTACCCCTCAGCTCCCACACAGGCCCTCACAGACCCCCCCCTAACAGCCCCCACCCGGGCAAAACTTACTCTGCACACACGTTCACAAAAGGGCACACAGATACACATACAGACATTTCCACCACACCCCCCTCCCCAGGGCCACTCTCTCCAGATCAGGATACGGTAGTGCCAGCACGGCCCCGGAGGCTGACAAGACGGCCGGCCCACCTGAGAGACTTTGTTTAAAGTGGTTGTTGTGTTGTTTGTAGTTGCTGTTCCCTCAGGGTCGAGGAACTTTGATGTGGGGGGGTTTGAATGGGTAATGTATCGACTGCTAATGGCTGTGGGGCTGTCAATCAGTTTTGGGTAACCCCGGGCGCACTGTTGGTTGGAGGCCTGGGGAGAGGGGGGCGGAGCCCCTGGGGATATAGGGGGTTGAGTGGAGGAAGTTCGCTCTCTTGGACTGTTATGAAGCTGTTCGGAAGCTGTGTTTGAATGCCTGCACGTTGTGCTTCTGTGAATAAACAAGTTAACCGAACTCTGGCCTCATGTGAGATGCTACAGTATATATATATTTTTTTTATTTCTTCAGACCATCTTTGAAAATTTGCCGAAATGAACAACATCAAGAGCATTGCCAGATATTTAAAGATTATTTTAAATACATTTATGCCATCTACTATTGTTTCAAGTTTATTTTCTCATGACCTTCAGGACCAGATAGACAGACAGACAGAATTTCCATTAACTATCCATTTGATTCCTTACTGGTTGTGCATATCTGATAGATCCCCGACTGCACATAATGGTCTTTTATTTCAAAAAAAAAAAAAAATCAGCTCTAACTGAAAGTATACATGAGTTATTCCAGGATACAATCTTCCAATCCTTTGTTCTCAAAAGTAGAACCCCAGTTTATGAAGACAGTGTACAGTGAGTAGGACAGCAGTCCAAAGGTTAATGTGCACATGAGTGCTGGTCCTTTCATCTCTTACACTTACAGTTCATTGCCTCACACTACCAAGCTTAGCAGGGTCCTGTAGTCACTTCAGAGAGGAAAACAAGCGGTGCTTTACCGCAGCCGTATATATATTTCTATGCAGTCCACCACTTTACTGGTAATGTTGTTTATTGTTAACATTATAACAGAAAACAGAATTTGGGTGGGCGTTGGTTTCAACCAGATGGAACTGGATAATATTCTGAATATTCCAATCCAATCTGACTTCTGACCTATAATGCTGCCCGAATCATAATCATACACTGTTCGTATTTTATAAAAAATATATATATATATATATATATATATAACGTTTTATCTGTAAAGCTGCTTTGAAACAATCTGTATTGTAAAAAGGTGACTTGACTAGGGGGTGGGGGATCCATAGGGGTCCCTAAAGATCTATGGTATGCCATTGAAGCTGTAAATTAATACAGTATTTATTATTCATATCTAATGCTGTGTTTGCCAACCCTGTTCCTGGAGCACACCATCAGCACACATTTTCTTCCTAATCAAACACACCCGAATCAACTGATCAGCTTGATCAGAAATATATGGGTCAGATAAAGGAGACACACAAAATGTGTACTGTTGGTGTGTCTCTAGGAACAGGGTTGGGAAACATTAATTTATTCAATTATATCAATAATGGGGTACATGTATAAATATTAAAAACATTATGGCATTTCTTGAGTTTTACACTATTAAGTGGTTGTATAATACCACCCGAATGGATTAAAAATACAAATGTGTTCACCTCCCCTGTGAAGATTACTAATAGTATATATAATTGACAATGTCACATGGTTCAAAGCATTTCTTTGGTTTGCTGAGCCCTGCGCACTCAAGAAAGTACAGCAGCAGCACTATAAGGAGATTGAAAAATACATCAATGTAACGTTATACCCCCCCCCCCCCATAATCCCTCAGTTCCCAGTTAGAGCTGAGATCCGACATGTCCGTCAGGCTTTCTTCGTTCTCTATGATTTGATCAACAAGGTGACAGTCCCCGATGGCCACTCTCAATCATAGCCACAGCTGAGCTACTCACACCCAATGGCATGCTCTCTGCTGGACCACACACATCTCACACATCTCTGACATTCTGTGTTATCACACACACGCACACAATGGTTTTAGTGAGTTATATTCTAATATTTGTGATTACTTGGAATCTACATAACAATATTACGGCAACTAGCCAACAACAGTTGCAGTCTGAACAAACTATTTCAAATTCAATAATGTTAATGATGTATTGAGGGTTTACAGATTAATTCAATTCAATCCAATTCAAAGTTTATTTGAATAGCACTTTTCAAAATACTTATTGTTTCAAAATACAAGTGTACGGTACATTGTTTTTTTTTTATGGAATATTGCAATTTTTATTACAAAATGATTTATCCATTCAATCTTTAATAAAAAATAAATTCCCCTTCAGCTTGCAGCAACATCTCTTATTTTTTTCAGATGGTGTGTTTACTGGCATGAGGGCGGGAAAACCTGTCACTCACATGAGATCCACCAATAGCAAACCACAACCATCCAATTAATTCCAAATAAACAAAATCAAGTCCAATCCTAAATTTTTTCTTGTTCCTTAAGCTGTTTCACTCGGATATACGTCACAATAGACCTTATTCAGAGCAGTGTCATGAAAAGTATGAAAGTGAGGCTGTAAGGGATAGACTTGCCGTATTTCCAATGGCACTCGTATGTAAAAAGCTCCTGGATTACTTACAATTTTCCACAGCTTATACTGTCGGGTTTTTTGTCAACTGAAATTTCTTAAACAGAACAATCCAAAAACACATTAAATTGAATACAGCCCATTGAAGAGATGCATGTCTGTCCCTCACAGCCTCGCTTTCATTCCCATTAAAAATCAAAGATGGCGCTGCTGTGAATAAGGTCTATAGGGAAGAAAATGACTTCTGTTTTATGCTGACTTTAAGAATCATTGTCATATTATTTGCTGATTTTACCACATCTACACATTATATCCACACATCTACATAAAGAATATTCCTTGTAGTTTTTTTTAGAGGTCTTTATGCTTGTGAATACAGGACTAACACATGACCATTAGAGAGTTTCATGTGTGGTCATCAGCAAGCTAAGGTAGATTTATGAACAACTCAACTGCAAGTCAGTGCCTAGATGTATGTATGATGCACTAACATCTGTCTTTGTGTCATCTGTCATCGATTCTAATTCAACTTGACCGCACAGGCTCTAAATCTCCCCCGCTGTAGACATGAAACTGTCATAGGGGTACCTGACTCCAAAATAATGTACAAACCCCACCAGCAAGTGGATGCCAGTAAAACAGACCATATAGCACCTATCCAAAGTGTGATTGATTGAGAGGCCGTATTCCCTGATGCGAGGGATGGTACAGCTGGCAAATAATTGTTCGGTAGGCATGGCTCAGCGTTCACAAGTCGCAAATGTTTGCCAACTGCTGTCAGTGACAACTTATCATCCTTTTTAAGGGAAAATATTTTTATGTGTTTACATGTTGTATTGAATGTAAAAAGTGGCAAGCTCACAAAGCACAGCAGGTGTAAGTTAAATAAATGTGCCACATGAGGTCGTGTGTTACAGTGAACTTACCACACTTAAAGGAATATTCCAGGCTCAATAGAAGTTAAAAGTGAAGTAGGTCGATGTAAGATATTTTTTTATGTTAAAATACATAGTTTATTTCTACCAGAAAGACTCGGGAGGCAAAATGACGAAACAAAGCATTCATCCATTAAGAGCCCAGCAAGCAAGTATTGTGTTATAAAGTTATTTGGGGTAGGCCCAGTCCGTAGCTCACAATCCGAGGGTAACGAAATCTGCATTTCCTGAATGAAGACGAAAGCAGGGGCGCAGCCGACTCCTTGGTAGGTATGGTCAGGGACCATTCTGGTGGTGGTGGGGAGGATGGAAGTGAATGTTGGCGTCAGCATCTGCAAACTCATGTGTAAGTACAGATATTTTATAATACAACTATTAGAACACGATTGGTCAGATATGAAGGTAATAAGTGACGTAACAATTGAGTCTTCCTGGCAGAACTTACGCTAAAGCTTTTATTTTCCATTGACTACTATTAGTATCCCATTTATGGGTCAATATCCCCAAAAGTGTAAACATTGAGTCTCCCAAGGATCATCAAAACAGAGAGCAGTCCCCTCAGATCCATCAATCAGTTTCCGGCTCAACCAATAGTGTGAGTTTTGGGGTGTGGCTACTGTTGCAGGCTGAGCCAGAGAGTAACCCCTTTCACACTATTACGTCTTTACTTGTAAATTACCGGTAAGAGATCATGTGTGAATAGGACCTTTTCAAAAATACCTGTAAAATGGTTCCTGCAATTTACCAGTATGAGATGTTGTAACATTAGCAGTAAATTACCGGTAATGTGCTCTGTCTGAACGCACGCGGAATGAAGATTACCGGTATGATACCGTTCGAGGTCAGAATGCGCTGACATAAGAAGTCTGCTTGGGTCCAATCATAAAGTTCTTATGGAGGTGACGTGATTACTCAGCGCTGTTTACAGTAAGCTTTTTAATAGTTTTTTTTTTCTATTTAAATATGCAGAAGATCATCTTTGACCTTTGCGCCATGTCTCGCAGCTTTTCAACCTGTTGCGCTCGAGACCCAGCCTTTTTTTTCCACTCATCAGCGTTGCGGCTCTGATAACTGCACAGCATTTAAAGATCACTTCCGATGTCTGACATCACAGAATTTACCGGTATTTTGGAGCTGATGTGTGAATGGTCTCTTACCGGTAAAAAGCCAGAATACATTGCTTATGTGAACAGCATATTTGTGTATATACCGGTAAAGCCATTCTAGCAATTTTTATGGTAATTTACCGGGATTGGTGTGTGAAAGAGGCTGGTGTTTAAGCCGTGTGGAACGATGACTGATGCTTTAGATGCGAAAAGATATTCAGCTTTGGTTACAGAAAATCAAGCCAAAATCGTTTGAGATTAAACAGGTCATGAACACGTCAAAGCGAACAGGCCATTGCAATGTTACAATGGAAGTCAATACCATACAGCATCATCATGCCCCTGTTCAGAAAGACAAATGTACCAACTTATAATATTTACATTAATGTGTCCAGTGTAGATGCCTTCATGTCAAAAATGTGCCTGTCACAAATACGTTGGATGGGTTTATTATATGCAAGACACTCTCTAGACAGAAAGTTTGCCTACTTAATCTCTTACTTATGACACATATCATCAACACAGCTAAATATATTCATAATATGTTGAACCTTTTATTGAAAGTAGCCTACTTTTACCTGTTGAGACTAGCACTCACAAGAGCTGTGATTGTGATGTTTGAGTTGGAGAGCCATGACAGCTGAAAGGGGCGTCAACCGGTGTAAAAGTGTAACATTGGATTGTAAAATTGGATATATGTTGTTTCCATCAAGATATGCATACATTTTTGCTCACGGTCTTGTATTGACAATGCAAGAGTCAAGCACTCTGTAAAGTCTACTCCAGCACATCCCAAAGACTTTCAATGCATTTAAGGTCTGGACTCAGAGGAGCCAATCCATGTGTGAAAATTATTCTTCATGCTCCCTCCCAACCATTCTTTCACAGTTTCAGCCTGATGAATCATTGTCATCCTGGAATATGGCCATGACATGTCTTTCAACATGGTTGGTTAAGAAATGAAAAGTTACATACTCCATAAATTAGGGTTAGAAGAACTGTTGACAAACATATAAAATGCCAGACACATAATAATCACTTCAATAATGATCCAGTCATTGAATCTTAAGCATTTGCCTATGTAACTAGTCAAGATCTCTCAACCATGAAAACTAACTAATGCTTTCAGCATACCAGTTTCCACCTCAGCACTCTCATGTCAGATACTGTGCTCTTATTCTCCGGTTTGGACTATATTTAGATAGTACGGAGAGATATCTGCATGCGGTATCCTGCAGAGGGGAAGACTCTGACTCAGGCATGTCTATGCGCTTTCTGTGGAGACAGCGGGCTTCTCTAATTGGGCCGCTGTCAGTCAGCTAAAAGCAGTAGGAGACATGGATTTTCACCAGTGTGTGCATGGTGGTGGTCCAATATGTTTACAACCATGACAGGGAAGAAGCACATGTGGGTGTAATCCTGAGCCTCTGCAGGAGAGCTTTCTGTCCCGGCTGAGAAGAAGAGAGAGACTGTGAGAGAGAAAGAGAGATTTTCCTTATGCTTAGACACAAGCAGTCAAGTGTTACAGTTTAGCACATAATAGAAGCTGCAGGGAGTCATATGATGAAAATAAATAAATCTGCTGCCGTCATGGTGTAGGTCTGTGCGCACCTGTGCATGGATCCGTTTCGGGGAAAGTATGACATGCAGATGAAATACTTTAAAGTTATTGTCATAGGCAGAAGTCATGTGCCTCCACCAGCTGAGGTGGCACATGCCATTTTAAGTATAAAAAATACTGCCACTGACGAGATTTTTCGTCATTTATGACACAACGAGATTTCGGATCCAGACATTTTTTTTTAGCATAAGTAAGCTAATGTGATCACTAAACATTCAACAACATAACAATCAAAACTGGCTAACATTACAAAGAAAAAAATGTCTAACCCACAAAGAGGTTTATGACAGCACAAGCTTTGATGGACTCAACACAAACTCAAACATGATTTTCTCAGCTTTGTGTGTGTGTTGTGTGTGTGTGTGTGTGTGTGTGTGTGTGTGTGTGTGTGTGTGTGTGTGTGTGTGTGTGTGTGTGTGTGTGTGTGTGTGTGTGTGTGTGTGTGTGTGTGTGTGTGTTGTGTGTGTGTGCACGCATGTTGAAAAAGAAAATAATGGCAGTGGCATTTAGTTACACAGTGTAAATAGCAACAAAAAGTACTTTCTTCGGTAACGCTTCCTTTTACAGTCCAGTTACCCATGTAAATACTATGTACTTATTTTATTAACTACAATTACTGGGTAATAACTAGTACTAACCCTGAACCTACCCCTAAATCTACCACTGTTCCATGTACTTACCTTATATTAGCCAGTACTTTCTAGGTAAGTACACTGTAAGTACACTGTTAATACTGTACTGTAAAACGAAGCGTTACCCTTTCTTCACACTAAGTGAAAATAGCAGTACTTTCTCATAGGGGCAGATACTATTTTCACCTCAGTGTATAATGAACAGTGCAAAAATAACATCATATTCAGTGTACATGATTATGTTCATTAAAATCAGAAATGGATGCTGCTTTTTTGGGACATTACTTGGCTCTAAACTTACCCCTACACCTCCTCCAAACCTTTAAAAACATTATTCATTTCTTGATTTTATTTGAAAATAAACTCCTCTCTAAGCTGATAAGCGATGGGAAAAGTTTGAAGAATGGGTTAGGAAAAAGGTGGATTCGAACTCAGTTGCGTCAAAGTGTATCAACACCCACTGTAAGAACCATGCACGGATCCTGTAATCAGTAGGTTTCTTTTGCAAATTTGTGTGGCACAATTGGACAATTGGTAGCCTGGATGCCAGCCCGAACCCGCCCACAACATTTTTTGGTCGGGAAGTTCGGTCTGGACTCGATCCATTGAGGAGTAATTATGATCAGCCAAAAAATGGTCGGACCAATCAAATTGCCAGGGCGGGCTTTATACGATGATGGACAGATAATCCATCCAATAACGTAATCATCACGTCCTCAAACGTATTTTTTCTTTCAAAAATGCTTTTCGTGTTTGCATGCAAGTAGGCCTACTCCGCGAATGCTTAAGTTCTTTTTGCAACACCGGCAAAGATTGTTAACAGTCCTTATTTTTTTTCATACTTTTTCCAGAGTTCTGTTTGATAACTATGCGTTGCTCAACATACATCACTTACTGCGTTCCTCTGATTGGTTGTCGGTCTATCCAATTGAGTGCAGAGTTGTTGTTTTTCCTGGTTCGGTTAAGACACGCCTCATAATCAAAGCCCTATGGACCAGTATCAGACTCATGTTCTGACCAGAATATGAGTATGACGAAGTCAGGCTAGACAATTGGTGGACAGAGTTAGTGAGAAAAGACTCTGTAAATAGACCAATTAAAAATTAGTGAAGCTAGTTTTTTTAAGCAGATCCTCGTTTTTTTTCTTTTGATATATTGACTATTTACATATTCAGAAAATAAAATATTCTGGGGGAAAATATTCTATTTAATGAAAATATTCATTAAAGTTTTCTGAAACTGAATGATCATAAATGTGGAGGAATTAATTAAATGAATATGGATGCAACTTTCAATATATTTACTGTATATATGTACTAAAAATGCATTAATGTCTGAAAGTCACTGAATGTCAGCTCAGGTCTGCTTGGTTAAAACAAAAAATTGCATTGCACATTGAAAATTTAATCACTATGCATACACTTATGCAAATCTAACAAGTTACTATTATTTTTTTCTTCATGTCTTGCAGAACAAAGTGAGCCATGGGCGTAATTAAATGGCAAAAGTTATTGCTTATCTAAAGGTATACCTACATTTTACAAATTTGATGTTGGCGATGGACTGATTCAAATCATGAAAATGAAATATTTTCCATATGGTTTCAGCATATTTTTCCGCCTTACTCTATCATTCTTTTTCTACATCTATTTATAAGAGAAAAAAGTATATTTTTTTAAGAATCGAGAGGGACAGATTAGATGAAAATATGTGTAAAGTGCTCCATTTTTCATGAGTCAGCTGCAGGGCAGGTCTGAGAAGTGCAGCAGTAAAGTGGAGAAGTGCTGCACAGCAGCTGCTGCCAGTGCAGTACATTTCAAGAAAAATGCTTATGAAAGACTTAGGACTTAAAATGTATGATATCCTAAAGCTGATCAAATACAACACAACAACATACTGAGACAAAACTACTAAATGCTAGGTTTTGACAGAAACAGCCACCTGATCAGCTACATATATATACAGTAGATCCTTAAAGGGTTATTTCAGGTGCTTTATTTTAAGTAAACACTGAAAACAATTAGGTGAACGTCCTTCAACTAACAAACACAATAAATAAAGTAATTGTACAATGACTGTGTCAGGACGTTTTTACTTGTATCATGTTCTTTTATAATGTGTCAATTGTGTACTGTGTTCATGTTTCAAAACACATGCAGTATTAATATTCTGATCAATATTTTATGTTCAGTTTTGTCTTCTTAAAGACCAAATTGACAAATTGTATCCACGACACTGAGTCAGCACACAAAATATGGCTCTGTTCCAAAATGTAGACAGCATAAGGAAGTCAACTTCATTATGCTGCTGCCTCCTAAGAGACTTCATTTTAGCCAAGTTGTATTGCAGCATTGTTTATTTTAATTCAATAAATATAAAATTTCATTCAATACTGAAAAATAGTTATAAAACATATGCTCACTGTAAATAAAATGTTATTATTTTACCCAATATGTATGTATGCTGTGTATTGTTATGCTTATTAGAGAATCACACCATTAATTTAGCAACATGCTAACACCAAGAGGCCTAGGCCTGGTGTCAGGACCTCTTTCCCAAAGCCTTCCTCAAAAGAATGACAGTCCTCAGATCCGCCTTCTCCTGAAGGGATTCGGGCGAGAGTGCTGCCTTGATCCCAAGCTCGTTGTGTGGGATCCTTGGCACCTGAACTTCTGTTGCTATCTACGTGAGGAGCTGGAGGCTAATGGCTGGGGCCTGGGGCTGGCGAGGGATACATTTCTGGAATACCACTGACTGTCATTTAACCTCATGAAACCTCTCGAAGACCGAACTGACTGTGTCGCCGAAAAGGCCAGGAGGAATGATTTATATTTCTCCTTTATTCCAGAAAGATTTAACCAGAGGTGTCTCTCTGTAGCCACCAGAGCTGACATGGAGTGGCTTCTGGCACGGGTCGTCTCCTTGGTAGACCGGATAGACAGTCTTTTGCCTGAAGCAGTTCTTTAATCATGTTTGACATGACCCTCTTGCCTTTGTCTAGGTCCTTAAGCAGGTCAGCCTGGTATGTCTGCAGAATAGCCATTGTGTGCAGGCATGCACCAGCTTGGTAGCCTGGCTAACGCCAGACCCAATTCTCGTTGAGACTTGGGTCTGGGAACCACATGTACATTTTCTCGTATTTGAGGCGTGGTTTACGAATGCCCGGCGCTGTTTATTGGGTGCTAAGAATGTCTATCAAATGCTCATAGCCAACATATGTCGTCATCGTCTTGCTGTTCCCTCCCCGTTCTGTGATCCCGTTCTGTGATTGGTTCCCTAAATGAGGCGAAAAATCTGGCCATGGTATCCAGACTGCCTTTCAGCGTGAATTGAATCGCGCTGCGGTAAGGCAGTATGGGGAAACCCAGGCTACCAGCTTGGCCCACTGCAATGTAAGCCTTGCCCACCGAAGAATAAAAATAGTTATATAGGGGTTTGTGGGCAGGGTTGGGACCTTGAGGGACGATGTAGACTCGGGAGAGATAGCATGCCAGTTTATCTTCAACCCTGGGTATCATCCCATATCCGTGCTGCTTCATCCCCACGATCGAAGTTGGAGATCGTGGGGCTGGAAATACGGGAGGAGAAAGGCTTATTCCAGGATCTTGTCCCCTCGGGTGTGGAGGTCTGGAAAGAAAGGTAGGCCCGGACATAGAGGTTGAGTTTTACTGGGCAGGAAGCGCTCATCCAGCTTGCTTTTACCATGCACTTCCTGCTTCTCGGCTGGCCAATAGATGTTTAACTTGGCCACAGCATGGGTAACAACCTCCACCAGCTCCTCATAAGGAGGGGATACAGATGGTGAATCCTCTAACTTCCCTGCCTCGATACTTACGATACCCACCTCCTCAAAGCTGGATAACACTAACATAGGGTTCTCACTCAGGGTAGAAGAAGCAGTAGAGGTGTCTTGCGGGCCTCCAGATCCTGTGTGACAGCACTGGAGCTTGCAGGTAAGAGCTGAGAAAGGGCTGGGCCCACCTCAAGCTCCTCCACAAGCTCTATTTGCAACCCCATTACCCAAACCTGGCTTCTCTCATCAAAAAGAGCCAGGCGGTAGCAGAGCATCCTGAGTGTCAGGTGCTCGAATACCCCTTTTCCACCAACAAGAACCGGGTGCTGTTCAGAGCCAGAGCCAGAGCTGGTTCGGAGTTGGTTCGACTGACAAGCTTACTAAGAACCGGTTTGCCTTTCCACCGGCTTGAGAGCCACAACAGAAGCAGATCTTACGTCACTGCATACGTCTCATGTTGCCCAGCAACGCTAGTGCGGTAGCGCCAAACACAAACACACCAGGCTTGTTCGAGATGCATCGGCTTCTCGCAGATCGATCGCCGTATGACATCAAAGCACTGCGAAAGCGATCCAAAAGCACAAGGAGTCGTATGATCTCCAAACACTCCCGCAGCTCCGATCGGTCCGCGCCGCTCCGATGCATCTCGAACAAGCAATCAACAATAACGGACGTTGCGGTACTATGGACGCTCATGGGTTTGCAAAAATACATCGGAATCCAACGCGTTTGTGCAGCTCGCCGTAACTTACATAGACGGATATAATAATCAAGCTGCTATTAGCTCGACTAGCTGCTATTTAAAAATGGCGGTCACAAGTTTCTTGTTGGTCACGGTAACCCCGCCCCCAGCCCTGACGCAAGCGGTTCTTACTTGGCTCCGTTCTAGACCAGCAATGATTTGGTGCTACTTAAGAACCACTTTTCCTGGTTCGGAGCTGGTGCTTTGCGTGTGGAAAAACAAAGAACCGAATTGAAACTAGGCTCTGGCTCCGAACCAGCACCAGCTCTGCCTTGGTGGAAAAGGGGTAACAGTGAGTGCAGTCAGCCCCCTTGAAAGATCCACTACCATGCAGCTTATACAAAAGATTGTGTGTGTGTGTCCACCAATAATGCAATGGGGTAAGAATGCACACACGATCTAAACTGCCTATTTGCCATAGCACTATTGTTATTTGGCCTACGGGACAGACAAACAATAAATATGACTGACAGAAACACAGCGCTTGCTAAAGACACAGAATTTTCCTTTATAGCTTCTGCGGTGTGCCATCACATGCCACTGGGGGGGACGTTGCACCAATCAGGATTGGAATTGTTGCACACTGGCTTCAGACGAAGTTATGCTAAAGCATTCCCCCATAGACATCAAATTGGTCAGCTGGACCAGTGTGTTATGATTGGTAAATCGTTTTAAGCATGTTTAGAAAATGTAAAAAATTCAACACATTACTAACTAACTGATATAGAAAATAATTCATTTTGGGATGAGATTGTACAATGTAACTTTGTCGTTCTTTTTCATGCTCAAACAGCAACTTTAAGGCCTGTACACACCGGGACGAATATGGGCTCGCGTTATTCGTCAGCGTTTTTCAGCGCGTTTTTTGTGTTCACACCCAAGCGTTTTTCGCTGACGATGAGCCGAGTCAACATGCAAATTCATTCCCTGACATTAGATGGCGCTTAATGTACAGAAATACCCCGGTCCACAAAGTGCTTCTGACACTCGCTTGTCACTCAGAAGAAGAGAGCAAGTTTGTCGCGTTTTTCATATAGTTCTTTATTCTCGTTGGTGTATCTTTATATAGACACCAACAAGACCAGCAGCTCTACATTCATCTGGCCTTGCATCTTCCTCGTCTTATTTCTTCCCGGCAGAGTGTAGACGCTGTATATCTTCTTCGCCATTATGTATGTGTGCTCGGCAAGACCGTTTTGTGTTTGAGCGCCCCCAAGTTGTGTTTTACTGTAACTTTGGAAGCTCCAGACACGTGAGCAAAAGCACCAATCTCATTGGTCAGATAGTTTTTGACGCGGCGCGTCAAACTGAAAAAACGAACCCGAGGCGTTTTTTTTAAAAATGACGCTTTTACGCGTGGCGTTTTACGCGTCGGTGTGAACACTCACATTGGCGCCCTTTAATTAGTCACGAGGCGTTAAACGTTGACGAATATCGCACGCGAAATTCGTCCCGGTGTGAACAGGCCTTTACGCACTAAAGAAATTTGAAAATGTAAAAAAGTTAAATTGGTCCTCTATAAATAAACCTAGCAAAATTGTCCAACAGTCACCATCTGACCAACCAGTAATAACACAAATAATCTGTCACTCCTTTCCTTCAGGAAACAGTAATTACACACTTTTGCTGAGTGTGGTTTTGAGAGCAGATATTCCTGGGGGGGTTCTGGAGGCCCATACATTCTCCGGCTGATGACATTTTCAATGAATACATATCTGTGCTTTCTGGAAACCAACATCAGTCCAGGCTCACCTGTGGTCAAGTGGCCCACTTATCACCTACATTCACATTAGGTTGTGACTGTGCCCGCAAGAAAACAAACAAGCATCCATCCCCCATCATAGCTCAAAGGAAACTGGTATTCTGAACTAATGTAACATTCATGATAGAGAAACTTCATGATATTGTATTATCCACAGATTCTACACCACATGTGTATGTTACAGCTTCACCAAAATGGCAGAGCCAATTTTCTCTTAATGTTTCTTTGCCAAGTGAAAAAAATCAGCAGCGTTACCTCAGACTGAGGCCTCTTGAGATATGTAATTCTATTAACAAGAGTTTCAATTTAATATGTATTTGATCATGCAGAGAACACACTCTATTCTAATCTTAGTTAAAAGAGGCCAGCGGTCTCTAATATATTTATGCTTTTACATTTCTTTTAATATGGGTTAATTTGCATACAATAAGACCAAACTCCACTCTTGATTACATTGGAACAGAGCTTGTGATTTCTCAAGGTTTCTTAAGTTTTCAAATATTGTCAGAATGTTGTGTTTGACAAAAGCAAAGAACCAAATTTGGTTAAACTTTATTTTGATGGTCCGTATTTATACCCGCACCGCGGGGCTGAGTGTGAGATGCAGATCTCGCACGTCAATGTGCATTGGCTTGTTTTAACAGTACAAAGATTACAGGCTCCCTAAGCGTGATCCCAATCAGTAGACACGTCGACTACGTCGAACGTAAGCGACTCAAAGGGAACAGATGTCTTTTGGTAACATTTAAGATTAGGTACATATATTCAGTATTAACTAGGTGCTTATTAGCATGCATATTACTAGCATATTGGCTGTTTATTAGTACTTGTAAAATGCATAATAATGCCTTATTGTGCATAACCATATTCTAGATCCCTTAACCCTACCCCACACCATAACCACTACAAGAGTTACCTTACTCACTCATAATTAACTAACCAAATGATTCCTTTTAATACCGGACAAAAGACCTCCAAGTCATCTTAAGTCTAGCCAGTCATCATCCTGACAAGTCAGTTATATCCTTGTCTCCTCTGCTTCCCAGTGTGTTGTTGTCATTTTGTGTCCGACATGCAAGATATAAGACTATCACTATCCATCACATTATTCTGAAATTATCTGCCAAAGTCTCTACTCACCTGCTATTGTGTCTGTTTCTGCCATTCCCACAATAAACGTATCTCTCGTCATTTTACATATCTGTGCCAAACTAAGAAACTACTCTAGCCTTAACTGGTTTGACATGGTCTTTTAGCTTGGCCAAACTGTTTTTAACTGGGCAATGAGCTGGTTTCCCAGTTTGAACAAATGAAAAATGCCATAAACAATTATACATATAATTAATTTTCTCTGTGCCTCTGTAGGACTATTTGCAGAGACAGGGTCCCACTTTATATTAAGTGGCCCTAATACCTGTGAACTTACATGGTTACTAGATATGTACTTAGTATGTAACTACAGTGTAAATACACATTGGTACATAGTATTTACAACGGTAATATCTGTGTAACTACACATATGTAACAACCCACGGAAAGGTATGTGTAAGTACAAATGTGTAATAGGACATTGGTAACAACACTTTTTCCACTACAGTAAGTACACATGTGTAACAGGCATTGTGTAACTACATTTTGTAACAACAATATGTATTCTCACAAGTTGTTCCACTTTCACACGCAGTCTTCCATACTGTAGTTACCAGTTAAGAACACACTGAAACCATGGTGATTCCTATGTGGATACCATGTATTTACTGTCCGACAGGACTTATGTTGAATTACAGCTAAAGTTTTCCCTTGTGGTACCAGTGTACTTACATGGTTACTCCTCAGGAACTCTGCACTTGATACAATGTGTTCAATTATCATAACTTACTGTGTATTATGCAAAACCCAAACCTCTGTGCAACATTGTATTAACAGTGTACTTACATGGTAACTCCTCAGGAACTGTCTACTTAATATAAAGTGTAAAATAGTCATAACTTACTCTGTAATATGCAAAACCCAAACCTCTGTGCAACACTGTATTAACAGTGTACTTACATGGTAACTCCTCAGGAACTGTCCACTTAATATAAAGTGTAAAATAGTCATAACTTACTCTATAATATGCAAAACCCAAACCTCTGTGCAACACTGTATTAACAGTGTACTTACATGGTAACTCCTCGGGAACTGTCTACTTAATATAAAGTGTAAAATGGTCATAACTTACTCTATAATATGCAAAACCCAAACCTATGTGCAACACTGTATTAACAGTGTACTTACATGGTAACTCCTCAGGAACTGTCTACTTAATATAAAGTGTAAAATGGTCATAACTTACTCTGTAATATGCAAAACCCAAACCTCTGTGCAACACTGTATTAACAGTGTACTTACATGGTAACTCCTCAGGAACTGTCTACTTAATATAAAGTGTAAAATGGTCATAACTTACTCTGTAATATGCAAAACCCAAACCTCTGTGCAACACTGTATTAACAGTGTACTTACATGGTAACTCCTCAGGAACTGTCCACTTAATATAAAGTGTAAAATAGTCATAACTTACTCTATAATATGCAAAACCCAAACCTATGTGCAACACTGTATTAACAGTGTACTTACATGGTAACTCCTCAGGAACTGTCTACTTAATATAAAGTGTAAAATGGTCATAACTTACTCTGTAATATGCTAAACCAAGACCTCTTTGCAACACTGTAAACAGTGTACTTACATGGTAACTCCAAAGGAACTGCAGGGTCATTGTTGTGTACCACAGTAAATGCTAAACACAAGGTTACGTAGTGGATAGTAAACTCTGAAATATAAATGTGATAGTTATGCTTATAAAGATTCTGGGATATTACTGCATAGCACTTTTAAAGATTTACTCTTTATTTTTATATTTTTTTATTTTACATTGTGGTGACCTATTTGCCTTTACAGTAAATTACAGTGTTCTGTAAACAATAAACAAGATTAGCCTACACTTTAAAGCCTTAAAAAAACCTTGTTTAATCATTTAACCATTTTGTAGCATTTAGTTTATTTACTGTGAGACACAAAAAGCGTTTTCTCCAATAAAACACAACATAAATTCGCAAAATACATAAATTTTATTAACCTGATGTAATCCAAATATTTAGAATCCACGTTGTTTGCAGGAAACAGATCCAAATTCAGCCCTTTATGATCTTCATCTTCATTTCTCAGCAGCGACCGCAAACGTCAAATCCCGCGCTCAGGCGCGCTGGTGATGAATTCAAATTCAAAAAATGCGCCTTCAAGAAGAGTTACGACATGTTTTACGGCCGTGATATCAAACGCTCATTGGCTCTCGCCTGCTTCGTCACAGATTGCGACATGCCGTGTTTCAGTCGGTGTAGTAGGCTACAGAGAAGCGCGCGTGCCTTCACACAGAGCGAACCGAAACCACATTAACATTTTCATGGATTAATAATTTATATTCTGATCTGTACCTCATACACAACTATTATAATACTGCCAGAGAGGACTGCGGCTGCAACGCATCATCATGTGAACCACTTTTGGTACCGGTTTTGACATTTTCGCAATAAACAAATTATTGTGAAATTTATAACGTTACTTGTCTGTATGTTTTGGGTTTTTTTTTCTTCATAAGTGTAGCCTGCGTAGTTTTAAGGAATGGTTATGGGTAGGTTTAGTTGTATGAGTAGGATTAGTGGCTCAAAATATATTTTAATGCTATTGTTAATAAAACTATGAGAGGTTTGGGTTTGCTGAGATGGTCTCTGTTATGACCGTTTCACACTTTATATTAAGTAGACAGTTCCTGAGGAGTTACCATGTACACTGTAATATGCAAAACCCAAACCTATGTGCAACACTGTATTAACAGTGTACTTACATGGTAACTCCTCAGGAACTGTCTACTTAATATAAAGTGTAAAATGGTCATAACTTACTCTGTAATATGCAAAACCCAAACCTATGTGCAACACTGTATTAACAGAGTAAGTTATGACCATTTTACACTTTATATTAAGTGGACAGTTCCTGAGGAGTTACCATGTAAGTACACTGTTAATACAGTGTTGCACATAGGTTTGGGTTTTGCATATTATAGAGTAAGTTATGACCATTTTATACTTTATATTAAGTAGACAGTTCCTGAGGAGTTACCATGTAAGTACACTGTTAATACAGTGTTGCACAGAGGTTTGGGTTTTGCATATTATAGAGTAAGTTATGACCATTTTACACTTTATATTAAGTGGATAGTTCCTGAGGAGTTACCATGTAAGTACACTGTTAATACAGTGTTGCACAGAGGTTTGGGTTTTGCATATTACAGAGTAAGTTATGACTATTTTACACTTTATATTAAGTAGACAGTTCCTGAGGAGTTACCATGTAAGTACACTGTTAATACAGTGTTGCACAGAGGTTTGGGTTTTGCATAATACACAGTAAGTTATGACAATTGAACACATTGTATCAAGTGCAGAGTTCCTGAGGAGTAACCATGTAAGTACACTGGTACCACAAAGGAAAACTTTAGCTGTGATTCAACATAAGTCCTGTCGGACAGTAAATACATGGTATCCACATAGGAATCACCATGGTTTCAGTGTGTTCTTAACTGGTAACTACAGTATGGAAGACTGCGTGTGGAAGTGGAACAACTTGTGTGAATACATATTGTTGTTACAAAATGTAGTTACACAATGCCTGTTACACATGTGTACTTACTGTAGTGGAAAAAGTGTTGTTACCAATGTCCTGTTACACATTTGTACTTACACATACCTTTCCGTGGGTTGTTACATATGTGTAGTTACACAAATATTACCGTTGTAAATACTATGTACCAATGTGTAATTACACTGTAGTTACATACTAAGTACATATCTAGTAACCATGTAAGTTCACAGGTATTAGGTCCACTTAATATAAAGTGGGACCAATTATTTTAATTCATTTTATTTTGACTATTTTAGAGAAGCCCACCCCTATGGCACATACAAACAAAATGAACTGTGTTGGTTGCTTTATTTGTCTGTTAGATTGCTCTTCCTGTATAAGTGTGCAGTTCTTAGCAAGAATGAACAGCAAACTGGACTAATCCTGCAAGGCAAAAGTCTGGTTATGCAATACTGTTACCTAACTAAAATGTAAAGTTCCAAAATCTGCACTCTTTCCTGAAAGTCCTGCAGGTTTAGCTCACAGCACACAAATCTTTATTAAACATTTAAATATTTGTTTGCATGCTGACAATTTTGACAGTTAATCAAGCTTTATTGGGTGTCACAAAAGTTCAGGTAGCTTTCAAAAAAAGACAAGAAAAGAAAAGAAAATGAAATGAAAATAGTTTAAACTATTTGCAAATTGTAGAAGCTTGTGAATTCAAAGCTGAGAGACCTTTGTTGGTAGACCACTCACAATAATAAATCACATCCAGAATCCTGAGTCCTTTGTTTTTGTTTGTTTCAGCAGAACAAAGAAAGAATGTAATTTTTCCTCAGAAAAATATTCCTTCTGTTGCCAGAAAGTTGTATCGGTGTAGGACTTTGATCTACATTTCAGCCCACTGAGAGAGTGAGAACTGAATTGCAAGCACAAGCCTGATATGAATGTGTGACATGTTTGGCCCATAAAATTGCACAGGTTTTGTAAGCTTATTTCCTGCATGATGTGCATTCAGCAGATTTCAGTGTGAGTCAGGTCACTGGTGTGCCTATTCACATGGAAAATATAGTTAAGGAATAGCTGCTCTCTCGGTAACACTTTATAATAACTGCACACTATTAATCATTAGTTAAGCATTAGTAAACAGTTAATTCATCATTTATAAAGCATTAATATACATTAATAAGCAGTTTATAAAGTTATAAATGTTTTTTTGGTAACACTTTATTTTAAGGTGCTATTAATAAGCAGTAACTAACAGTTAATAAGACACTTATAAGACCTTATAAGATGCATATAAGATGCATATAAGCATTAACTACTTCATATAAGGGTTAATTAAAGCACAAGACGAACCCGGAGAGGCAACTGAGTGGCTCCGGAGTGGTCATGACCCAGCTGGACCCCAGGGGATGGAGTCTACACTCACCCTAGCTGTAACTGTCGTGAGGCTCGTCGGCGGCACGATTGAGTAGAGCAGGAAAAGTGAAACAAAGCGTCCTCAGAAGTTATATGAAGTAGTTAATGCTTATATGCATCTTATATGCATCTTATAAGGTCTTATAAGTGTCTTATTAACTGTTAATTACTGCTTATTAATAGCACCTTAAAATAAAGTGTTACCGTTTTTTTTCCTGATTTACAAGCATATCTATAATGTGTTTAATAATTGTATTTTCATACTTTGTTAATGATCATTTAATAATTTCTAAATGAAGTATTGCACTATTTACAAACCAGTTATTTAAGAGTTGTCAGTGATTCGTAAGATCACTTAGAAACTGTTAGTAAATGGAGTTAATTCAGGTAGTTATAAAGCATTTTGTAGTGGTCAGTTAACTATTTTTGTGAGCTCATCTAAAGTGAGGACTATTCATGCCTGTCATGTCCTGACAAATGTGTTTGTACACTTAAAAGGCAAATGTTAAGTAAAGTAACTTTCCCAAAAACCTGCATTAGCAAAAAAAGCTAAATATGATCATCCACACTAAAACAGTACAAATATACTTGATATTTGTCATCCAGGCAAAGTAGTTTGAAATCACAGTAATCAAAGGAAATAATGTGGTAGGTTTTGTAGTAGCATTTCATATCTTGAGAATGATGATAGAGCATAGAGCAAATGGTCACAAAGAGCTGGTTTAATGTTGTGAGGACACATTAAAACACAATGTTCAACAGCTTAGACAGCCCATCACTGTCAAAAGCAGACAAGCACAGCATTTTGAGGTTTTTACAACTGCACCGGAATTCAGTAGTAATTGCATTTGTGCTTCAAATGGGAAGATTTAAAGTCAGACTTCATTTTTGTGAATGCCTTAGCATTTGCATAATCATTTATACATATTAGCATGTGTGTGTATGTGTCACATGCAGGTGCACAGCCTTTCAAGTAATTAAGTTAGTGAGTTCTGCATTCACCGAAAACACATTAGGACGATAGATGTGCTCTATGAATCCGTTATGTGTAGAGATATTAGTGCTGTTCCACTTTGTCAAGATTAGGCATCTGGTGTGATCAATTCACATCAATACACAAAACTCATGTTACCCATTAATCAAGTCAAAGCTTGAATGATCAAAATTCATATGCCCATGTGTTATGATGTACAACCATTTCTTTAACAAAATGTTAAAACGCAACACAAGAAAATTATAGATTTCACCTTTTTATAAAACTACAAGTAAAACAGGAATAGATTCAGAATGGCAAACTATCCTCATACTGTTTTTGTAGAGTGGCATATTGTGGACGTTAATGTACATGTCATGTTCTTAAGGAAAACAAATCCCTCTCAACTTATGCTGTAAACTTAATAGGGGAACACATTTTTTGACATATTACTATAATATTGAAGGTTAAATTAAATAATAGAGCCCAGACTATTAAATATAATTGCTATTTATTTTTAGATATAGTAATCAGCACTCAAATAGAAAATGAGTTTCATTAAAACAAACAAAACTGTAACCGTTTCATTGTGCTTAGACTTTGTTTTGTCTTTGTTTACAGTCTCCACCATGGTTACTGATTTGATTAGTCATTGTTTTCAACTGTTGCCTAATCTGTTCTCTTTGTTTTCTCCCAGTATATATCTACCTGTGTTTCAATCTTATGTTGTCGGTTCTTGTTAATGCCTATGTTGAGTTTGGTGAGACATTTCCTCTGTTAAAAAAGTTAGGGTAACACTTTATTTTAAGGTGCTATTAATAAGCAGTAATTAACAGTTAATAAGACATGTATACAGTGTTGTGCAAGTTACTTCCAAACTGGAATACATTATATATTACATGTTACTGTTATTTAAAAGTAATTCATTACCTTACAATATTACTGTCTCAGAATTGTAATGCGTTACATTACTCCTGTATTACTTTTGAGTTACTTTCACCAAAATAAATATACAGAAGTAGAACCTAACATTCTAAAATGACTAGGGCTTTAACGATATGCGATATGAAACCGAAATCGCGACACTCAGATCCACAAACCTGCAGAATCGCGACACACCCCTTCCAACTCCCAGTGTTATCCATACCAGATCCAATGCTACCACATCTTTAAATTACTATTAGTATTATTTGAAGTTAACTTAATATTATAAAATACGTAGACCTACACCACAAAACAAGTTGAGGATAAATTATTTCAAATTTGGGAATTCCAGCGTTATGGAAATGACATTTACTGTCAAAACTTGAAAAATAAATTCTCAGAAAATGCATTAATACCAAAATATTAAAACGTCTGTTTATCCATAGGCTCCTCCCTGAAAGGAGTCCAGACATTAGAAAAATATCAGTCTACACATGCATTTTATATTTAGGGAAATAGACAGTCATGCGTGACAAAAAAAAAACTTTTAGGAGGCAACGATTTTTGTTGTTGTAATTTTGTGAATTACACTGCGCAAATCAGAAGAAGAAGGGTTGGCTCTCCACAGAACATAAAATATTTATTTTATTTTATTTTTCGTGTTCTCATTTATGAGGGAAAAACAATGTTACAGACGTGACAGTTCTCCGTTACGGACGCGAGCGCTCTGAAGCGGCACTAAAAGACTGCTTAAAAACTTTCACAGAGACCTTACACAGAAGACACAAAGCCTTTCTTTAAAGTGAATTTCGTTTTGTATTAATTGTATCTTAATTTTAATCTATGTTTCATCAACCAATTGCCTGGATTTTATAAATAAGAAGTAGGTTAAATATAGCAGACGATTATAAATAATCACGACACGGAGGACAATTCACTCATAAATGAACCGAAACTCAGTGTATAAGTTAGCCTATTCACGGACCTGAAAAATATATGTATATTGAAATGTCTACTTGCAAAACAGAACAATTCAAAACGAAAGAAAACAGACTGCTCTCTGATTATGAAATGAAATGTGCATTTCTCTCTGGCGCACTCCTACTGCGAAGATCGCGAGTCAGCATCGTCAACTTCATCCTGCCTTTATTAATAAACAAGTAAAATGTCTCCTTGCTATGTTTGACATATTCATAATCATTGCTTTTGCCGGTTCTTTGTGACAGCTCTTAGGTGCTTTATCGGCAGCGCCGCTGCCTTTAAATGAACGCGTCACCACCGCATCAAAAACATGATTACGTGATGAAAACATGAAAAATACCACATAAACATAGCCTAACTGTTTAGAAAGAAAACACAGAACGAATAGCCTAATGCGCATACGTCCATCTCGCTAATGCACAGTCTTCTTCATGCCATCTTCACCATTAGCCGCTTCTCCACTGGCCAGCGCGAGCACAGAGGCCGAAATCATACCTCACGGCACTCCTGTAAAAAATAAATCGCTATACAAATATATCAGACGCTGCCATATAGTTTTTATTAAGGCGAGACACTACAGGTGAATAGGGTATTTTTTTTAAATAATAGATATCATCATGAAACTTTCTCAGTTGATTACTTATGCAAGTATATTAAAAAAATGTATTACAAGTTTTTGAAATTTGTATGTTTAATTATGCAAATTAGGCATTATCTCGTTAAATATGCACAATTTTGCATATATTTTCGGTAGATAGATCTGACCATATGATAAAGCCAGGTGCAAAATTATTTTTTCATTTTGTTCACACACAAGATGAAAAAATAATTTCAGAGGGATTTCAGGATATATGCTTTCATTACCTAGGAAATCAAAATATACTGTCCATAGCCTTAAAAAATCAATTCTCGCCATATTTTTTTTATTAAAAAGTCACATAAATCAGGCCAGAAATGATTTATAAACAAATCCCTCTGAAAATATCTTCAGAATACTGCTAAGTGTATAACTGGAAAGTTTGGTGTACATAGGTGCTACACAGGCTGAGAAGTTTCTACTGGAGAATGACAAAATACTCATTTTGAGAAAACAGCATTTAAAGATTTGTAATGTAAAAATGAATACTTTTTTTAGTGGAAACAACTATTTACAGACACAATATCTTATCAAATCATCAGCACCAACAATACAAACCAACTAAATCACATTACAACTTATAACACAGCATTTATGGCCTTCAAATGAACAGAAAAAGAGTCAAAAACACACATCTAAATGTCAGAGCGCGTCACGTGATGCATCTGAACCAATCACGTTGTCAGAAATTGACACCAGCCAATGAGATTTCGGTTTTAGAGTTAAATGCCCATTTTACTTTCACGATTGGTTGCTGATAAAAAGGAAATGACCATATTTGGATCCGACAGCGTTGAACAGGAGAAAGAGAGCTTTCCAACGGTGTGTGTGATGACAGGGTGCAGATAGCGATCGCAGAGCAGCATGTTGATATATAACGACAACTTTTTGTTGAATTTAGGAGAAATCTACAGACGCAAATGGACAAAGTGTAGTAAAATAAACACCTAAATGTGTATTTTGGAATTTTTTTCACCTCAAGTCTGAAAGAAGACATGTTATTGAAGACAAATAGCCCAAAATCTCAAAATTGACCAGTGAAAAAAAAACGATGTTTTTGCCTGCCGTGTCTCGCCTTAACAGACTTGGACACCACACGCGGCTATTGACTGACCACGAACAGGTAATTTAGCCTGCTTGTCTCGCGGTCTTGCTGTGTAGGCTTTTTTTTTTTTTTTTTTACAATTAAAACTAAAAGTCTGTTGTAACTTGTAACGCAAGCCTTACTGAACATGTACCGAGTAAAATATTACTGAAAATTGATTAGTAATGCCTTACACTACGGCGTTACAGCAAAAAGTAATATGTTACTGTAATGCATTACTTTTGTAACGCGTTACTCCCAACACTGCATGTATAAGACCTTATAAGATGCATATAAGATGCATATAAGATGCATATAAGCATTAACTACTTCATATAAGGGTTAATTAAAGCACAAGACGGACCCGGAGAGGCAACTGAGCGGCCCCGGAGTGATCATGACCCAGCTGGACCCCAGGGGATGGAGTCTACACTCACCCTGGCTGTAACTGTCGTGAGGCTCGTCGGCGGCACGATTGAGTAGAGCGGGAAAAGTGAAACAAAGCGTCCTCAGAAGTTATATGAAGTAGTTAATGCTTATATGCATCTTAAATGCATCTTATAAGGTGTTATAAGTGTCTTATTAACTGTTAATTACTGCTTATTAATAGCACCTTAAAATAAAGTGTTACCAAAGTTAGTTTACTTTAATCTTCTTTTTCGTGCTATTTAACACACCACGCTTAGCTGAAGTGTGACAGAAAAAACGACCACAAATGGATTATGCATCGAGGTTTATCGCTCAAACCCAGGAAGGGCTTCCTTTTATTTATTACATGCTAAGTTTCTGTGGACAGCCTTCGATGACGAGACGGTAAAATCTCTGTATTGGATCGGGCCAAATTATTACCATCAAGCAGACTTTGCTGGAGGGAGGCTATTTCAATCTCTGAAGAGTGTCTACCCCGATCCAGACCAGGAGCCCAGCCCATCTCCACCCTTGACCGCGGAGAATTTGCCCGAGCCCCCGCATATGGAGAGCTTCCGCCCACCACAAGGAGAGAGCCTGTGACGACAGTGCAAACCATGGCAGCAGAGCTGACGCCTCAATATAAGTCTGACCAGGGGTGTGAGCCGGCAACCAACAAGACAGAGGGAACCCTGGTGGAACTGGATATGGAGGACTGGCTAATAGACCTGAGTTCAGAGGTACTGCTTTAGTGTCCTTCGCCGCTGGTTCTGTCCAGCCTGAAAACTGTGTTGTTGAATTATATGGGTTTAACATTACCGCTATTGATCCATCCAGATTTCCTCTCACCTTCACCACAAAGCTCAGCCTCAGCCCCAGGTCGTGCACTCTCCAACTGTGCCTAAGCGAGAGAATCCCTCATCTCCACCTCCGGCCACCTCGACCCTCTGACCCCTACCACCAGACCCGTCAACCTGTTGGTGCCTCCTCACACCCTCGGCTCCACCAGGCTCCCTCGTCCCTCTGGCTCCACCTCTGTCAGCCATTACCCTGCCTCCACCATGGACTTACGAGCCAGTATATATCTACTGTTTCAGTCTTCTGTTGTCTGTTCTTGTTAATGCCAATGAGTTTGGTGAGATTTCTTGTTAATAAAGTTAGTTTACTGTAATCTTCCTCATGCTATTTAATACATTAAACTTAGCTGAAGCGTGACAAACCCTTAAATTGCACATAAGGCAGTTTGTGTATATCAGTTTTAATTATGTTATTACTTCCAATTCATTGTTGATATGTGATAATTTTAAAAGATGACTGTCATAAATATTGCTTTAATGAAAGATTTATTCAAACATACAATAAAGGAGACATCATTTCCTGCAATAATGCTTCTAACAATGTTCTAACAAACAGGCTGCCAATGCTGTTTTCAACTAAAAATGGGAAACTTTGTATGCGAGAATTGCAAATTATAGTCGTTTATTTTGTGCAGTGCACGTGCTGCTTGAACTGAGCTGTGCTGTCTTTCAAAATAAATATTGTCACTTTTATCACAATTTTAAGTTTTTCCTTATCCTTAATTCCTAATTAACAATTATTGAATGGGGGGCACACTATAAATAATGTTTAGTAAAGTTGTATTCACTCATTGGTTGGTCCTGCTGGTGAACTAGACTATATTGTACTACCAAAACATATCTTCATCCATTGATGGTTATTTAAAAGTAGGGCTGCTTGACTTGGCAAAAAAGAAAGGATTTGTGACTTTTCTTATAAAAATCAAGATTGTGATTCAAAAAGTTAAGTAACCATGAAATCCAAATTTAACATTTTTATTTTGTATGGCATATTGCCATATGTACACATTGTTTTGTTGTCATTTTATAAATTTGCCTTGTTATCCTTCCCTCCTCCAGCAACATCTCATCTCTTCTCTGATGACACGTTTATTGGCTTGAGAGCGGGACAACTGTCACTCACATGAGATCCACCAATAGCAAACCACAACCATCCAAACAATTCTACATGGAGAAAATGCATTTTTAATGGAGCATGCTAATGGATAGCATTCTCCAGATATTATAGACATGCTGTTTGAAACAGTAGGCCTACACTGTTAGCAATTGATGTAATTTCTACAGTAAATTTTACAACAATGTATTGTATTTGTGTTTTTACTGTAAGTGGCAATGCATCATGGGAAATTAATGGACAGTCCTGTATTATTATTGTAATTACACTGTACACGCGGAGTTTTACAACGGTTTTACAGCCACCGCGTTGCATCATGGGATCACTGCAGTCTGAATTTAAAATTTTTAGGCGGTTAGTTCTAAACGGACATTCTGGGACTAAGCCATCATTGAAGAAGAAGAAGCTAACATTCTCGGACAAAGGTAGGTTAAGTTAACTTCACGTTATGTAACTTACTGTTACCCTTACATAGCCTATGTTTTTTATATTATAGATATAACGTTATTAGTTCTGCTTATCTGAGTGGATGGTGACGGTTTCGTAACATTTACTGCTTTGATTAGCTAACATAAAGTCAGTTGTCCTCAAATTGGAAATAGGGCATGGGCAGAAATAGGTGCTTTTATGATAAGATAGCTAATATTATTAAAGTTAACGCGTCTCTTCCTCCATCAGTCCATTGAAATCAGGTATGTACTGGTAGTTGCTAACGCTAATGTTACCTTGCTCATCACAAATTGATGCTTTTTAATCTGCCTGAAGTAAGTTAACGTCAACATGGTTTTTTCACTGTTTGGATGGATTGGCTAGCTAGCTCGAGCTCGACTGGCATTTAGAGCTGTCAACGAATATTCTAAATTCAAAATATATTCGAATAGTTTTAAAAACAGAATTTCAAAGGTGAAAATTATATTCGAATGTGGACAAACACGCCCGCGGTAGCAGAGCTGTCTGCTTTCCGAATGGTCGCGCTCATGCACTGCATACTCTCTCCCTGGTTTGATTATTTACCGTTTCATGTCAAGGCAAAGTTCCATGTTTAACGTAAAGTTACCACAGCACAGCTCGCTTGGAGCGTTCAATGTCGGTTCTATATATACTGTGAAACTTCAATTAATGTTAATAATATTTGTTTCAATCACTGAATGAAGCCTGCTATGGGACATGAGTCGCGACCTTAAATTGCTTGCACAGAACTCTTGATCAGCACATTTGTTTATTGTTGTTGTTCGTTTAAACCGTTTTGCGCAGAGAGCGTGAGGTCGAGAGAGAGAAAGAGTGCCTGCGACTCTGCGAGACGAGAGAGTGCGAGCGAGAGTGAGATCTGCTCTGTGGTAAGTAACGTTATTGGCCATTAGTTTATTTACTTGTTTTTGTGTAGGTAATACGTTGTCAAATAGGTTTAAACTTAAATAAACTACCTATACAAGTAGTTATGTCTCTTTGTATGTATTTGTCCTGTTATTGACTTAATAAAATGCGCAACCAGATGTTCGAATATGTGTTTTTTAGAGGAAATATTCGAACGTCATTTTTGAGCAATTTTTCTGTTCGTAATAGCTAGATACGGTGTCAAATCTTAAACTGAACTGCACACCTGCATCTTAGAAAATTACACTGCTTTTGGGGCACCTGGATTCTTTGTCGTTGTTTACTCAACTTACCCATGGTTAACTTATGTTTTTTATTCTCCAGCCCTCTGCCACTGCTGCCGATATTGAGAGAGCTGTCACCCTGCCAAGCACACCTAGATTAGTTGTACCAGGTATAATCTTCCCTTATTTTGTACAAGTTAATTCTTTAATGAATTCATGTGGTTGAGGTAGGACTGTTGCACCTAAAAATTTCTTTCTTTGAGTTGTTGTTGGAGGGTGCGGGGGTCAAAGGAGATAATACTGTTCAAGTGGAGGTGTTCAAGTCTTTCTCCACTTGATCATTAATGAATTCATGTAGGTGTCAATAGTGTGTTGTGCAGCTTTTAGTTATCATATTGTTAATGGGTTTCAGGAGAGATACTGCGCGGCGCAGACACCTGGATTATGTCCATGGAAGGAGCCTGTGTGATGGGGCCCCACAGCAACCTCCTGCATGGATTGGCAGCAGTCTTCGCTGCCTACTATGTCTTCGACATGCAATATCCGGCAGAAGCCGCAAGCACACTTGAATTCATTCAGAGGTGAGTTTAACATGGCACTGTCATGAAAATGATCATAGCAATTATGGAGGTATATTTGATTCAAATCAACTGAACGCCTGTGACAGTGCGATTTGTAGTTGTAGAGAAAAGCCACACATGTGTATCAGTAAATTTGAAGTAAGACAGAGAAATGTTTTAAGAGTTGCAAACTTGTCAACTTTTTTTTTCTCTCCACAAACTCAACACAACAGTTACACCTTCTCAAATTCTTCATTGCAGGTGCACAAATCCTATTCTACAAATCACTAATTAAGAACTCGTACGCTCACATTTTTGATACAATTGCTGCAGTGAATGTGGTGCAAAACACATTTACACACCCGCATCAAGAAATGTGAAGTCGTGGAGAAATTTTGCACATCCGCAAATCAGTATGTGAATTCATCCAATGACAGTTGCACACTTGAAGAATATGTCTTGTATATGTATAATGCTCATTTTAGTTCACGCAATAGTTTCTCAGCAGGTTTAATGGATTATTTCAAAAAAGGTAAATATAGTTAGTATCAGCGCAAACTTAAAATACAATTGTGCATCATTCCATAAAGTTCATATACTTTTATGAAATGATGCACAATTGTATTTTAAGTTTGCGCTGAAACTATATTTACCTTTTTTGAAATAATCCATTAAACCTGCTGAGAAACTATTGCGTGAACTAAAATGAGTTTTGCACCACATTCACTGCAGCAATTGTATCAAAAATGTGAGCGTACGAGTTTCTTAATTAGTGATTTGTAGAATAGGATTTGTGCACCTGCAATGAAGAATTTGAGAAGGTGTAACTGTTGTGTTGAGTTTGTGGGAGAGAAAAAAAAAGTTGACAAGTTTGCAACTCTTAAAACATTTCTCTGTCTTACTTCAAATTTACTGATACACATGTGTGGCTTTTCTCTACAACTACAAATCGCACTGTCACAGGCGTTCAGTTGATTTGAGTCAAATATTAAAATGGTGTAGCCAGAATCGCTGACGTCAGTTGAATCTATGACTGTAGAATTCAGCGTAATACGCGCGTGTAGAGGCCTGGTTTAGCTCGGGTGTTAGAATCACGGTTTAGAGATCTTTCTATTTGTAAACAATGCTCATGAATTTAGACCTGAAAATAGACCTACCCCTCCGCATCTAGTCTGCTCGTTTGGGAAATGGCTGAGATAATTATGAAAGTAAATTGAATGAAAATAATAATTTAAAAATATACAGGCCTATATAAAATAGGAAATCAGATTTTACCGATGCAAATATTTTAAAGGGAGATGCATCACTCTTTCAGCCCAATTTCTATCCGATGCGCACCACTCCAACCGGTGCACTCGCACTCCAACCGGTGCACTCGCATCGCAGACCCTTGCATTGATCATGCCAACCCAGCAGGCACAGTACGTCAATGTGACGTCAGGAAGACGTTGGCCTCCAACTAATCCAACGTCAGTCAGACGTCATATTTTGGTTGAAAATGAAAATCAGGTTGACGTCTAAACCCAACGTTTGTTTGACGTCAAGCTCCAACGTCAGACAGATGTTGAATTTAGGTTGGAATAAGCACCGCAAAAAAATGTGACATGCATGTCAGCTCATTAAATCTGTGAATATCTCACTAGAGGAGGAGTAAACAACTCAAACAGCATTACCAGCTTCACTTATTACTAACCAGATATACTTTATTTCATTTCCGGTTTAATGAAATTAATAGTTGTATTTTAAAGTCACCATTATAGTGGTTAGTGTTTGCTTTAGTTGGACTCCTGCCCCTTGACTTTTTATTATAAAATTTTCTCTGGCTGCTATAATTGTGTGTTTATAAAGCACATTTATTGTGGCAAATAAGCTATGAGATCAGGTGATGTTGGCTGTTTATTGATGATGAAGCCTGAATTCCTGATCTAAGTCAGTGTCTAGTGTTTAGATTATATTGAATTTGTGTTTTTAATGTTGTTTTATAACTGAAGCCATTTAATTTTACAGCATGAGAGCTATGCCGTTTATCAAATAATATAAAGGATTTTACAAACATTTAGTGCATTACACTTTTTCCTAATTACTTAGACATCAATAATCAGTGTATGACTCTCAACAATGGTGACAATCAATGAAATGCTTCATGCTGCAGTGCATGCTGGGTACCACCAATCAAAACTCACCCATATCTCCCAGCATGCATTGTGGCATGAATAAATTATGCAGCTGGATTTTTTTGTAGCTTGTTTTATGCTCAGAGTTGATCTGATTATCTGGATATTTTGTTTGATTGTCACCATTGTTGAGGTTCATATGCTGTTTCTTGATGTCTGTGTGCATCCAAGTAATACCATAGATTAAAGGTTTTTGTGCACTAAATAGTATTCAAAAAACAAGTATATTATTTGATAAACAATGCTGTTCAACAAGAATGCTGTAGAATCAAATTTATATTTTGAATAAAGCAGTACTAAATCCAATAGTAAAAAAGCCCTATATAATCAAAGCATTAGACACTGAATAAGATCAGGGATTCAGGCAATTACATGATGATATCATCATCAATAAACAGCCAACACCAACTGATCTCATGGCTTTCTTACCTTCAACAATTGTGCTTTATAAATACACACTTGAAGCAGCCACAGAACATTTAATATTAAAGTGTCAAGGGTCAAGAGCACAACTAAAGCAAACGCTAACCACCACCATGGTACTGGTGGAGTATATAATAAAAATACTTTAAAATACAAAATATGATTTCATTAAACCGAAAATTAAATATGATTTCATTAAACCGGAAATTAAATAAAGTAAATCTGGTTAGTTTTAAGTGAAGCTGGTAATAAGTGTACGGCCATGCATTTCACCTTTTTGTTTGGTTTATTCCAAACAAAATTCTATGACTGCCCAACGTTGGAGCTTGACGTCAAACAAATATTGGATTTAGACGTCAACCCAACTTTCATATTCAACCAAAATCCAACGTCTGACTGACGTTGTAGACTATATCCTGTGCCTGCTGGGAAGCCACAGACACACACTCATATAGCCTACAATGACTCTCAGTCTCACACACACAAGCACTCATTCATTCATAAAGATCCCTTAAATGTTTCATGTCATGGTTATGACCATTTCATATCAGTCTTAAATGTTACCTGATAAGTGCGTTTCCCCCCCCTGTTTTCAGAGCCTTTTGCGGCATAAATCCCCAGACGGGCAGCAAGGCAGAGAAAAAAAACGAGGACTGAACGCACCAGTTTGCACACTTTTGAGGAAACTGCTGGATTTTGAATTGGTGGGCAGAGGACATTAGAGGACATTAGTGGGCAGAGGACATTAGAGGACATTAGTGAGCAGGGGACATTAGTGAGCAGGGGACATTAGTGAGCAGGGGACATTAGTGAGCAGGGGACATTAGTGAGCAGGGGACATTAGAGGACATTAGTGAGCAGGGGACATTAGTGAGCAGGGGACATTAGAGGACATTAGTGAGCAGGGGACATTAGAGGACATTAGTGAGCAGGGGACATTAGTGAGCAGGGGACATTAGTGAGCAGAGGACATTAGTGAGCAGGGGACATTATATGACATTAGTGAGCAGGGGGACATTAGAGGACATTAGTGAGCAGGGGACATTAGAGGACATTAGTGAGCAGGGGACATTAGAGGACATTAGTGAGCAGGGGACATTAGTGAGCAGGGGACATTAGTGAGCAGGGGACATTAGAGGACATTAGTGAGCAGGGGACATTAGAGGACATTAGTGAGCAGGGGACAGAGGACATTAGTGAGCAGGGGACAGAGGACATTAGTGAGCAGGGGACAGAGGACATTAGTGAGCAGGGGACAGAGGACATTAGTGAGCAGGGGACATTAGAGGACATTAGTTACCAGGGGACATTAGTGAGCAGGGGACATTAGAGGACATTAGTGAGCAGGGGACATTAGAGGACATTAGTGAGCAGGGGACATTAGTGAGCAGGGGACATTAGGGGGCAGGGGACATTAGGGACATTGGTGGGCAGAGGACATTAGTATGTTTGACAACTCATGTTCAACCAGTTTGGTACAGTAATAGATGATTTGTTTGTGCATTGTACAAGAAAATAAAAATATATTTTTAAAAAAAATACTAAGTGTTTTGTTTTTCTTTGCAGAAGTCTGAAAGAGGACATTTATCCAAAATACAACATTTAATTGTAATATTTACAATATTCTGTCCTGTGAAATTACAGGAAATCCCTAAAATTACAGGAAATTCCTGGCTACTGAGTTGCCGTAAATATAACATTTTGCTGTAATATTTACAGTATTCTATCCTGTGAAATTACAGTACCTTGTTGTAGTTATTTTACAATAACAGTCCTGTATACTGTTTACAGTCAATTTACGGCAACTATTAGCCAGGAATTTCCTGTAAAATTACAAGAAATTTCTAACAGTGTACTATTTTTGTTAATATCTGGCAGTATACAGTGCATACTCTGCAGTACACACTAGCATCCTATCTGAACATAGTCCAGGTCTGATTTCGGCTGATGCAATTCATCATCAACACAGAGGCTAGTCTCGCTTAAAAACTGCAGCAGGAATGTTTTATAAATGGACTCTGAACGTTGATATTAAAACATGTTATAATTAGCTTATTATTAATGCTATCATCTTCCTCCAGATGCCCACTCTCTGTCTAAAGTACTGAAATCTCACATTCTCAAAAATTATAGAACAGCTGAATATCAACAGCTTGACTTTGTGAGGAAACCAGACAAGTGTGGTTAAGTTGTTTTGATATGTGTACCCATTGAAAGCAGCCTTAATGAGCACCCAAAGGGAGGTTCATTTGCGTTCTTGGTGAAGTCATATGATTGGGCGTGAAGTAATTACACAAGCGCCATTAATAGCTCAGCAGACAATATGACACAGCTGTTATTGGAGATTAATCTGAGGAAGCAAACCTGAGTAAACAGAAATAAACAGCGAGGCAGACAGCGTGGCTCTGTTGAGACGTCCTCACAGCTGCTCTCGCCACACTGAACTCAGATTTACTGATATGCATTCACGCAGAATGCCCATTGCTAGCTTCACCATTAGGCACGGTTCTTTCTTGTAGCTGCTGGTGGGACTTTTTGAAACACTCGGTCTCCAGATAATGTGCTATTATATTCATATGAACATCAGATGTGAATTTAGAGGGAAGTAAGACCTGTGTGTGTGTGACTCACGATATGAAAAAGATCCAGCAAGGTTATTTAAGAGTCACAGTGGAGCATCTGATTTTGTATTCTATTAAATATGCTTGCATTCAAAATATTTCAGATAGGAAACTTTTTCACACAGAGAAAGTAAAAAACTAATCTTATATTTCTGAATATCTGGAGTAAAGATAGTGAGATGTATTTGAACACTGAAGTAACACTTAAAAATTTATGAATTTCATTGCAGAATGAAATAAAATAAAAGCTAACTTTTCTCAAAACTTCACTTTGCTTTTCTGACTAGTTTGAGATACTTTTAATCAACTGGTGTTTTTAGGCCCTGTAGACCTGGTATTAAAGGTCCTATATGTAATTATTTGACTGCATAAAAAATACCATAATATGTTTTCAGATATTTAGGAAGGTTCACATGATTGTTTCTTTGAAAAATAATGCTACTGGCATTTATTCTACTTTGAAATGTGCGTTCTGTGTCGGAATGTCTGTTTTTGGTCTGTGTGATTCCACCCACTGCCAATTTACCTAATAGTATTTCGCCACCCCGGGTTGCCAGTTGGTGGAAAACACAGTGTATTGCAGTGATGGAAGCAAAGTACTGGGTCAGAGATTGCAAATTCAACCCGACCGAAAAACCTTGGAATCCATCCAAAAATCTACAGTACCATATGAATGGGAGCGGCGGTTGGGGGGTTGGGGTTGGGGTTAGGATAATGCAGTATCCATTTAAAGGGATAGTTCACCCAAAAATGAAAATTCTGTCAGTAATTACTCACCCTCATGTCGTTCCAACCCCGTAAGACCTTTGTTCATCTTCGGAACACAAATTAAAGGGATAGTTCACCCAAAAATGAAAATTAAGTCATTAATTACTCACCCTCATGCTGTACCAACCCCGTAAGACCTTCGTTCATCTTCGGAACACAAATGAAGATCACTGCTACATAGGCTTCCTAAGGGATTGAAACTTGACGGCCCAGAAAGTCATTGAAGAAAATGTTTAAATATTCCAAGTGACTACAGTGGCTCAACTATAAGTTTATCAAGCGACGAGAATACTTTTTGCGTGGAAAAACAAACAAAAATAACGACTTTATTCCACTATTCCTTTTCTTCCTTGTGGGCCTGAGACGTGAGTTCAAGAGATTTCCACGACGCATTTGCGAGAACTGAACAAGAAGTAGTAGAAGAAGAAAGTCCTCTTCTCAGTTCTCACGCATGCGTCGTGGAAATCTCTTAAACTCTCGTCTCAAAAGTATCTTCATTTGTGTTCCGAAGATGAACAAAGGTCTTTAATGACTTAATTTTCATTTTTGGGTGAACTATCCCTTTAAGATATTTTTGATTAAATCTGAGAGCTGGATCACTCCTCCATAGGCTTCTAAGGGATTGAAACTTGACATCCCCGAAAAGTTATTAAAAAATCGTTAAAATAGTCCAAGTGACTACAGTGGCTAGATCTTAAGTTTATCAAGCGACGAGAATATTTTTTGCGCGCAAAAAAAACAAAAAATAACGACTTTATTCAACCATCTCTTCTCTTCCACGTCTTTCTCCTAAGCTTTTGACGTAGTGTAACAGCGCAGCACTTGTGGGTTCTACGTCACACGTAGGCTCACCATTGGCCGATGCTGGTCATGTGTGTGATGCGTGTGACGTTCAACCAGAAGCGCTGCGCAATAACACTACATGAAATCTCCAGGCCCAAAGAGAATACTTGAATAAAGTCGCTATTTTTGTTTGTTTTTTGCGCTCAAAAAGTATTCTCGTAGCTCGATAAACTTAAGATCTAACCACTATCACTTGGACTATTTTAACGATTTTTTTCGGGGCTGTCAAGTTTCAATCCCTTAGAAGCATATGGAGCAGTGATCCAGCTCTCAGATTTAATAAAAATATCGTAATCTGTGTTCCGAAGATCAACGAAAGTCTTAAGGGGTTGGAACGACATAAGGGTGAGTAATTACTGACAGTATTTTCATTTTTGGGTGAACTAACCCTTTAAGTCAATATTAATACTGAACGTTTAAAGGGGACCTATTATGCAAAATTCACTTTGAACAAAATTGTGTGTTGGCAGTGTTTGTACACAACCACCCTACAATAGTAAAAATCCACCCATTCCTTTTTTTATCCCTATACATCATAAGCAGTGTCTCAGCCGTTTGCAGTTTCTATGCAATGTGATGTCAATTTCTTTACTTGCTTTCTTTATGTTCACAAACTGTGAACTTTGTGTGTATTTGATAGTTCAAGCACAATAAGACGTGAAAGAGAACTTTCATCCAGCTTTTTGTGATCGTGCTTTTGATGTGTGCACTCAGAAAACCATATTTAAGAAGTTTTTACTGATATGGCTTTAATACGCATGCAGATAATGCACGAACATCTAACATTTATTGATTTATTGTATATATATCGGAGATGGCTAAGCTGAATCCTGGTCGGTCTTCAGTGTCGTGTAACACTCGTTCACTGAAATCTGTGAAGTTAAATGTCGATTCACTTGCTGCGAGAATAATCTTAATGCGAAATGGAAATTCTTGCGTGCATTTGTAACATTTAGACAGATAAGTATACAACTATAAGCTGTGAATCTCAAATGCATTAAACAACACACGCATCTATTGGGGCATGTTCATTTCGTTTGAAGTACTTGCATGTCTCATGTTTAACTCTTTCCCCGCCAATGACAAAAATTACGCATCTTCTGAAAGACTAAAGAATCCTCAGGTCAAAACACAAGCAAAAAAGGAGCAGAAACAAGCGAAAAAGCATTGATTATGCACATTGTAGTTTTTGAAAAAAAGAAGAAATTAGATTGTTTCAGCTTTTTGTTCAAAATTGTACTTTCTTTATGAAACTTACCCACATTCAAATGTTTGAAAAAATAATAAATGAGAATAGAATAAAATTGGGTATTTTTTGTTTTAAAGCAGAGGCTCTGCTCTTTCTTTTGATATAATGCATGTTCAGATATGCATAAAATAAAATATTCTGGGGGCCTTGAAATTTTTATGAAAATTGTCAAAAATGCTAGTGGTGGCTGGCAACGTTTTATAAAACCACTGGCGGGGAAAGAGTTAAGACCTCACTTATCTAGCAGAAGCTCACTCTGTGTCCTTCCTTATTTTCAGATGTGTTCACAACCTCAAAATATATGATATAAACTATAATATTTCATCCTAGAGGGGACACTCTGAGTCAAAAAACTAATTTCACTCTGAGAAATTATAATCCGTACACAGAAAAGTACCTCACGTGCAGTAGTTAAAACAACACCATATTTGTTCGATACACATACGTGGCAAACTGACAGACTTTCGAATACGTGTACCATTATTATGAATTCAACATTTAATATTTGGCAAAATATACAGTAACTGTTCTTGCTATGTCTATTTTATCAGCATGTTTCCAGAGTCATGTTTTGAGCACTCACAGATCTGCAGATTGATCCTGAAGTGTATGACAGAATGGATGAGTGTCTCAGTTAAAGGGTAAAGTGTTTTTAGTCTGGTGGTTGGCCGTGTCCTGCAGGTGGGAGACAGTTAAACACTGCTTCCTGCCGCTCTGCAGGACGAGCCCTTTAAACGGGCCTCTGATGTTGGGCCTGAGCTCATCCATCTCTGTCACACATGCCATTTTGCAGCCCAAGCCTGTCCCGTTATATCCTGCTGCCTCCATTCCCCTTCCCGGCAGACACATCATAATCTCAGCCATACCCTGCATTCCTGCTTCATTTCACACACACACACACACACACACACACACACACACACACACACACACACACACACACACACACACACACACACACACACACACACACACACACACACACACACACACACACACACACACACACACCCCACACACACACACACACACACACACACACACACACACACACACAGTGTCTTGAGTAAACAGCAAGAGAGCTGCAGCACTGTTTGTGCCAAGTACACTATGACTTACAGTCATACTAAAAACACCAAACAGACACAATAAAAGGACACGTTACAAACACCACCCATCCAACCCCCAAACCCCCCCCCCCTCCCCCCGTCCCCCCGTCTTTGCCCATCATATCACTAGACCCACATAGGCATACTTTATATACTAAATATAATTATTATATTACTATGTACTATAGTACTATAGTAAGCCTGGTGACTTTAAGTTTATTCTTTCCAAGTACCGCTGCTGATCATTTTCTAAACTTAATTGTAAAAAATAACAAAAATATGGCTTAAGCTTAAGGGTTAACAAGGGAAATGTATCAGAGAGAATGGTGTGCCTGCTTCTTTGAACACAACACATCTAGGAATTAATTTGGACAGACTAACAAGCATGTCTTGTGATGGCTGTGGGCAAGATCTGTATTTTGTTTTCATTGCAGTCAGAGCAGAGAATCCACTCTTACAGTCTTACATAGGTAAGTGGTAGAAAAGGGTATTAAAACATTGAGTACAGCAGCTCCTAAAGTGATGTATTCCTTGGCAACAAACACCCAGAACTGTCCAAGACTTTTTGACTCCCTGAAAAGCAGTTGAAGACTCCTATATAAAGCCACATCTATCAGCTCCTCTTCTGCTCTTCCTGATAATACACAGTGCTCTCTTGCCTCACTACTAAAGGGATCCAGTATCCAGTCCCATTTCATCATCCTACAGATGTTTGAAATAGAAATAGATTACTATCACAATAAAGTAAACTAATAGAGTTTGTTAATAAAACAAAGAAATTCATATTACCTCCGATATCAGGAAAATACGTGTGGACAGAAGCTCCTCACCTACGGTGTGTGGCCTTTTGGATTTAAATATGTAGCTAAAAATGAGGCTCGCAGTGCTTTTTCTGGGATACTGGCTGTACATTTGATCAGTTGTTACTGAAGATACTTGTCTTTTTTTTAGAAGAAAATACGATCGCCCTTTGTTTGGTTGAGAGGTGCCGTTCAAGTTTTGAGGGTTTTTATGGTAGAACTGGCCAACTTTTCTAAGCATAAAAGACACTGAGGAACATCCTCACCATCTGGACCTCCGCGGGCAATAAAACCACGGTCAAGGTAGGACTGGTCATATTTTCCAAGAGGCTCCTTTTTAAATTTTGTTATTTCCAATTGATCTGAAGACTTCTCACAGTTCTGGGATGCTTTTAGTTTTAAAAAACTTTTCTTCCATTTTAACTAACTTTCATTAAATGCTATGACACGTTACTGTTGCAGACAGGCGACAGTTCAACTCAAATGAATGAATCAGACGAGTAATTCAATGAATGTTTTGTTTTCAACCTTTTGATTCTTATGTACTTTTTGAAACCATTCCTTAAAACCAGTCCGATTAATGAGCAAAATAGACTCTTAAGAGACAATTATTTTTTGTTTCATTCACCGTAATGCAAATTTAGTCGCGGCCGATGTCCTAGCCCTAGCAACCACACAGTACACACCAGCAAAAATGTGACAAAGCCCTAGCAACCACCCAGAACAATTAAACACCAAAGTAACAGTTTGACACTGGAAGCTGCCCAGTACACCCTAGTAACCAGACACAAGCTCTAGAAACCCCCCAGAAAGAAAGGAAACCCGACCAGAGCAACTGTTTAAAAATACACTGGAAACTGCCCAGTACACCCTAGTAACCAGATCAAACCCTTAGAAACCACCCATAAAAAAAAAAAAAAACATTAGAGCTACTGTTTAGCAATACCCTAGCAACCATTGACAATACAGAAACAACAGAACACTCCAAGCAACTTTTTCAATGCCCTAGCAACCTCCCAGTAGTCCCTATCAACAACCTAGCAACAATCCAGTAAAGCCCTAACAACCACCCAGAACATTTGATGCTGTGGATATTTTAGCCTTGAAAAGCATTCACTAGCAGCCTGCAAACATGCAAACTAACATCCTGTGCACTCTGACACAAAAATTGTGAAGAAGCCAGCCAATCAAATTCGAATAGCCTATTTCAGCCTTTCAGCTAAAAAAAATATTGTGCAACATGCATCAGACAGTCCATGGAAATATGTGACATGTCAGTGGATGAGCCATCTGAGGCCGGGACTGTAATACTGTAATATTCCCAACTCAACTATCCCCCACATTATGGTTTGATCCACTCTGGCCAGGTGCAGCTCTTACCCTGTGAGTAATGCACCTCTGAGAGCTCTATGGCCCGCTATAACAATTAGCTCACTGCTGGCCTCCACCAGACGCCACACCCTCAATCTGTCCACCACACTCACAGCTGGGTTTCACCATTAATCTGGCCTAATAGACCTCTGGTGTTAGACGTGTCATTGAAAATATGAGCACTTAAAGACCTTCTCACACTTTCGAATTGTTCATGCTGTTAGTTTTACAGTATTTACCTTTCTATTAGCACCATTCGCTGCTCTGAAACCTTTTTTGACACTCATGCCATTTCAAAGGATGTAGGATCATTTTCAAAAAGCTAATGAACCCTGAAGTGTAGCCGCTTGCCTGTTTAACAAGTCAAAATTGCGTCGAAGCCTGGTGGGTAGCGCACGTGTTCCAACACGTTGCACAGAAGCACTTGTGTGTGGGTGACCCAAACTCGAATATGGTTTGGGTCATTACCCACAACCAACCCCATTAGTAATGCCCTTGAATTAACAATCCAGCTATGCACCCTAATTTTTTATTCTTTTTTTAAGGCGGCACTAGTGGCAATCTTGTCTCACTTGATGCCCCTGGATGAGAAAATATGAGACTGAAGGTTATATATATATATATATATATATATATATATATATATATATAATATATATATATATATATATATATATATATATATATATATATATATTATATATATATATATATATAATATATATATATAAACAAGTAGAAAAGATTCAATTTTCAATTAAAAGCGATTACAATTTTTTTTATTTATTGGCAGGACCAATATGGTGAACGTGATTTCACCAAGTACCACATGATCCAGGATCAACATCTTTGTTGATCCTGGATCAACTTTCCATTCAACCAATCAGATTTGAGGGACAAGTTTACAGTTTATGTCATGTTTAGGCTTAGAACCAGGATGAAGTACTTAAACATCAGTGTTATTCACCTTTCATTACCCTCTGATTTTAGGGAAAAGTTATAGGTAGGGTTAGGTTTAGGGGTAGGAAATGGGTAAGGACTACATTTTGGGACAAGAATGTTGATCCAGGATCAACAACATTGATCCAGGACCATGTCTTACTTGGCAAAATCACGGTGACCGCCCTAATATATATAGTGGGTCTCATTCATGAAAATTTCAGAAAAATATGTGCATGCTCATTCATAAGTAGCATAACCCGTAAGTTATAACTACACAAATTACGTGTCCAGGAACGCTGTGAAATCTTCTGGACTTCCTTCTCAGGTTTTGTTCAATTATATTGCATAAATGGTAAAGAGACTAATTGGCCATATGCCTACAATAAATATTGAATTAGCGTGTGTCCACCAAAGCACTTTAAGCTGGTGATGCAGCATTTCTTCCAGCTGAGATACTTTGGCATCTATGATACACAATATCCATGGCAGTAATGTTGTATCTTAGTATCTTATTAGTATCTTATTAGTATATTATTTTGAAGATGTTTGATATATTACTGAAATGCAGTAACCAGCAATATTAACTTGTCCATTGTAAATTGTCCATAGTGCATCAAAATGCAATGTCATCAGTTTGCCTAAATTAGACAGCCTGTTCTCATCCCAAGGCGTCATACATGTGACACTTTTGACATTTCGTCGAAATCTTACACACATGGCATCCTTTAGCGTCAATATGAGACGCAGAACCCAAGGCGTCATACAGGTGACGCGCGTCTAAATCCGACGCACATGGCATCCTTTAGCGTCAATATGAGACGCGGATGCCAAGGCGTCATAACCTAACGCTACCCCAGACCTAAACCTACCCATAACAGTGCGTGTTATATTGACGCTAAAGGGTGCCATGTGCGTAAGATTTCGACGAAATGTCATATGGCGTCACCTTTATGACTCCAAAGGATGAGAATGCGTTGAATTAGAACAGCACGTTTACATTTTTTACACACCATTTACAGCTGGTAGGGAGCAGGTGTAAATTTATGTCGTACCAACAAACATTTTGAAAATCGGAAAATTTGTACATCAAACCGGCTTTACGGACGATTTACACACAAATTTGTTCTGCTCGTGCTTCATTAATGAGGACTGTTTAAATATATAATGAATATATATATATATATATATATATATATATATATTATATATATATATATATATATATATATATATATATATATATATATAATGAATATATATATTACACGGCCCTGTGGAATACTTGATTCTGATTGGTCAATCGCGCCATCCAGCACTATGTTATTCCAGATAACCTGTGAAAACAGATAACGGAGGCTCATCTGGGTAACTGAAGTCAGCAGAGCTATACATTGCTAGGAACGTTTTTTTTCTTCGTGGAAGTTGTGCATTTGGTGAGCTAATAAATTATTAAAACTCAGTATCAATATTTTGTGTACAGTTATTTAATTATGCCATTCAGTATCGTGGACTCGCTCTTTCTTGTTTCATACAAATGCAGATGCTGTCATTTTGTGACTATTGTGTTGGTTTATAAGATACAAACAGGTAGGCTACAATTTTAAAACAGTTTAATCTGAAATCAATATCTCTTATCGGTTACACTTTATATTACGACCCGCAAACAACTGCGTAAGTAAACCGAAATTACGGTGTACGTTTCTGTAATTTTAGTGTACTTCCGTGTAGGTATAAGGGAACAATATGTTAAGTTTTGGGTTATAAAAGGGTAACAAGCGCCACTTTAATTTACAGCCCGCAGGAGTTACACTAACCCTGTAAATACACAGTTGAAACGGGTAACAAAACACTACTTACTATGTAACAATACGAAACAACACTATTTGCACAGTAATTACAGAGAAAGGTACTCTTATTAAGAAAAATGACCCAAAAGAAAACAAAAAAAAAAAAAAAAAACTTTTTAATTACAGTATATTTGCCCTGACATTTAATTGTCATTGCAATACAATGTGCTAAGGTAAGTACTAAGTACTATGGTACGTTCTAAATTAAAGTAACACTAAGTAGTTTTTCAACCTTCACAATATATTTCCAAGACCCTTGTGATGGTACATCGACTTAAAATAAGTTAAATGACTCGTCTAACATAGCCTGACGTGGTCTGTATCGCTTTTACTGGCACTATGTAACTTCGGGTTTCGGATAGGAACCCCTGCACAAAAAAGAACTACAAACTCGACTGCTTTACGTCAAGCGCTACAATAATCATTATTTCGTTTTTCTTCGTTTCTGATGTCGCAATACGTACTCGGTTACTAACGTAACCTCGGTTCTCTCTAGAGAGGGAACGAGTACTGCGTAATATCTTACGCTATGGGGAAACACTCTTTCCTCGAGATATTGAAGCCAAAATTATCCTTAATTTTTTTAATCATGCAAAACGCTTTTGCAGCAGCAAGCAGACAAGGGCGAAACAGCTCGCGCGCCCATTGGCTGCCTCGCTGGAAAAGCTGCAGCCTATCGAGTGAAGGCACTGCGTGACGTAATGACGAATGAAGACGCTTCGCGCTCATTTCGTCATGTCCCGCCAGTATAGGCGTGGTCTCACCCTATAAATAACCCCTCGATAGCTGTATTTCTCTGATTTTGTACACCGAAGCGAACCAGAGCATAGTTCAAGCACGGCAAGATACGCAGTACTCGTTCCCTCTCTAGAGAGAACCGAGGTTACGTTAGTAACCGAGTACGTTCTCTTACGAGAGTATCTCTCGTACTGCGTAATATCTTACGCTATGGGGACCCCATACAAAACGCCGTGCGGACAGGGATCCAAACACAGAGTCCCGGGCAAAGCCCGGGGCACATCTAGTGCATAATCACCATAACTCACATAGAGTAGAGGAGGAGAGGCTAAAGCATCACTCCTTTATAAATTCCCGTAGGGACACTGACCCGTAAGGGCAACATAGCCGCATTGGCGGCCAATAAGCCCGAAGTTCAGACCGCCAAAAGCTTAGCTTGTAGGGCGGGCACCTCCAGGTTATAGTACTTGATAAATGTCGACGGCGAGGCCCAGCCCGCAGCCGTACAGATATCCTGCAGGGAGACCCCGCTATACCATGCCCACGACGAGGCCACGCCTCTCGTGGAGTGCGCTTTGACACCCAATGGGCACCGTAGGCCCTTGGAAGTGTAAGCCAGCGCTATGGCATCCACTATCCATCTGGATAGGCTCTGTTTTGAGGCGGCGAGTCCCTTAGAACGGCCGCCAAACAAAACGAAAAGCTGCTCGGTCTGCCTGAACCCAGCCGAGCGGGACACATAAGCCCTTAACGCCCTGACAGGGCAAAGGAGACTCGCGTCCCTCTCCTCATCGAGAACCGGAAGGGCTGACAGGGAAATCACCTGGGCCCTAAACGGTGTATTGAGGATTTCGGCACGTAGCCGTGCCTCGGTTTGAGTACGACCTTTGAGTCGTTAGGCCCAAACTCCAGACATGACGCGCTTACAGAAAGCGCCTGCAAGTCCCCTACACGCTTCACTGAAGCGAGAGCCAATAGAAACACCGTCTTAAGGGACAGGTGCCTCATATCCGACAGCTGGATCGGCTCGAACGGGGCGCCTTTCATGGCCTCCAAGACCGTGGAAAGGTCCCAAGCCGGGACTGAAGGGGGCCTGGGAGGATTTATTCTCCGAGCCCCTCGTAGGAAACGCACGACTAAGTCGTTTTTCCCCAGTGACTGGCCAGACACAGGTTTAGCAAACGTTGCTATGGCCGCCACGTACACTTTGAGCGTGGATGGGGTTCTTCCCTTATCCATCAGCTCCTGAAGGAAGGCAAGCACTTCCTCAACCCCGCAGTCCACGGTGAAAAGCCACGGGCTCGACACCAAGTAGAGAACACCGACCATTTCGAGGCATAGAGCCGTCTGGTAGACGGAGCTCTAGCCTGTGCGATCGTGTTTAGCACTCCTTCTGGGAGGCTAGCGGGTACCCGTTGATGGCCCATGCGTGCAGGGACCACAGTTCCGGGTGAGGATGCCAAATCGAGCCCTCTGCCTGAGAGAGGAGATCTCTCCTCAACGGTACAGGCCACGGGGCAGTGCTGGTCATCCGCATCAGGACCGGAAACCAAGCCTGGTTCGTCCAGAGCGGAGCCACAAGCAGCACTGGGCATCCATTTTCCCTGATCCGCTCCAACACCTGTGGCAGGAGCGAGACCGGGGAAAAGCATACAGGGGACCGCTGGGCCAAGTATGGGCCAGCGCGTCCCTGCGCTTTGAGAAGAATACTGGGCAGTGAGCGTTCTCGCGGGACGCGAACAGGTCCACCTGCGCTCTGCCAAACGTTTCCCACAGGAGCTGGACCGTCTGCGGGTGCAGCGACCATTCTCCTGTCAGGACGTTGTCTCTGGACAGCATGTCTGGACCCGTATTCAGGTGCCCAGGCACGTGCGCCGCTTTCAAAGAAAGGAGGTTGCGCTGGGCCCAGACCAAGAGGGGTTCCGTCAGCCTGCAAAGGCGTGCGGACCTGAGGCCGCCCTGGCGATTTATGTACGCCACCACTGACTTGTTGTCCGATCGGACCAAGACGTGGTGGCCCCTCACCAGGGGACAGAAGCGCCGCAGCGCTTTGTCGACTGCTATCAATTCCAAGCAGTTTATGTGAAGGAGCTTCTCCCGCTCTGACCATAGGCCAGCCAACGGTCTGCCCTCGAGCAGCGCTCCCCACCCCGTGGTGGAGGCGTCCGTCGACACCACTTTCACCCTTGAGGCGGTCCCCAGACTCACACCAGACTGATACCAGCTGGTTACTTTCCGGGGTTCCAGAGCCGAAACGCACCTTTGGTCGACCCTGAGGCGACACCTGCCCGTGGACCATGCCCGGGGCGGGACCCGTGCTTTCAGCCACCACTGCAGCGGGCGCATGCGAAGCAGGCCCAGCTGGAGTGCATGGGATGCTGAGGCCATCAGGCCCAGCAATTTCTGAAACCGTCTGAGCGGGACTATGGAGCCGTGGCGGAAGGATTCCGCGACGCGCTGAATACTTAGTACGCGCTCCGGTGACAGGCGTGCCGTCATGGAAAGCGAGTCTAACACTGTTCCCAGGAAAGAAATTCTCTGGCTGGGACACAGCAGGCTCTTTTCCCAGTTGACCGTCAGGCCCAGTGTCTCGAGATGCTCGAGCATTGTGGCCCTGTGTTCTATGAGCTCTGACCGTGATCGAGCTAGAATCAGCCAATCGTCCAAGTAGTTCATAACTCGCATGCCCTGAAGTCTCAGGGGCGCGAGAGCCGCGTCCATGCACTTCGTAAATGTACGGGGTGCCAAAGACAGGCCGAACGGCAGGACTGTGTATTGATAAGCCTGGCCCTCGAACGCGAATCTCAAGAATCGCCTGTGATGGGACGCTATTTGTATTTGGAAATACGCGTCTTTCAGATCTATCGACATAAACCAGTCCCCTTGGCGCACTTGCGCGAGGATTTTCCTGGTCGTAAGCATCCTGAACTGGCGCTTCACAAGCGCTTTGTTCAGCTGTCTCAGATCTAGAATGGGTCTGAAGCCCCCATCTTTTTTCGGTACCAGAAAATATCTGCTGTATAAGCCCCCTTCGCTCTGAGCCTGAGAAAGGGGCTCTATGGCCCCTTTGCTCAGTAGTTTCGCTATCTCGGCTCGAAGTAGATGAGATACTTCGTTTTTCACCGAAGTCTCGACGGGCGCCGTACAACGGCGTGGACGTCGTGCGAATTGTAGCGAGTAGCCTCTCTTTATAGTGTTCAGCACCCAGTCTGATACCCCGGGTAGCTTCGACCACGCTTCTGCGCGAGTAGCTAGGGGTAGGATGCAGACCGGGCTCTGGCCGTGACCTGGCAACGGCTCGAGAGCCCCGGTACCCTGGGAACACGACGCCGTGTTTACAGCGTTCGAGGCGGGGGGCGCGCTGGGCACAGCGGGCAGTCTGGCCGCGCTCACAATCTCTATGGCGGGACGCATAACGAGAGTGAGCGGGGCGAATCCCCTGGGATTCGGCGTGCTTGCGGGAGGATGTGGGCGCAAACCTACGGGCACATCTACAGCACTGTGCACGCTTTCGGCCGGAGCCGATAGATTGTGTGTTGGTTTCGTTTTTACAGAAACCAAGGGACACGGGGCATGCAGCGTGAGCGGGCATTGTATGGGCGCAATCGCTACATTGTTTGCACAATCGACCTGAGTCAGATTTATGTGTGCTCGCCTCGCACCGTGGCGGGCTGTGTCTGGGTGTGGGAATGGCACTGGGGCGTGGGCATTCTTACAACACTCATAACACCATCGGCCGTGGCCGGCATACCAGAAAATACACTCTTTATTGGATTTATCTGGGTAGCCATGAAAACGGCTTTTTTGTGCAGGCAAGCGGGCTGAGACACCGGCTGCTTCACTGCTAAATACACTGGCACAGTCACATCGCAAGGAACTGAACGAGCGAATCTTTTCGGTGGGGAGCCGGCCGCAGCGGGCTCCGAACACCGTCGCTTTCTTAGAGTGGCTAGGAAAGCTTCGAGGCCTCGGCTTGAGCTCAATCTCGGCCGAGGCCCGCGCTGAGCGGGGGGCGTCCAGCAGAGCGAGAGCGCGGTCTCTGATCCCGGGCCTGGCGGCGCTGTGTAGCGGCGGCTGCGGGCGATGCAGGCCGAGGCTGCGAGCTGCGAGCAGACGGCTGCTTAGAGCGACCTGCAGCGGAGCTCGAGCGCTTCGGAAGGAAGTGCTTCATGGCCTGCGAAGTCTTCTGCTCCTCCGAGAATCTGTCCGCGAAATCCTTGACGGCAGATCCGAAGAGGCCCGCAGGGGAAATGGGCGCGTCGAGGAATACAGAGCGCTCAGCTTCCGTCATCTCAGACAGCGTCAACCACAGATGTCTCTCAGCAACGGCGAGAGAGGCCATATTCCGCCCCATGGCCTGAGCAGCGGCTTTAGCGGCGCGTAGAGCAAGGTCCGTAGCGCCTCGTAAATCCGCCACGTTGATCGCACCCGGGCCTTCCTCGTCCAGTTTAAGGAGAAGGTCGGCCTGGTAGATCTGCAAGATCGCCATCGTATGCAGCGCTGAGACCGCCTGTCCAGCGGCTGTGTAAGCACGTCCGTGCAGCGATGAAGTCACCCGGCAGGCTTTAGAGGGGAGCGTCGTCTGCGCGCGCCGTCCCGCAGAGGGCGGGCAGAGATGCGACGCGACCGCCGCCTCGACAGGAGGAATGGAGAGATATCCTTTATCTCCCGCGCCGGTGACAGAAGTGAAGGCCGCAGAAGTGGAAGTGCGCAGTCTGGCGGAGAACGGGGCGGTCCATGACTTAGCGACTTCGTCGTGGAGCTCAGGGAGGAAGGGGGCGGCCCTAGACTTAGACGGGGCTTCGTCTTTCTTGAGAAAGCGCCCGTCGAGTCTGTTGCGCGGCGGCAAGGCGGGCGCCTCCCACTCGAGGCCGATGCTCTCTACGGCCTGGGTGAGCAGACGCATCAGCTCAGCCTCAATGCCGGGTCTCCTCACAGAGGGTTGGCTAGACACGTCAGCGGGGGGGAGGTCCACAGAGCTCGCCCAATCCTCGCTATCGGAAGCCACAAGAGAGCATACCTCGGCAGGCTCGTCCAGCTCGGGAGCGGAAGCGGCGGCAGACGGCGGGCGCTGTCCGTCCGGGAGCGACTCAGGTGAAGCCGGCGAAGCAGGCGGGCGAACCGGCGAGCTTTGGCGGGCTGGAGAAGGCTCGGGAGCGCGCTGGGCGCGACGCTTCTTACGGCGCGGCACAGACGGCTGGGACGCGGGTTCAGAGAACGACGCCAGGCGAGTCCGCAGAGTCGCCATAGGCAGAAGTTCGCAGTGCGGGCATCCACCATCCGCGAGCGCGATAGCAGCGTGCTCATGACCCAGGCAGGACACACAGATGACGTGACGGTCCTCATCGCTGAGTTGAGAGCGGCACGAGCCACAGAAAGGCATCTTTAAAAAGACGCAGCTCTTTTAGAACATATAATGGGTGTTGCGTCACGTAAGCAAACACACACACACACAGTGACAGAGTAAAGGATATAGTACGCCGGAAAGCGCAGCAGGTACGGCAGTTGAAGGCGGCTGGGCCAGCGACTTCAGAAGATGGCACGTCCCGCTGAGAAGGCTACAAGTCAACGGCGCGGCTTCTCACTCTGGATCCCGCGATGCGTGAGCTTCGCGTGAAGAATGAAAAAATCAGAGAAATACAGCTATCGAGGGGTATTTATAGGGTGAGACCACGCCTATACTGGCGGGACATGACGAAATGAGCGCGAAGCGTCTTCATTCGTCATTACGTCACGCAGTGCCTTCACTCGATAGGCTGCAGCTTTTCCAGCGAGGCAGCCAATGGGCGCGCGAGCTGTTTCGCCCTTGTCTGCTTGCTGCTGCAAAAGCGTTTTGCATGATTAAAAAAATTAAGGATAATTTTTGGCTTCAATATCTCGAGGAAAGAGTGTTTCCCCATAGCGTAAGATATTACGCAGTACGAGAGATACTCTCGTAAGAGAACATCATCCTTTCATGAAATCATGTAACATACTCTACCTTGTCTGTGGACATCGTTCATTCTAAAGCCGGTGCTGGATAAACTGCGAGCGTGCGTGCGACGGTAGGCTAGATTATTTACGACAGCGGCAATGGAGAATTTTGTTTCCAACCAGTAGGGCGACCGAAGAGGAAAATTTACTTAGTGTTACTTTAAAATCATAGCAGAATTTTTTTTTTTTTGGCTTAACGTTTAGTAAGAAAAGCCAATATATATATATATATATATAATATATATATATATATATATATATATATATATATATATATATATATATATATATAAAATATATATATATATATATATATTGTCCTTGCATTCTTTGGGGTCCTTGCATTCTTTCTCACACCTGAATGAAAGGCTCATTACTATGCAGGTCTTTGTCTGGTGTGTCAGGTGTGAACCAACTAATTATTCACAAGGGGGCCGTTGACGCCCATTCGCATATTGCCTTGGCAAACAAAAAAAATGTTTTTTCACAATTTTAATCAATCTATTGCGTTATGTGAATGATTAGGCAGGATGATTTTCAGATAATTTTGAAGCAAAAACTCTAGGCGACAACTTCCATAGTCAAAAGTCTTGTTGACACATATTTAGTATTAGTATTATTTAGCCTTATTTCAGAAACTTTAATTTATAGTTTTTTCAACAACCATGCATAAACAATATTCTCTCAAAAATACAAACATGTACATACATGTTGCTCACATATTATGGTAGCCCCGTTTGTGCTATATAGAGTGAATTTACACCTTTGCCATTAACATGTTTATAAAAAACTGAAAAAAGCACAAATGTCAGTGCATGTCAAAACATCCCAAGGGCCCCAAAAACACCTTGCTCCCCAGAGGTTTAAAAATCACTGATCACAAGATTAGCTCTCTTAGCCTCTTGCTCTCTGTTTAATTTGCAACCCACACATGAATTACCCACATTGCACAAGAACATAGTTTGCCAGAAATGTGATAACTTTTATATAGCCTACAACAGACATAAAATGTTTGCCTAGAATATATTAACAGAATAGGTAGGCCCTACCTATTAGTTTTAAAATAATTACATTATAAATAATTTGTTACCCCTTTATTACCCAAAACTTAACATATTGTTCCCTTATACCTACACGGAGGTACACTATAATTACAGAAACGTACACCGTAATTTCGGTTTACTTACGCAGTTGTTTGCAGGTCGTAATATAAAGTGTTATCCTCTTATCTCCATAATAATTTATGTGGCGAAATAAAATAAAGCTATTATCAACCACCAGAGCAACCCCGTAACAATTCCGTAACAACCACATTTCAGTACCCTTGCAACAGTCTAGCAAAGTCCTAGCAACCACCCAGCACACCATAGCAACTGCTAAGCAATGCCCTGGCAACAGTTTATCAAAGCCCTATAGCAACCACCCAAAACAGCCGTATTTGTGATTAGTTATCTTGAAGTGTGCTATTTTAGAACAACACATTTTTTACTAAATATATTTTAGTTGTAATTAAATTGTTGCAAAGCATAACTTTAAGTGTATTTAGTGTATTTTTGTGTGCTAAATTGGACCAACTTCAAGTATACTTAGTATACTTTAAGTATATGCCTGTGTAGGAACTAATTACTTGCTTGATTAGTGACATTAAAGTGTACTTTATTTGTCTTACAAGTACATTACAAATTAATTCAAGTGTCTTCAAAACATACAAGCAATTTACAATAAGTGTATTATATTTGAGTAAAAAGTAATGCTTAGTAATACCTTTGGCTTATTCCAAATACTACAAATTGCACACTTTGTCTTAAATAATAAATGCACATTTAGAAACAAATATTACTTAGCTATACTTTGTAGAATATACTAGTGTATACTATAATGTCTCATTTCTCAAAGTATAATTTCAATGCATTGTTACAATGATTATTTTTAGCACACAGTTAAAAATATACCTACAATATATATTTTAAGTAAAGTGCAAATATATATATTTTTAAATAAACAGAATTTTCACTTCAAGTATATTTTTCTCAAATATAATTTTAGAAAATATACTAAAGTACCATTATTTTAAAGTGTGTTAAAAGTTGTATTGTGAATATGATGCTAATATTAATATTGTACAATTTTGTGTTAAACAGTATCCACACAACATGCCCATGGTAAAACCTCACATCCTAACCTTCTTTGAGTTTTGGATTGGCAAACATTTCTTCAGAAGAACTAGTTAATTTATGTTTTTTCTCAAAGCAGACAAATCATTTAGCACACAATGTCACAAACACAAAAAATCGCTAATATGAACTTGTATAACCTCAGAGTTTTGCATTATCTCTGCATTCATTCTTGTTCACAAGAAACTGAAGTTCTCTTTATGGACTCTTGAAAAGGCATCAAACATCCTCAGAGTGCTGCACGACAGCTGGCTAGAGCTGGTGTGTGCTGTAAGTAATGAAGGCTCTAAACACAACATTCATCATGTATTTATTGGTGGCTACTGAATCTCTACGCCAACATCATGCATTTATATTTCATATGCTCTTGCAAATTATTTCAGAGCATGACTGAGGAGGACACATAACACCTTTGAAATAACCAAGCGCTGCTCCGGCACCTCATTAGACGTATCATTTATATCAGCAATCAGGTCGAAGCCTTAAATCGGATTTCAGCTTCATTCACATGCACTTTTTTTCAACCATCGATCAGATTGGCTTATCATCAGCTGCACAGATAAAGGCCAACAGGTGTGTATCTGGTGAAGATAGACCTCTAACAGCAACACAAATGAGCAACAAGACAATTTTACTGATAAGAGTACTGCCAAAAAAACACAATTACAAACCAAGAAATAAAACATATCATGAGGTTAATGCTTAAAAAAAGAGAAATTAACCCTTGACCTCATTGTTAATCTTACACTTTACATTTAAGATAATGTTTGCAATATTTCTGTAAAATAAAATTTATTAGACTTGATCTACAGTTGAAAGGTTGCTTTAAGACCACAACATTTTGGATGGTATCACAATTTGTAAAGCTGTCAAAAAATATATAATACTGTATGTGACATTCAATTCTTTATGTTGTTCTGTTGTTTTGTAAATGTCATTATTCATGCAATCAGTTGATCAATCAGATTGCATTATGATGTTTCTAATTAAACTCATCTAATCTGCTGCCTATTAAAGGTCAATATAAGATTGCTGTGGGGACAAAAACCGACACTAGTCAATAATTGTATCCCTTAAAATGTGTCTTTGATCAACAAAGATTACATATGTAAATGTTTTTTCCTTGAAAGAATTCGTCATGCCTATGTATATTATAAATAGCTTGAATGTTAGGCTTCGCCCTTGCTCAATGAATATGCAATGTAGCCCTGCCTCCACTCACTCACACCAGGGCTGAGTTTCCCGATAACGTTGTCTCTTAGTGCGCTACGAAGACTCTTAAGGTATAACTTAACTGAAGGTATACCATTTCTAGGCGTGTTCCCCGAACTATACCTTAGAAAGCTGCTTAAGATATACCTTCGTATGTGCGACGTTACCGGGTGCTGTCCGTGGCGATGGTGCTGAATCTGTTGATATCGATGACTTGAGAATCAATTATTCTCTCGTGTTTATGTGAGAAAGCGCTGTTCTTTATAAAAGAAGCACTTCAGAAATAGTTGAAATTGCATTTACTAGGACTCTTGGGATATTATAAAAAATAATCCAAACTATTACAACCTATAATAGCCTTGCCTACATATTTTTAAATTGTATCATATATTGCTGCCATAACAACCATTTAAATTTTTTATGTGCTTTCTTCTCTTTCCCATTTTTGTTCGCTGAGGTGAGGTGAGCTGCAATGAAATATTGTTCTTGTAAATTTTCAAGCATTTTAGTATTAAAAGTGTATGTCACGTAGCTACGGTGCTCGGCAGTGATCAAAAAGGATTTAAACAGTGAATTTTGAATCTCTTCTTGTAAACTCAGAGATGTGGATTCAGACGGCAATTAAATTACCACACGACCTGTTTGTCAAAAATCAGTAGGCATTAATTTGGACAGAGATTTTTACACGGGTTGGGTGAGAAAAAAACACTGATATTATGGATTCGGACGGCACTAAAATAACCGACTTGCCCTGTAAATGTTTAAAATACCGTACGAGCCCATGATAAACAATATTAGCGTCCGAATAGGACTTAACTGACAGTAGCCTATGCTTTCACTGGCCTTTAAAAGCGCTCTTTAATTAAAATAAATGTATAAAATTTTATTATATATAATAATATAATTAAAATTCTAACAACAATCAGTGTAATGACAATTTTATTCTTTGCATGAAAACTCTTCAATTAGCCTAATTGAACACTGTCTGGGTGTATTAAAACTTCAGAATTATATTCATATAGACCTTTAACAGTGATAAGGTAAAGCTAAGAGTGGTCCAGACCAACCTTCCGAAAGTATGACTTACAGAAGGTATACTTAACTAAAAGCGTTTCAGGAAACACGTATTAACGATAAGTGACAGCTTAGGGTGTAACTTAAGAACGATGTAGCGTTAAGAAGGTTTCGGGAAACTCAGCCCAGCTCAGTGATCCACTCATTGACAATCACAGGTTGATGTGATTGATTACAAGGTAGTTTGTGACTTAAAACACCACAGATTTCAAACCACGTTTTTGAGACTGTCTTTAATTCACTGCAGATTTAAGTAAAAAAATACTCAACAATGGTGTTGACTTATGAATTTACACATGATTTGTCTTAAAGCATATTAAAAAACACCTCTTATGCATATAAACAAAAAACAGGGGGACTTTAAGTTAGCACTTTTGAACATCCGCTCACTTAAAAATAAATCATGTAGCGTCTGGACCAATCAGACACACACAAATTATTCATTATATTTAATGAATAATCCAGCAAACTCACTCTCCCAAAAAAGTTCTATGAAACTTCCCCCACAAATGAAGCCAACACTGGCAGAACCCATTGTCCTGTTACGGAACACCTGAAGACTGATAAGAGTTTATGACCCCAACAAAGGTATGTGCGGGGAATTGTGACTTAATTCTTGCTGAGAAGGAGAAAGGAGCCCTTTTAATCCTATTCTATATATATATATATATAAAACCATGTGATAAATGTATTAACATGTATCTAATTTTCCATCTCATGATTTTCCTTTCATGTGGTTTGGCCATTGTTTTCTTGTAAACTCTAATGGGTTAATATTTCAGATTTTGCATACTATGGTTAACCAAAATCCTATGTGTGGCATGTTTAGTCTCTATAAACTCCAATCTTCGTCCCCCATTTGTTAATTTACATTACATTTTGCTAACTTTGTGACACATGGGTATTATAAGAATCTTGAAGAATCTTTTTCTTAAACACCCAATGAAATTACAGATTCAAATGCCCTGCTCAAACACAAAGGATAGTAAAAACTCCCTCCAAAGGGACCGCTTCGTATTGGCTCACGCACCTCCAGAGGGTGTGACATTTTCAAGCTTTAACACTCTGGGGACCAAAAACACGCCGGCGCGTTTTGGCAGATTGTTTTCACATAGCAGAGAAATAGACTTAAAGTACTCCCATAATTTCTGGTCATACAGAGTTAAGAAATATGAGAAAATAAACTATTAAATGTCTACTTGTGTATGTGCCCACGTACAATCGAAATAAAATATTGTGGTTTTGTAAAATAAAGAAAATAAACAGGGTGTGTGTTCTGTCTCTCCGTCTCCGTGAACTTTTTTTCTGGAGCATGTCTCTAAACTTAAACAAAGCTCAGTGAATACTATTCACCCAGCCATGAGCAATATATCTGTAAAATCATTTAAGTTTGTACTTTTAAATGATCTGATTCAAAACTAAAATAAATATTCTATATTTATGTCATCTTTATTAAAAGAGAGAGAGGTGTCAGCTGTTCTAATTATCGTCTTCGCATCTCATTATTCTGGTAATGTGACGCCCACGGAGAGCACGCGCTATTCAAACGCAAATATATTGAAGGACCCCAAGGACCCTCAAGCTTGTGCCAGGCTGCGGCCTTGTCTTTCCATTCACCAAGGATCCTCTGACTCCCACTGGTTCTCTCTCATCAAGACAACATCATCAAAGATCAACTGGAGCCTCAACAAATTGCATCAGGACAGTTTAATTCAAATGGACGAGACATGCAAGTATCAAACTTAGTCTCATTATTTGATACATTAAATATCCTTACTGCTTTCTAAGAAGGGCGTGTTAGAACTAAACTGATGGTTTGCTCAGGCTGTTGATCTGCTGAACTTCAAACAATGCTATAACTTCTTGCTTTCTTGCTTTCTTGTATTCTGCTTCAGCTCTCGTTCCCTTGGTAAACTGTATCCATGTATGTATGTGTATGTTAGAGTAGTTTAAATGTGTAGTCTAGGTAATAAAAACTTGTTCATGTCACATGTAAAGTTGTCCGTGTTTTAAGGTCATATCTGGAGTCACTAATCATAGATTTTGACTTCTTGCTCTTAGTAGTACTTAGTTAGAACGGCATTTCAAATGCCCCGGAAATGTAAATTTCTATTAATCAATTAATAACCAATGTTGAGTGTTCACGGGATGAACCAAGTCATTGGTTGTAATGTTAATGTAGCTGCATCAAGTTAACCCGATTAACTGATCCAAATATTCATAATCAATTATAACAAGTTATGATTGATTATTAATATTTCATAGAGCTAATTTGCTACAATCACTTCTAGTCAATAATATCATCAACACAAACAACCTGGAATTTATGTTTCTAAATGACTGTTTTGTTATTGCTGGGGATTTTAACATTCACATTGACAATGCTGAATCTAGTTCTGCAAAAAACTCATGACTGTTCTTAACACTTTTGATCTGAATCAGCATGTACATGGACACACACACACAATCGTGGACACACTCTAGATTTACTTATCATTAAGGGTCTAAACATTTCATCCACTGTTATTAAGGATTTAGCACTAGTTGATAATTTCTGTATTTTCTTTGATATATTGATCTCTCCTGCCATTGAAGATCTGTGATCTAGATCTGTGTCTGTCAAAAAGAGATGCTTAAATGAGAACACTAGAGTGCTAGTTATAAAGGTTATATATTTGACACCAAGCATATCTGCAGACTCTGTTTGTCTTAACTCAAAAGTCAAGAATGTCATTGATGACATTGCTCCTGTGAAATTTAAGAAAATGACTGGCAGACCTAAAGCACCTTGGAGAAACACTACAGCAGTTCAAAGTATGAAAAGAAAGTGCATAAACGCTGAGTGCATGTGGTGGAGGATGACACTTGTAGTCCATTATAACATCTATTAACACAGCCTTCATGCTTCAATGTGTAACTTGGCACAGCTAGACATACATTCTTGTCAAACATTATAAACAGAAAACTTAAACAACACCCACACTTTTTTTGCTACTGTAGAGAGACTAACCTCAAGTCACTTTTCCATTGAATTTACTTCCTTTCTTTCTGAGAAGATCAATAATATCAGAAAGGCGATCAGCATATCCTCCTGTTGTGCTGAGGTCAGAAAGACTTGTCCACAATTTCAGAAATTAGTCAATATGGGTCAGATTTACTATCAGCTTGTGCCAGCGCAAACCCTCTTTTGGCATAAAAAAACTACTGTCAGGATTTGCTAAAGACACGCAGTGAAAAATTAGCGCTGAAATGGCATGGACAGTTATTTTTGCGACTGACCTTATTGAATATGCATTTGTAGGAGTTTCCCTTTCTGATGCAAAATGTATGGGAGGAGAATATTTAAATGAATCTTGCAAGGGGATTAATAAGGTTTGCACTCGTCAATTTACTGGTGTTTGTGCCATTATTTACCACCCAATAAAGCACGTCTTAAACCAGACGCTAACTGGTAGATTGCGTTGGTCATTATGGAAATGATCCGGCTGTGTCTGTGTTCTTTAATTTGTGTGTCATCAGTCAATCACATGCAGAACTTTAGACTCCCATCTGCGGGTTTTTTTTTTAAATTGTGCTCTCACGCTAATTAGCCCTGTTTAGTAAATCTGGGCAACATTCTGATTTTTAATGAGAATGAGTCCTCTATGTGCCTACCTGGTAAAATAAATGTTAAATAAAAAAAAAAAAAATTTTGAGGTAATTGGTGGTAAAATCTTGGAATAAACTGTGCAGCATCTTAAAACATCAACCTGCAACCTTGACACACTCCACATTTATTTTTTCGAAACAGTGTTTAACGTTTTAGAAGCTGATCTCCTAGAAGTGAAAAAAAAAAATCTTATTTCTGGAACTTTTCCAAAGTCCCTTTAAAACTGCTGTTAAGCCCCTCCTGAAAAAGTGAAATTTGGATAAGACCATATTACGCAAATAGACCAATCTCAAACCTTCCCTTCATTGGCAAGATAATCGAAAAGTTGATATCAATCAGCTGAACAAATTCTTAATTTGGACCCCATCATAGTACAGAGACAGCGCTCATAAAGATTATAAATGATATTCGCCTCAGATTCATGCAAATTATCAGTGCTGCTTCTACTTGATCTCAGTGCTGCATTTGACACTGTCGATCACAACATACTTCTTGACAGGCTTTAAAAGTGTTTCAGGCTTTCTGGGATAGTCCTCAAATGGTTCAGGCCATACTTAGAAGGGAGAGGTTATCATGAGTGACCATAAGTCTGAATGGACATGCGGAGTCCCACAAGGCTCAGTTATTGCACCACTCCTATTCAATCTTCATATTCTCCCACTGAGCCAAATAATGAGAAAGAACCAAATAGCATAACACAGCTATTTATCAAATGCATTGATGAAATTAATAATTGTATGTGCCAAAACATTCTTCAGTGAAACAAATACCATTCTGGAGTCTTTGTTTCAGTAGTCATGTAAAAGCAATGACTAAATTGGCATACTATCATCTCAAAAATAGAATGCTATTGCCAGGATATGAACACATCACACCAGTCCTCAGGTCTTATAATTGGCTTCCAGTTGCATTTAGAATTGATTATAAAGTACTGTTACTTGTTTATAAATCACTTAATGGCCTAGGACATCAAGACATTGCAGATATGCTCATTAAATATAAACCTAACAGATCAGTAAGATCATCAGGATCAAGTCACTTAGAAATACCAAGTGATCACTCACAGCAAAGAGAGTCTGCTTTTAGCTGTTATGCCATGCAGCTGCAGCTGGAACCAGCTTCCAGAGTAGATCAGATGTGCTCCTACAGTAGTCACATTCAAATCCAGACTCAAAACACGTTATTGCACAACTGATTGCACTTTATCTTATCTACATGTCATCTTTTTATTATTTTAACTCTTTTTTTATAACTGTTTCAATTATCCTTGTTTTTATTTTTGGTAGGAATATTGTATTTTGTTAGGGCTGACTGGGTGGATGAGGTTGAGAGATGGAAGAGCAATAAGGGTTCAAACTCAGATGTGGGTAAAGAGACACTTATTATGCATATGTTGTGATTATTTTATGATTATTTAAATTCCTTTTCTTTGTAAAGCACTTTGAATTACCATTGTGTATGATTTGTGTGCATTTGATATTATACATATGAGAATGTGCTAAACACTCAAATTCTCAAAATATCTAATGTGTGAATGTGTAAAACACTGCTTAACCTTTTCATTCATCTCACTTAGCGTGATATTGGACTGCTACTTAATGAATTAGTCTTTTAGGCATATCCATACATTTGGCTACAAGTCAAGCCTTTGGAAGGTGCCAAACGTAAGTATGATTAACCCCTTTCAATTATTAAATGAAGACACAACACCTTTCACTGTGAAACCATACGATTTTTTTCCCCCTACAAAACCAAGGAGCTGAAGGCTGTAGTTCCTTCCCATTACTCAAAATGGAGTTGTGTTCAGTCGATAAAATGACCTTTAGAAAGCTCCTTGCATTTGCCTGTGGAATGCAGGACAAAAGGAGACAAGATGTAGAGCTCTTTATCTCATCGGTCTATATGAGCCTCATCCCTGAGCTAGCGCCAACTCCAACAGAACAAGAAAGTGAATGGCTTTGTCAGAGAAATTGTCTCTAATACTAATCCCATTTCATACCAGCTTGTTCCCACTCCCTGGAAAATCAGAAAGTTGCACAAAAAACTGCTTCTGAGGAAATGACACAATTGAAATTCTCCCGCCACAAAGTCTATCAAAGCTGCAATTGGACATGGTTGACTTTGCAGGTCCCTTTTGCTGTGAAGATCTAGTCCGTTACAGTCGGCTTTCAGAACTCCTCTTTGAGCAAGGTATCAGCCTAAGGCCTGTTTCATAGCGGCACACATTCAGCTTCCATATTAACAGGTTACAGTATTCGCACTGTCCTCTGTAGCATGGGTGTTGCGAGACCTTTCAGCACTGATCTTTTTTTCATTCCAGATTTATAATGCTGAACATGGCAGAAAATCAAGAAAATGCTCTGTAAATCTATGCAATACAGAATTTTATGAAGCAATAAAAAAACAGCGAGTAATACTCACGCATTGTTTGAAAAAAAAGGCCTGTCAGACTTATAAAACTCATAAAACACTTTGTATTCAGTAAATCTCACTGAATCTGGACAATTTTAGTAGTTTATAGCTTCTTTTGGTAACACTTTATTTGAAGGGGTGCGCATAAGACTGACATGACACTGTCATAAACATGACATAACACCTGTCATAAACATGAAGGAGTCTTTATGAATGTTTATGACTGTTGTCATTAAGTGTCATTCGGTAAATTATGACACTTTCAATGCAAAGTTGACATTGTTTAAAATGTCTTTGTTATGACAACTTGACATTACCCAAGACAAAAATGTCTTGATTATGACAACTTGACATTAACAAAGACAGAAATGTCTCTGTTATGACAACTTGACATTAACCGAGAAATCATAACCTGTCAACCTGTCACAACTTTGGCTGTCATGACACCATTATAACTGTGTCATGAATATTTTACGTGTCCTCAAGTAAAGTGGAACACATTGTACTAGTTATAAAGATGTCATTAAGGGTTATTACACTGCAAAATGCTTGAAGTTTGATAATTAGACCTGTTATGACATATTTGTGACAGGTTGACAGGTTATGATTTCTTGGTTAATATCAAGTTGTCATAACAAAGACATTTCTGTCTTTGTTAATGTCAAGTTGTCATAATCAAGACATTTTTGTCTTGGGTAATGTCAAGTTGTCATAACAAAGAAATTTTTGTCTTTGTTAATGTCAAGTTGTCATAACAACGACATTTTAAACAATGTCAACTTTGCATTAAAAGTGTCATAATTTACCGAATGACACTTAATGACAACAGTCATAAACATTCATAAAGACTCCTTCATGTTCATGACAGGTGTTATGTCATGTTTATGACAGTGTCATGTCAGTCTTATGCACACCCCTTCAAATAAAGTGTTACCCTTCTTTTTTTATATACATTGATTTTGAAATTTGATAAATGATATAGATTTTACAATGATCAAATTGGTGAATGGTTGACTCCCAATAATATATTTGACAATTTATTACCATTTTTATAAATACTCTGGTAACACTTTAGTTTAGGGTATAATTATCACAATTAACTGGTTCCTTATTAGCATGCATATTACTAGGATTTTGGCTGTATATTAGTAGCCTATATATTAATGCCTTATTCTGCACGACCATATTCTAAAACCCTTAATCCTACCCAATATCTAAACTTATCTAACTTACTAACTATAATAATCAGTAATTAGGAGTTTATTGAGGTCAAAGGTCATAGTTAATAGTGAGAATTGGACCCTAGTCTAGATCAATACTTCATGTACTAACCCAGAAATCATTTTAAACAACAGAAAAGCTGCCAGTGTGAAAGCTGCATTGTCTCGTATGCACGTAATGTGACACAGGCCTAACTCAGATATAAACCGATCGTTTGATTATGTCCCATTTTGCTTTTATAAAAAATAGATTATAGCAGAGATATTGAAAACCTATTTGTTCGTCCAAGCTTAAAAACACATGTTTTCATCGTCCTACATTTGTCTCATTCAGCTATGTTTCAGAACAGTGTGAATCAATATTTATGCATAAAAAAACTTTTTAATTTCCTACTGTGTGAACAGTTCTTTTCCGAGCCCTTTGGATTGTTTGGTGGCAATATTAGTTTGATGAAGAATGATGAAAAAAAATGAGTATTGCAGAAAGCCTTGAGCAAGATTGCAGATGTTATTTCCTCTTACCAAATCTGCACACGCTGGTTTAATATACAACCAGTTCAGTGTGTTGCCCTGCAGGACAGGAAACAGATTTCATTCAAAATAGATTTGCAAATGTTGAAAAATCAGAGCGTCATGTTTTTACCTAACATGGCCCTAATGCAAAATTTCAATAAGTAACATTGTGATAAGGTTCCCTGTCATAAAATAGAGGTCCTTGCCAGCTATATATTTGATGTGTGTTTATTATATAACAGTCTTACAGCCAATAACCCAGTTTTAAAAGAAAGTTGAATAAAACAAAATGAATAAATAAATGCAACTCACTTTTATCTTGCATCAACAATTATACACAAATTGATATCAAGTTTGATATCAAAATAATCCAATAGCATTAAACCAAAAAAAACGGGTAAAAATAGTCTAATATAAATGCAATAATATAAAATAAAGGATTTAAGGTAAGGATTAAGATAAGGATTTCAGACAGATGAGGTTTGTGGGCAAAAATAAAAAATGGTCATTCATATAGCAACATTCAACAGGATTAAAGCATACAGTATCCATTTTAATACAAATTACTATGCAAACGTTCTGTATCAAACCTTGCATGTGGCGTCCTTGATAGAGGTCTTTGCAGAATTGTGGCAGACAAACACAAGGACTGTTTTGATTGAACTGTAAATCCCATCAACATAAGTGAGTTAAACTCTGTCTATCATCTCCGCTCTGGTGCATATGTGAGCCCCTCCAATCTGTTATCTGAGCATCCATACTGGGCTTGTTGCGGAGATCATGGACAAATGGAGCTGAGGATCTTATGCTAGTTGGACCACAAGACTCGCCATGTTTGGGAACATAATCCTGAACAGATTGTACAAGAGGATGAGAGAGAAATGATCAGTGTTGTGGACATTGGCAGAAAAGGTTCAGCGGCTTTCATTATGACCCAGTTCAGAAAGTGTACAGGAATACTCTTGTGTAAAGAAATGTAAAATAATAATAAATATACCCGTCCAGAATGGGTATGTGTCTTTAAGCATTTAATGCGCAAGTTTAAAATAATCGAGCTGAGCTCCCAGTGTGAGTTTTTTTAAGGTGACCAATAGTATTAATATATTTAAAGGTGCAATGTGTAATATTTCTGAGGATCTATTAACAGAAATGCAATATAAGATCCATACCTATGTTTTCAGTGGTGTATAAAGACCTTGCATAATGAACCATTATGTTTTTATAATCTTAGAATGAGATATTTATATCTCCATAACCGTGGGCACCCTCTTCTGGAGGTCGACATATTGTGTCGTCATGTTTCTACCCTAGCCGACAGCGAACAAACAGCGCTACAGAGTGTGTTTCGTCATTGAAAAATACGTTTTCAGTGGTGTATAAAGACCTTACTTAATGAACCATTATATTTGAATTACCTTAGAATGAGCAGTTTCTATCTGCTTAGCAAGCTTAGTTCAGCGAATAAAACACCGACACAATGATGAAGAAGTAACAATACTATTCGCAATAACATATGATTTTACTGAATAATTACGTAAACATAATATCTTAATTTATCCTTGTAAAGAAACCTCATTGCTGAACTGGCTACTCTCTGCTGTCTCAGACGATGATATATTTTCCTCTCGGCCACCGTAACTTTTGTTGGGTTGCGATTCGTAACCTCACCACTAGATGCCGCTAAACATTACACACTACACCTTTAAAGGATTAGTTGACTTTTAAAAAATCTTTTGCTGATAATTTACTCACCCCCATGTCATCCAAGATGTCCATGTCTTTCTTTCTTCAGTCGAAAAGAAATTAAGGTTTTTGATGAAAACATTCCAGGATTTTTCTCCATATAATGGACGGTTCAAGGTCCAAATGACAGTCTCAGTGTAGCTTCAAAGGGCTTTAAATGATACCAGGCGATGAATAAGGGTATTATCTAGCGAAACGATCGGTCATTTAAAAAATAAATAAAAAAGTTAAAGTTTTATAAGCACAAATGCTCGCCTTGCTCTGTTCTGTGATGCGTGTTCGTGACGTCACGTAATACACAATTACGTTGAAAAGGTCTCACAGAACAGTCACTGAAACTGTCATTTGGGTCCCATTGACGTTCATTATATGGAGAAAAATCCTGGAATGTTTTCATCAAAAACCTTAATTTCTTTTCGACTGAAGAAAGAAAGGACATGGACATCTTGATGAAATGGGGGTGAGTACATTTTCAGCAAAAGTTTTTTTTTAAAAGTGAACTAATGTCACGTGACATGGCGCAACCACAATAGTGCTGTATGACACATGTATCGCTTTTATTTCCTTTTTTTCGTTTTTCCTTTTTATTCAAAATATTCACAAACGTCTTCACAAACGATCTAAAATATTCAGATTGTCAATTATGTGTAAGTGAATGTGTTGTGTCATTTAAACTGCAGCTCAGTTACTACTTTCATTTTTATCTTCTTAAGATGTAGCAGCTCAAATGATTGTGACTTATTATCTTCCTGTCAACCACTATACACCCCCAACAAAACATGCCACTGTTTCCTAAAGATGGGACTCTTAAACAACATCACAAAGCAATACCAAAGAGATCTAATACAGCTGAAGCCTATAATGCTCATGGCAGAGCCATGCTGGTGGAGATGGAGATGTTAAAAAAAAAAAAAATTGAAAATACTTGGCTGCCTCCACAGAGGCAATAACAAGCTTCTCGCTATTATGAAAGTCGAGGCAGTGGAGGGTTTGGTCCCATGGGACATCATAATGTGTTTTCACTGCAGCTCTTTGACAACTGCAGCCACGTATCCAACTCTCCAGTCATGATTTCCCCCACCGTTTATTCACGCTGTATCAGTTTTATTGCTGAAAGGGGAACATGGGCTCTGTGATTCCATCTGAAGCCTCTTGCAGTCACACAGTTTACTTTTACTACATGCAACCCACCTCCAAGTCTTATAATGCGCATCTATATAAATGCATTACTTGATCAGAATAGATCGTTTAAACAGCTGCTTCTCAACTAGTTTTGCTTCGAAATGCATGACATCAAGTAGCGACACAACCAAAATTGCTTATGCACAAAAGTTAACAGGAATCAATCCTTAGTATTTTTAAATTTTGCATGACCTGCATAACCCAAAGATTTAACTAATGTATTAATGTGGTATATAGTATGATGAATAGGAAGAATCACCATAGTTTAATTGTTGGTTTCTAAATGTGTTTTGAATTTCAGTAGTTTAAATCCTTTCTGCACCCAATAATCAACAGCAAAGAATACATTATATTTGGCTTAAACCACGTATCTTTGTTGCAAGTTAAATTTTATTTCACATATACATTGGCATTGCAAAGGTTTGTTTATGTTTTTTAAATATGTTTCTTATGCCCATCTTCTTCAAATCTAGACTCTTCCACAAACTCGAATTTACACCAAAATAACTAGTTTATTGAAACACAAGCTTTGAAATCAACAACAAATGACAATTCTTTTTTTTCCTGCCAGATCTCATTAGTATTTGTTGGTATTTTTTCATTACATTTACTGTACTCATACACTTTTGTACGCTTAAACACATAACTGAAATGTACAATACTTTAGACATTTTGACAGCATCGAAAACAAAGATATTTGCATATGTAGAGACTTAGAAACATACAAATATTTATGATTCGTTTATATTATAAATATATGTGCATTATAAACCCCTAAAACTAACCACTTCTAAAAAATATATATAATGTTTTATTTTATTAAAATGCAGGCAGATAAATGTCAATAATTAAACTGAAGTACAGTTACAATATGCCAATACTATACTGGATTATGGTTATGACCTTTTTATATATAGTGTGTTTATCAAATCATTTAGCTATCAATGTCTCAAAGCAATTAAGTCATGAATAAATGATGGCAGAAGTTTCATTAATTTTAATTAATGTTATGTTTATGTTTGGGTAAATGTGGTGTAATCCATCAAAATAAGTTGAATATGGCACGAGAAATTGGTAATCTTGAATTAGGTAAATGCATTACATAAATGGCATGGCACTTAATAAACACCATTGATTAAATAAATTTAGCCTATATATTTTGTGATTCAAACTACTGTATGATTATATATTTAATCACATTTAATTAGTTGCATTTCGCGTTGTTTTGTCCCTGCTGTCCGCTATCAGAAACAGACCTTGTGACCCATCATCTGAGAACCAGAAGTTAAAGTACTCCAGAATGAGAAATGAACTGTGCAATGGCTTGCAGTAAACTGTTTGTAGTCTGCTGTCGCTTTCTTTTTAACTTTTGCTGAATTCGATTTGAACGTCTGACCTCATATGTTCATTTTATAACAATGAATGACATCAGTGTGTGCTGATAGCAAAGTTCTTCCTTTATCACTCAATTTGCGCTGATATATCAGTGAACTGTCCTCCACATGATGAAGGAGAGGAGTTTGTCTGTGCCAAAGCAAGCAAAATTAATGACCATCACAGGAAGGAATGCTAATAGCCACCTCGCTGCTGCAGGGGGAAAGAGGTGTTTGTGTTGTCCATCAACATTAGGGTGAACGGAAGGGAGTGAGTGAAAAAACATAGATAGAGAAAGAGAGAATAAAGTGGCTTCCTTCCAGCATTCTTAGATTAGAGCAAAATAGATGGTGCTTAAAAGTTTGACATTGGTGCTACACGGTCTTTCTTAACCCAGTTCTCAGCTCTCTTGGGAGAAACTAAGAATGTTAAAAAACAAAAACATCAGCATCGTGTCAAATTAAAATATATTAGTGAAACAAGCCTTGAAGAAGACTTTCTTCTGAAGAAAGATGTTCAAATGGCAAAGCACAGGTCATTTTGGTAACACACTGGCTGTGTTTAAAGGGATAGTTCACCCAAAAATGAAGATTAGCCCATGATTTACTCACCCTAATGTCCTCCTAGGACTTCTAATTTGCCAGGACATTATTTAAAATAACTCGGATTGTATTCGTCTGAAAGAAGAATGTCATATACACCTGATGACTTGAGGGTGAGTAAATCATGGGCTAATTTTCATTTTTGGGTGAAATCTCTTTATGTCCAATTTTTTATGCCCTTCTTTTGATCTTGTTCCAAGCGCCCACTACTGGCAGAACCATTGCACTGTGTTTAAATGGAACGGCCCAAGCCACTGATCCCTTGGAATTCGCAATGAAGCTGGTTTATTATTTACAGTTTTTTTCTTTTTTCTTTTTTTTTTACATACCATTCTATAGACATCTATGTATGCTTGGACTGTCTGAGAAAAAAAAATATACACAAAAAAGAATAACGATTGGTTCCACTTTATTTCGATAGTCCACTCTAGACATTGTACTAACTATAAGTAACTTTTCAACTACATGTCAACTAACTGTCATTAGAGTATTTGTAGACTGTAGTAGACTGTCAGTAGACTGTTAGGGTTAGTAGAATAAGTTGACATAGTTGCCAAGTTTCTTATAGTCAGTAGAATGTCTGTTGAGGGACCATCAACATAAAGTGTTAGCAGATGTTAAGCAGACAGTCTATTCATACTCTAATGACAGTTATTTGACATGTAGCTGCAAAGTTACTTATAGTTAGTAGAATGTCTAAAGTGGACTATCGAAATAAAGTGCTACCTAACAACAATTCAATAAACTAACTGTCAGCTTAGGTAGCTACACGTATTATGTTATTAAATGTCAAAATAACTCCAATATCATACACTACGGTGGGGTGGGGGTAATTTAAGCTGAATCTGCTGTAGTTATAATCATGTTGCAGTGTGGTCTATGGATCTGCTTGAAGTGTATATTGAGTAGACTCACTCCCTCTGTCAAAATAGAGGGGTCAGTGATCTGCCCAAATAAACTTCCCACTTGACGAAGTTGAACACACTTCAAATTGGCGATGAGGTTTCTCCCGAGGGGAAGTGCTTAGGGAAGTTTACTAATGTCAAGTCAGGGTTTGGCTAGTCTCGCGTAGCCAGACCTTCAGACTGAAGGCTGAAGGTCTGGAATTCATAGCAGCTTTCTTTGGCCAAGGCCCGCCCATAAGGCCGTTTGACCGACATGTCAAACAACCAATTACAGTTCGTTTCGTTCAGCGTCACGTTTCGGGGCGTGGAAATGTCCCCACAACAACAGACCAGCGTGCAACAAGTCAGTCAGCATAGAAAATCAAAGAAGGAGAAGAAAACAAGCAGTAAGTCATTGCTGATTACGTTTACTGATTATTACGTTTACTACGTTTAGCTGAACTTGATAAATGCTCATTGTCACTCATGTAAACACAACAGTTTTTCTTCCGCAATCACGCGTCTGCGCTTTGTTTCCTGGCGGACCGAAAATAAACGCGACACTCGTGCCCCCCGGAAATCCGATAAAATTCAACCAATCAGATGACGACTTCGACATTCCTGAAGTGTTTCCAGTTAAGTGTCCCATATGCATCAGACTTTTAGCCAACGTTCCGTGGTCGTGACGTCTGAGGCTGAGACTAGGGTTTGGCTAGATAGCACGTCAACATATAATCGATAATGTGATATAATATGAAACAATAATTTAAAAAAAATCTTATTTTCATTTTCCTCCCTTTCCTCCATTTCCCCCTTATGGCCCATAAATTTGAACCATTACGTAAGTTGATATTGCTCAAACATACTAATTTTACTAATTGTGCCCTACCTTCCAGAGTAGAATTAATCATTGTTAATCAGATGCTTTTTTTTTAAATGTGCTTTAAATATTTTGATTTCTGTACAGACTCAGAAAGCTTTTAAGATGTGATATAATTTTGAATAATTTTGAAAATAATTCCTTCACATATGCCTTGTGATAACCACATTACTTATGTCCACAATTCATAAATCATATGCCATGGATCTCCAGCTGTGAGGTAAAACTCCCCCAGAAACGTAAGACTGGAGAACTCCAGATGAATCCATTAAAAGGAAATTATGAAGATAAATGCATGACTCATGGTTTGAATGAATTGTGAATGGCAGTCCTAGAAAAGAAAGACAACTTAGTATAATTAATGTGTGTGTGTGTGTGTGTGTTGTGCGTGCGTGCGTGTGTGCGTGTTCGTTCGTTCGTTCGTTCGTTCGTTCGTTCGTTCGTTCGTTCGTTCGTTCGTTCGTTCATTCATTCATTCATTCATTCATTCATTCATTCATGACCCTTTGCCATGTTTTTTGGACATGCTATAGTCATATTTTTTTCGATATTTGAGTACCAGTTATTTTTCCTTTACTATAGCTCCAGTTATATTTAGTTTCTTATTTATTTTTTTTGGTGTGCTAGTTTTGCCATTTTTTCTTTTGTTCTTGTTTTGTGTTATCTCTTGTTGCCTTGTCTTGTGTTGGTTCCTGCTGCCTGAGATCCCCGTCTGCTGGTTCTGCCTGGCATTTAGACTGCTTCAGAGTCTGTGTGCAGTGAGTATTAGATCTCTGCTTCACTGTTCCCAGCCCTGTCTTCACCAGCAGTTCCTCGACCTGTTGTCATCTAGAGTTGGTTCCAGCCGTCACCCACAGCTGTCCTGTCATTGTTTCACGCCGACCCTTCTGGTTGGACTGTTCCTGCTCCACCTTAACTTGTTCTTGTCTTCTGTTAATAAATATCACTCCCCTGCTCATACTGTGTCTGGGTCTCCCCTATCTGAATCCTGGCAATAACAAAGTGACTGGTATTACTGTCTGATACCATCACTGTCCCACGGTACTGTCACAGCACTTTTATTTTTTAAGGACACTTACAAACCACAAGTCTGCAAGTTTCACCAAGATAATAAAACCAGATAGCTTGTTACAAACCACAGATAGCTTGTTACAAACCACTCTGACACTCACACATTTTTGGGAAACTGTCTTGCTTGCTTGGTAGTCAACTAATCATCAACCCGGTCTGCGTATGAAAATCCCAATAGTTATTAAGATATGCACACTGCGTCGCAGAGAGCTTCCACTATCATGCCACATCCAGAGAGTAAGCCAGCAACTCTTGCTATATTATGCTGTGAGTGACAGTAATTGTACGACGTTCAGCCTTCCCAGGAAATGGCAGCAGATATGGAGAGAAGAGGGATAACAGCAGGAGGACTAAAGGTCAGTATAATTTTGCAGGTGGTATGGAGTTGTTCTGTCTGTGTTTGCTCTGTGAAAGAGGATGGAGGTTGCATTTTTCTAACCTCTGCATATTTTCGCTGACCTTCATGTGGCATGTCTCACGGGAGATGAAGCAAACAACGACTGTTAGGGATGATAAATATATCTATTAAAATTTAGAGCCATGTTTAAGGTGTTGTGTGTGATCAATACAAACATGGATGCATTCTCAGCTTGTATGTTAATTAGTAAAGTGTCATGTAGTTGAATGCTTAAAAATATACGAATGTGCATAAATAACTTTTTTTTCGGGCACATGGAATCCATAAATTCTATACCAGGAATCCCAAAACAGGGCTTCATGAGCTAATAACACTGTGTTTTAAAATGCTGCTCATGAACTCTATTTATGCAAGCGCTGTGAATGAAATGTCATCGTATTTCAAATAACAATTGCAATATATGAGAAAATAATTACAATATAATACTTTTTGGCAAAGTTATATTCTAGCCAATGTATTAGGCACACCTGTCTGTTAACGCAAATATCTAATTAGCCAATCACATGGCAGCAATTAAATTATTTAGGCATGGAGTCATGGTCAAGATGATCTGCTGAAGTTCAAACTGAGAATCAGAATGGGGAAGAAAAGTGGTAACACTTTCTATGAAGTCCATGCTTATAAATAAAATAAAAGATTAAATGGGGCTATGCTACATTATAAGTATTACTATTCTATAAATATATTTAAAAAGACTCATAAAATATCTATACTGGATTATAAGAACAGTTATAGTCACATTTAGATTATTTGTATAATTTACAAGTCATGCATTTGCTTTTTCAATGTGCATGCTCATAATCCATTATACACTGATTTACAAATGATCAAATATAAAATAGTCACAGAGACACTTGTTTGCTGTACCAATTAGTTATTCATTTTGTCTTTAATGTTGGCATTAGAGGTCATGAATGGTAATTTTGATTTGTTAAAATCTATATCTACTCAACCAAATGCATGGTATTGCTTATAAGAGTTTGGAATAATACTTAAAACAATATTGCTGCAGTGTTTTGCTAGTGTGTAACATTACAAAAATATGTTTTATTATTTTATTAATTATTGTTCATTAGTTACATTTACAAGTAAACAACTTAATGTATAATGAGCACATCTTCATGTTTGTTTAACATTTGCTTTAGGGAAATTGCATTATGTTTCACTTTACTTAAATCCATAAATTATGCATTTATAGAGGCTAGTAACTGTATTATCACTCACAATGAGTATTTACTAAAACACAAAATGACTATTAATAACAATATATTCACTTATTTGACAGAAACATTGTGTTACAAGCGAAAACGTGACGTAAATGCCACATCAGAATATTGTTTACATGTATTATGTTTATTACATGTGGGGCTTAAAAAACTCGATCAAGTAGTTATTACCAGTTTCTGACAAATACAAATAGTGTTACCGGTGATTTCAGTGACTTTGAACGTGGCATGGTTGTTGATTGACGGGCTAAGTATTTCAGAAACTGCTGATCTACTTGGATTTCCATGCACAGCCATCTCTATGGCTTACAGAGTATCGGCCGAAAAAGGGAAAATATCCAGTGAGCGTAATTCGATGGGCAAAAATTTCCCTGGTCAATGCTAAAGGTCAGAGGATAATCATGGACAGACTGGTTCGAGCTATACAAAGGCAACAGTAACTCAAATAACCACTGGTTACAACTGAGATCTGCAGAAGAGCACCTCTATATGCACAACACGTCGAACCTTGAAGCAGGCCTACAGCATTAGAAGACCTCACCAATTTACTTCATGCTATCACCACAAACTTTGATCCAGATGCAGCTCATGTTGAGGATAGTCACCAAAAAAGAATTGTCCTCATACCTTATTTCCTTCCTGTAATAATAAAACAAAATATAAAAAATATAATATAATATATATATATATATATATATATATATATATATTATATATATATATATATATATATATATATATATATATATTTATGTCTACTTGCACGTCATGTGACCACTTCACGCAATTTCATGAGACTAAATAAATTAGCCTGTCACAAAACAATGTATGTACACTCAAAAAGCAGAGTGCACAGGTAATAAGATATATTTTTTCAGTGAGCAAAACATATATAAAGCTAAACTTCGAATAAGGGATTTCACACAAGAAATGTCTCTGCACAGTTGAATATGCAGTTGTTTTGTGTTTCCATCCCAACTTCCTGTCATCAAGTTAAGCCTCTTCTCAATTTCCACATTTATAAAATCTGTTTGGCTTATTGTCAGCTTATTGTCTTCCTCACACAAGCCAAACACCCACAGCCTAGGCTGAGGCATCATTCCTGAGGTGAATTGTCGCTCAAACAGTTTCCAAAGCAGGCAATCACTTTGCAGAACTTTATCTTGGAGCTATTGTCCTCAGTACGCTAAAAAAAGAGGCATACAATTGTCTACTCTAACTCTTTTAGATAGTCTTCTAGTTGTCTTTTTACTGGAGGTTGTTGAGTAGATGGGTCTTTGGAGTGGCCGTGTCAATATTCTTTACCTTTAATCAGCACCTTCCTTCCTTTTAATTGTTTCAATGTGTTTTCAGAGTGAATATCGCAGCTTTGCTAAATTGGGCCTGTACTGCCTGAACTGATCCACTTAATTTTGCCCTCATTGATTTTATGTCCCTTTCATTTAGATCATTCTGTCGCAGGTTTGCACATAGTTTACACTTCTATAGATGAGGACAGATGAATTACCTGTAAGGACCCTTTTGATATGAGACAAAGTACAAAGCCTATGAATAGCCACTTTGAAACCGAGACAGTTTGTTTTATTTTAACACCCCAGATAGATGTTCACAAGCCAACAAGAATGACATACCAATGAAATTCCTTGATGTTCTGATGCAGATCGCAGTTGGGGGACAATTGGTTGTAAGTAATCTGAAATTGTTCATTAAAAAAAGCTAGTTTCTCCTGATTTAGCCAATCAAATTTGTTTTGTGGCATAACTTAATGGATATACTGTATGTTGGTTTATGTTGGTAACTTAAATGTTACTATTTTAGGTTACTGTGTGTGTGTGTGTGTGTGTGTGTGTGTGTGTGTGTGTGTGTGTGTGTGTGTGTGTGTGTGTGTGTGTGTGTGTGTGTGTGTGTGTGTGTGTGTGTGTGTTTGTGTGTGTGTGTGTGTGTGTGTGTGTGTGTGTGTGTGTGTGTGTGTGTGTGTGTGTGTGTGTGTGTGTGTGTGTGTAAGGGCTCTTTCATGCTCGGTTTCACAGACAAGGCTTAAGCCTAGCCCCAGACTAAAATGCATGTTTGATCTGTTTTAACTTAAAGCAACTTGCACTGACATATCTTATACTGTATGTCTACATAACCAAAACTTTTACACAAAGTTCGTGAAGACATATTAACATTGACAAACATATTTAATTTAGGCTTTTATTCACATATAAACATTGATCAACACACATACATAAAACACATCAAATATGATTAACACGGAAGCTCATGAAAGAGACAAAAGAGAACAAACCACAATGCTTTCCATGCATCATATACAGTAGATTACTTTTACAATGTCTTTTTGTATGGTTTAGTGTCTGAAAATGTGTAAAGTTTCCATAATAAGGAACTGTAGGCTTCTAACATCAGAGCGATTCAAGCGAAAAGGAAAAAAATCCTTCAAACTTTGACACGTTTACAGCTGCGTCATCAAACACAATAACCGAATACATAAGCCAGCTGTATATTGCTGACAAAATACAAAAATGCATCCATATGTCATACAATTAATTCAATGATCAATAAACAGCCCTATTTGTTCTTGAATCCTTAACTTGTTACACATGAGCCTCCATTAAGTGCTAAACAACTTAACTAAATGGTAGCTGAATCAGAATCAAATTTCAAGAATCTAAAGGGATGTGTCAGAAGCTAAAGTGATAAAAGCTTTAACTCACATTTTCAGGGATGTGTGAAGGAACAAAAAATATCCTTCAGCTTTAACAGTTACATTGAGTGGCTGTAAAAGCATAAATCTCCCAAAATAAACTGTAATGTTATAGGTATACTGTATGTGCAAAGGTGTGGAGGAGAGGTTGCCTACACTCGCCCCCTTGAAAGGTTATCCACTGCCACCATGCAGAAGAAAATATCCCAAATAACTCTGCTTCGACTTGCCAAAGAGGTTGGCAACAGAATGCACAGAACTCAGAGTTATACCAAGAGAAATGCTTTCTTTAACCATATCCCACTAACATGGAAATGGAAAGAATAAGGCAAACAGGGAGTATAGAGAAATGCAATGAAATGCCAGAGGCATTCTGAAGATTGTTCACATTGTAGGAAAGTTGCGTTAGAAAATCTTCAAATCCACATCAAATTCTGTCATGTTAATAAACGATTGTAATCCTGATTCCTCCATTAGGTACCAGCATCACACAAATAGCTTCAGACTGAAAATGCCTTTTCTTGCTCAAGTCCAGGTGGTTCAAATGGGTCATGAAACCCATTTTTACCCATATTTACCCATAAGACGTTACTCTACAATAAAACATACTTTAAGTTTTAGAACTCAAAAAGGTAACACTTCATTTTGATGGTCCTTTTGAACATTCTGTTGTAACTTTGCAACTCTTATTGAAGTATCAGTAGACCGTCTGCTAAATATGTGCTAACTCTTACAGTTTTTCTCATTTGCTAAGGCACGCTAAATGAAACTGGGATCCGCTTGATCTTCATCATTGTATTATTAGCACAGCAGAAGTCTTCTCTTGCAAATGCTTTAACACTTTTTCCTGTGTTTCACACATTTTTCACACACTTTTTCAAAACAGTTACCACAGATCTCATTGAAAGACCCCAAACTCTATTGGATTCACTGTGTTGAACAAAAGGAAAACATCTATAAACAGCTGATAGAAAGTACTTGCTTAATTATAAATCTCTATCCATCTGTGTGAAACTCATTTGCACAACTCTTCAATCAGCAATCAGTCCTCATCCATCTATAAAAGATGCCACCTCTATTGCTATTTGCAAGCATGGATCAAAGAGGCCATAGGCACGGAAGGAGAGGAAGAGGCCATGGCAGAAGGGCCAGAGGAAGAGGAAGAGGAAGAGGAGGAGGAGGAGGAGGAGGAGGAAGAGAAGGAAGAGGCCATGGCAGAGGGGCCAGAGGAAGAGGAGGAAGAGGAGTTTGAGGAAGAGGAGTAAGAGGCCATGGCAGAGGGGCCAGAGGAAGAGGAAGAGGAGGAAGAGGAGGAGTTTGAGGAAGAGGAGTAAGAGGCCATGGCAGAGGGGCCAGAGGAAGAAGAGTTTGTGGTGGAGGAGCTGCAGCAGCAAGAGGACGAAATCGAGCTGAAGTTTCAATTGAAATTTACGTAAAAACATGAAATTTTAAAATGAAAAACAATTATTGACCATGTCATCAATCATAGCTCGTCCTTTAGAGAGGCCGGCAAATTGCCAGAGTGCCTTCTGTGTGAACGCAAACACGACCCGGGATTGATGCCGGGATCGATCCCGGGTTGGGGACCTAGTAACATTGCCGTGTTCAGACCCGGAACGCGCGCTGTGTGAACAAAAGCCAGAACCAATGCCGTAAGGGGTGTGTAATACTAGTGATGACGCATGTGCCATCGCGCGACGCTGTTGCTCTTAGAAGAAAGTTTGTGTTCGTCATCAACAAAGAAAGAACGAAAAAATGTCTGCAACCTGGAATGAAGCAGATACAGGAGCTCCTCACAATCCGCGCTGAAGCTGCGATCGTTCGCCAGCTCTGTGGAAAGGTGCGCGCGTGCACATGTTTTCGACGCGTACGTTACACGTCTCATCCTGACGTCACGCGGCTTTCCGGGACATTAACGGGTTGTGTGTGAACGCACTCACAGATCCCGGCAAATCCCTGGCAGTGTGAATGAACCGAAATCAAACAATCCCGGGACAAATGCCGGGTCACATTATCCGTGTATTTTCCGGAATCTCTGTGTGAAAGGGGCTGCATAGTAATGTAAATTTTGACATGCTTTTTGCTTTTACTTTATAGAATCCACACTATATACACACATATATGTGACCCTGGATCACAAAACCAGTCTTAAGTAGCACGGGTATATTTGTGGGAATAGCCAACAAAACACTGTATGGGTCAAAATTATCGATTTTTCTTTTATGCCAAAAATCATTAGGATATTAAGTAAAGATCATGATCCATGAAGATATTTAGTAAATTTCCTACCTTAAATATATCAAAATTGTATTTTTGTAAGTGGATGCAGCACAATAACCAACAGAAATGGAAACCTTTAAAGGTGATTTTCTCAGTATTTAGATTTTTTTGCACCCTCAGATTCCAGATTTCAAATAGTTTTATCTCGGCCAAATATTGTCCTATCCGAACATACCATACATCAATGGAACGCTTATTTATTCAGCTTTCATGTGATGTATAAATCTCAATTTTAAAAAATGGACACATAAGACTGCTTTTGTGGTCCAGGGTCACATATATATATATATATATATATATATATATATATATATATATAATTATTTTATTTTTTTTAAGGTATTTCCACCCATAAGTTTCATTTGGTAGCTTTTCTTTTCTAGTATCCATTTGAGTTTGTAAAGTATCATTTCATATTGATGGCTGTATTTTGTATTTTGTTGTCCATTGTGTAATGATTGGTTGAAAGAATAAATTAATTTGACCACAAGTTGTGTTGTTTGATGGAAATATTTGCTTATGTTACATGTTTTTAATGTTTTGTGAGTGTTAGAGCATTTTGCTAACAAAATTAGTCATTTTGGCCATTGAGCTTTAGTTTTATCCTATGTGTTAACTGTTTTGAAAATGTGATGTCAGAGTGGGCAAATGTGTTTAAGCAATCGAGAAAAACTGTAATTGTGATGCTCCTCCAACATACATTCAACTTACTATAAGTAACTTTGCAACTACATGTCAACTTATTCTAACTCTACCAATCTATTAATACTCTACTAACACTCTAATGAGAGTTAGTAGACATGTAGGTACAATGTTACTTAAAGTCAACAGAATGTGTTAAAGGGGCCATCAAAATAAAGTGAAACCCTCAAAACAAGCTCTTTTCTAACTCTTTTTCAAAATTATTTTCTACCCTTCTGAAATGGCCAGATTTGAAAACATGAGAATCGTGACATCGCGATTCTCCTCGACACATCCATTAACCCTTGTATGGTTTTCATTTTTTATCAAAAGAAAAATTATACAATTAATAATTTTTTCAACCTCAGACTCATAGGCCTTGGCTCATTTTCTGTGAAGAACACATTTTCAATGACCACACACTGTACACCCCCCCTACACATTTACATTACACACAGGATGTTCGGGGCCACTGGACCCGGGGCTAATAAAAGTGTGGAAATTTTAGGTCCTGTGTACCTTTACTCTGTCCTCCTCCTGTCAGGGCTTGCTGTTGTCAGTGTGTGTGTGTGTGTGTGTGTGTGTGTGTGTGTGTGTGTGTGTGTGTGTGTGTGTGTGTGTGTGTGTGTGTGTGTGTGTGTGTGTGTGTGTTCTTGTATATGGTTTAGGAGGACACAAATGTGTATAATCACATGGGTATTACAACGTAAACATTTTATGAGGACATCTGTGTCCTCATAAACCAAACGGCTTAAAAAAACATACTAAATGCAGTTTTTGGAAATTCAAAAAAGGCCAAAAGTTTTCTGTGATTGGTAGGTTTAGGGGTAGGGTTAGTGTAGGGGTACAGATTATACAGTTTGTACATTTGTAAAACCATTACACCTATGGAGAGTCCCCATAAACCACAAATCCGAGTGAGTGTGAATGTGAGTGTGTGTGTGTGTAGTGTAGTGTAGTGTAGTGTAGTGTAGTGTAGTGTAGTTTAGTGTAGTGTAGTGTAGTGTAGTGTAGTGTAGCGTAGTGTAGTGTGTGTGTGTGTGTGTGTGTGTGTGTGTGTGTGTGTGTGTGTGTGTGTGTGTGTGTGTGTGTGTGTGTGTGTGTGTGTGTGTGTGTGTGTGTGTGCTTGTTTTTGTGATATATGAGGACACAAATGTGTATAATGACATGGGTATTACACTGGTATTACAACTTACACGTGAAATATGAGGACATTGCATGCGTCCTCATATTTCAAACAGCTTAAAAAACATAAAAAACAATGTTTTTTTTAAAATGTTAAAATCCAGCATGTCTCCTGTAAGGGGTAGGTTTAGGGACAGGGGCAGTGTAAGGGGATAGAATATATAGTTTGTCCAGTATAAAAATCATTACGCCTATGGAATGTCCTCATAAATCACAAAAACAAACGTGTGTGTGTGTGTGTGTGTGTGTGTGCGTGCGTGAGTGTGTGCATGCATGTGAGAGAGAGATTGTGTGTAAGTGTGAGAGAGTGTGAGTGCAAAAGTGAGTTTTGTTTCTACCCCTGCCGTTCCTGCACAAGGTTGCAATTCTTAAATGTGATCTAACAAAGGTAAAGGAACAATATTAACCATATATGCTGTTTATATTGCTTGTAATTGGGATGAAGTAAACATTTGTTGAGTATTTTAACATAAATTGTTTGATTATGTTGAATTAAAAACCCCAAAATGCAGCGGGTCCACCAGACCCATGAACACTGGCTGAATAACAAAAATATGAACACCACACAAGGGTTAACATGTGTCATTGTAATCCTAACATATGTAATCAAGAGATGTGTTCTGAATAACTTATGTCTGTCCATCAATCACAAGAGTGATACTGCTGTCGGATAAAGATGTCGAGCAAGACTGTCAAACTCTGTCAGTGGATTTAAAGAAACTGCACCTCAAAAACTTCATTCCTAAATATCCTAGATTTACAAATGGCTGAAGTTTATTTTTAATGGTGTGGCAGAGAATTTCACTATGGAGAATTCCTTGGAGGCAATGCAGATGTAACAGTCCCCATCTGGAGTGCCATTGAGACCCAACAGAGACTATTCCACATCAGACTATTGTCATTCCCTCACAAACTACATCTCCCATAACTCACTGCCCGGGCTCACTGCCATTGTAAATTTACCAGAAAATAAAAATCAAATCAAATCAAATCAAATCAAAGATTTGTATATTGTTGCGCTGCATTTCTGAGCATTCTCCCTGGTTTCATTGTCTCTTGGTTCTCATTGTCTCTTGGTTTGTTTGTTTGTACTGCCTTCCTGTGCTTGACGCTTTACCTGTGTTTGATTACGATTTCAAATATTGCACCCCGAGAAACATAAAGTATTATAAAAGTCTGAAACTGCATGTCATGACCCATATAAACCACTATTTTGAAGAATGTTGAAAAAGTTTTTTGCCTATAAAACTGGGTCACATAGAGTTAGTAAATATTTTAGAGAATGATAGTAAATGATGTCATCTAAGCAATAGAAAATGTCCTCTGGGAGCCTTTATCTTTGAGCATGATACTAGATTTACATACTGTCCAACATACCCAAAAGAATGTACCATGGTGATGAATAATATTGCACATCATCCTTATTCAGCCCAGTGTTAATAAATGCTTTATCCCCATCATCCTCAATGTTGATTATGAGAAGAGCGTGTATGAGTGATTGTGTGAGTGTGTTTGTGGTAAGGACTAATAACCTCATCTGTGAGAAGCAGTAGAGCATGTCTTTCTATATGAGGGATGGATCCATCTGTGCATTTTCATAATATTGGAAGCTGAACAACATCAGTTTGTGATGCACATCATGACCTACCTTACAGAGAATCCATTTGTGGATGTAACTATTTTCCCTTGGATTACAGAAATAGGAAATCCTGTTGCTAGAAAGTGGTATATAAAAAAAGTTTGCTACCTGAATGAAACATAATCCACAAGCTCAATATGACATTACCACTCCAGTCACGAGTCTAGCAGATTTAGGCCTGGTTTCACAGACAGGGCTTAGATTAAGCTAGGATTAGACCTTAGTTCAATTAGGATATTTAATTTTCTTTTATAAACGTGCCTTAGAAAGAAACATTACTGATGTGCATCTTGAGACTAAACCATGGCACTGACATATTTTAAGATATGTCAGTGCAAGTTGCTTTCAGTTAAAACAGTGCAAAGATACATTTTAGTCTGGAGCTTGGTTTAAGTCTTGTGAAACCAGGGGAAAATATGCAAGAAAAAAAATTATCTGTACTTTACTGAGAATTGGACAACTGAATCAAGGGTATTTTAAAGTTATTACAATGATGAACACACACACACAACACACACACACACACACACACACACACACACACACACACACACACACACACACACACACACACACACACACACACACACACACACACACACACACACACACACACACTAGCACAAATCTAACATCAACCTTAATGCAGAACAGAGAAAACATGACTGTGCCAATTATTACTTTTTTTTTTTTTTGCAAAACAATAATAATATATTTGAATTGTATTCCAGCACTCTATATTTGCCATTGACCAGAAAAACGCAGATACAGTAGCCCGCAACAAACGCACGGCATAAGTTGGATAAGTGTTGTTTTGTCATGCTGGTCAGGATGGACAAACAAACAATGTTTTGATAGCTAAGAAGACTTTACATGACACCATTTTGAACTAAAAACAGAAAACTTGTTATGCGTCTTGCTGTTCATTTACACAACAACAGCATTTTGAGGTCCTGAAAATGCAAACTTTAAAAAAAAATTCAAGTGCAAGTTTATGAAAACATAATGTTATCGTCTTTGTGTAAACTACAAACATGCGCATTTGTAAAAACAGTGATGTCATGCGCATGTGTATTACAGTAAGTGTTGAGTATATAGGTGAGTAGTGTTTCTTTACAAAGTGGCATTGCTAACTACTGGCCTGCAGCATAATACAGCATTTTCAATTGCTTTCGAGGATTTATTTGAACGGGGATCGGTTTCACAGCATTGTTGTCTTTACGTGAAAAAACGCAAAGGAAAAACTACATCATTCATTGTCGTGTAAAGGTAACCTTACATAGCACACACATCATATGGACTACATTTATAATACTTGTACAGTGCTTTTGCAATTTTGAAACTTGAAGGGCCTAGTCCTCACTTTCATTATATTGAAAATAATTTGTTTGGAATAAAATGAGGGTATTTAACTAAACAAAAAAAATTGTTTAAAATCAATATTTTTAAAGAAGACTTGGCCTGGAGTGGTTCTGTTTCCACCAGGGATAGAGTATGCACAACATCTAGGAGACACTGTAAAAATCTGCTGGAAGTTGTAAAAGGTCACACATTATTGTGCAAGAGGGGGCAGGTGAAACATCTCTGCAGAAGTGAAGACACTGGCAGGAATATGTGACAGGAAAGTTAACATTGTAGGTATTAAAAAAGAAATTCAATAAAACCTAAAAGCTTCTAATAGCTAATGTACTCAAATCAGGAAGTCATATTAGCATTTCATTGAAATTACAGAGTGTAAAATCCATTTTCTCTGTTTTTCACATGGCAGCAGTTTCAATGTGTATCGGGAAAGCTGTTATCCTGCCGTAGTCCATTTAGTACATGCATATGATAAGGGATGCAATTTTTTCAATAAGATGATATTGCACATGCACATCTTTACAACATGGAACGTTATCTATAGAAAATCAAAAGAAATGTAGACAAATATACTTTTGCAATAGGGATTATGTTGATAAACTAACACATAATAGTTTTGTTGTGAAACTGTTTCTACTTTGTTTTTTCAAGGCTGTAATTAAAACAATGATTATTGTAATGATTTTTATAGAAAATACAATTTCATTATTTCTACTTCAAAATTTCATTTTTAATCCATTGTTACTGTTTCATTGTAATGATTTGGGAAATTGTTTCAAAGTTAATCCCACAATACCACTTACTTATTTATTCTTTCTTTCTTAAGGTTTTTTTTTTTTTTTTTTTTTTTGTATACATGACATGCAATAAAAAAGTCATGTTATCCCTGTGCAAATCTTGATTTATAAACTGTACAGTTTATTAGCAGCTCTCTTCAGGTCGGCATTGGGATACCTCTGTTTTCTATTTCTCTATTATCTCATTGCTGAGGACCTCAATTGAGCAAATTACTGTAAGTTAGCTAATTGCTAATGCTATTTAAAGTAATACCTGTGATTTTTCAGAGATGGGTAATTTCATATCTATCTAAACGCATATGGTCATGTCCAGACAGTGTAATTAAAACAATATTAAATATATGTGAATCAAATTCAGTCAACAGATGTGGGATCTACAATCTAATATAAAACAGCTGTTCCTCCATGAACATCTCCAACAGATAAATATCTGTTCTGCTCATTAAAAAAGTATTATGCTTATTTTGATGTTTGTTTGATTGTTCGTTGTTTTTTTGTAATGTGCCTGAGTGTTCGCCTGTTGTTGTACTGTATAGTGTACAAACTGTAATATCACAATTTTCAGCATGGATGCTGCAGGTATTGTGTGAAGTCAGTTTAGTTCCTGTGTTTTCTTTTGTAACAAATTATACATTAAATATAGCATCAGTAAAATAATGCAAAATGCACTCACCGTAGCTATATCAGATTCGGCAAAATAATGCAGTCCTCAACCTTTAAAATATCAGATTTTATTTTTTCAAGTTTATATAACACAGATCTTACAAAGGTTTTTAATTATTTATGTATGTATTTAAACAATTATCTGTCCTTAATCATTGTTGTTATTTTTTAGTAGCAATATCATGATAAAATATGTCTCTGTCACAGTTGTGTTCTGTTTAGTTTGGTTTCACTGGACATGTCTGTCATCTTCATGTAACGTGTCATTATCATTATCAGTTCATCTGTATCACCTGTGTTCTGTCAATCAATGTTCATCTGTGTTTGTATTTAGTTCCCGTCTGTTCAATCGGTCTTTGTCCGTTCTACGTTGTACTAAATGTGTGTGAACCTTCTGCCTGTCTGTACCTATTTGTATTGTTAGTGAACGTTTGCATTGGAACTTTGGACTCCTCGTCTCCATCTGCCTGCACCACACCGTGACAGTCTCCACTCTCCACAAACAATATTACTTACTGTAGGTCAGCAGAAACACGGTTTTGTGCATATTCTGCTGGAACTGGCTGGTGAAGAATGCCAATCCAATGTAAATCTGCTATATTTCGCTGATGTCAATGCGCATTTAAATAATGTGCTTTCCACATCAACTTTATTTATGGTTGATGTGTGTTTGCATGTACTGTAGTGTGAGGATGAATTTTCTGTTTATATGAAAAACAAATAAACATACTGTATACCTCTTTATGCATTTTGCCTAAAACATCAACCACAAACGCAGGTTGAGCCATTTCTAATTTGCATATATATTATAGTGTTTTCATTTACTGTAATTGTCACATACCTCTATCGTAATTATACAGATGTGTATTAATGTATCATTTGTCTTTGTAAATGGTTCATTTAATTATATCTGCCTCAATTATGTTATAGATTTAATTGATACAGGTAGTGAGTCAATAATCACTGTAATGGCCAGACTGGTAAAATAGATCTATATTAAACTGAAGATAAAATGTTGTAAAATACAGGGATAATACATCTCTAAAATGTTGTGCTCAAACTACCATGAGAAAGAAAGAAAGAAAGAAAGAAAGAAAGAAAGAAAGAAAGAAAGAAAGAAAGAAAGAAAGAAAGAAAGAAAGAAAGAAAGAAAGAAAGAAAGAAAGAAAGAAGAAAGAAAGAAAGAAAGACTGTTCACTGAGTGCTAATCAGAACTTCCAATTTGTCTGGGTAACAATGGACCTCCTCTGACATGTAATCATGATGCTCTGCCTTCACAAAGGGTCAATTTACAGCTTAATTACAGATCCATTATTCCAGCAAATTTTTATAAAAAGTTGCTTGACAAAGTAGGAACAGCTGCATTAATCATACGTCAGTGCGACAATGAAAAGGAGTGAAAGGAAATTATGTGAAAAAGAAATACATATATATACAGAATATATAAATGACAAGTAACCAAAATTAATTTGGCCAGTTGCTCACACTAGGCAGGCAGAAAAGAGTGTAAAGAGGGGAACAAAATCTGATTAAATCACTAACAATTTTGTTGTTTTCACACTTAAATAACCCATTTTCTGACTGTGAACCAAATCTGACCTCTGAATTTTCAAGCTAGCATCTCTCACTTCTTGCTCTCTGAAGGAAAATTACATGACAAAGGGATGTGCTAACGCTGTGACTCTGACCAAAGTAAAATGAGAGTCAGCTCAGACTGACAGAAAGAAAAGACGGAGACACACTGTGAGGTTTCTGGGTTTCAAAGCACGTCTGAGCTTTGGGAAATATGTTATGTGACCGGGGCTGCATTACTCTGCAGTTTCAAAATAGGACTTGCAATATGGAAGCTTATGTATAAAAAAACACCTTTGTGGAATATACTGTTCTAGAAAGGAGCTGTTTGTGTCGGTGCTTGAAAAGTACCAAGGTTAGAGGGAGATCCCACATTAGCATCAACAGGCCCTCCACAACTGTGAAATAAAGTTTTGGATGAAGCAATGATATAAGAAAACACCTTTTTGGACCTGAAGTTCTTCTGTTCATTCCAAGACTGGAAGTTTCCTGCTTCTCGTATTATTTTTTCCTTGAGAAAAACAAATATTATCTGACTTGTTTCTCCTCTGCAGTTCCAGAAAAAATGTCACAACAGTATCAAGTGATTGCAGACTTTTCAGCATATGTCAGTGATTTCATGAACTCATCCAATGCATCTGAGACCAAATGATCAAGCTATGCCTTCCAAAATCACTTCGGTTACACTTTAATTTAAGATGTTGTTACAGTGAAATTTCACAAATAAATTCTAAATAAAATTAACATCCTGGTTAAGTCCTGTGGCCGGTTGCATAAACTGCTTAGACTAGTCTTAAAAGTTAGTCATCTAATTTTTTTCTTCAAACTGGTGCTAACTTTTTAAAGTCAGTTACATAAAAAGGTAGATCAGTCTTATTTGAATCAGAAAAGTAAGACTGATTACCTCTTGACTAATTTCTAGTTGGCCAAATAAGTTCTTAAGACACAGTCTTAACAAGTGGCTAAGTTTATACAACTGGACCCTGCTGGTTTCACAGACAGGGCTTAAATTAAATCATAATTAGACCTTGGTTCAATCAGGGCATTTAAATAACATTACTGGTGTGCATCTTGAGATAAAACAGTCTGGGACTAGGTTTAAGCCTTGTCTGTGAAACCAGGGGCAAATGTACTATTATCATTGGTGGCTATAATGAAAGTGCACGATGACAAAGATACTGAAATAGGTCTTTAATCCAAGAATCTAAACATAAACCAAAGAATAACACGGAGGAAACAACCACGAACATACTGACACCAAACAGTAATACAAATAATAAACATGACAAAAGCAATCTCAAAACATTACAACTATGTTATGTGGTTGTCAGGGTATGTTTACACGACAATGATGTACTAAAAAATATTTCCTTTGCGCGATTCAAAATGATCCCTGCTCAAATGAATCTGCGGGAAAAAAAAGTGTCTGGCTGGGCCGGCATTACATGCACGGTCTCAGCAGGTCTGAGGTGAATAAAATTCAGTATTGCAGCAAGGCTAGGGTGGTGCCGGCAGGGCAATGAGCCTAGGGATGGCCTCTGGACTGAAAGGCTTTGGAACGACCTCCGGGCCCTGTGGAGGCAGGAAGCCTTCCTCCTCCTCCGTTTCCGTGAGCGAGGTGGCTCTGCAGCCTCTTCTGCCAACACTGGGGGCGCTGTAGGGAGAGTGGACAGCTCTGGACAACCGGGCCAGACTTGAGACCCCCAAAGTCGGGTCCTCCTGGGCCACCGGCCTTGAAACCCCCGAAGTTGGGTCCTCCCAGACCACCGGACTTGAAACCCCCGAGGTCGGGTCCTCCTGGACCGCCGAATTAGGGGGAGCAACAGGAGCCTTCCTCCTCCTACGCTTGCGAGGTGGTGTGGGAATAACCGCCTCTGGAGAAGCTGCAGCAATTACTTAGCCTGGCATGCCAGACCTACATCAAGATGTTAGGTCTGGGAACTCTCCATTGACATACCTCAATCCGAGGGGCGGGATAAACGGTTGTCTTTCAAAATCCCTCTGCATGCAATAGGACAGCGCTAACCAACCAGAGCAACTAACGGCTGTGGCTGAGTGAGTCCCGTGCGTTTTCCCACTAGCGGAGCTAGTTGATATATTAAACTTTTGCCGTATCCGGTCGTCAAAACTCCGAACACATCTTCCTTTTTTAAGAATGACTTAAGTGACGTTCTCTTAACTCCAAGTCCTCCAGAGTCGCGGCCAAAGCCGATTCGAAAGACCGCTGCATCTTCACTGTTTTCAAGCAGCAGGGAAATCACCTATGGAAATCACGCGGAACGTCATGAACTGTGCCGTCATTGTGTTAAGCCCGCCCGCCGACTCTATACACGATGTGATTGGCCTGACCCGAAATTGGTTTTTCCAACTAAAAAGTCTATTGAGAGTTGCTAGACCACACTGGCAGCAAAATGATTTTCGCGGCCGCTAGGGTGCGTCTAGATTTCTAGGCTAGCAATTACTGCCATTTCTGGGGGAACTGCGGTTCTTACGGTTCGTAAGAACTGCGGTTCTTACGTTCTCATCTCTGTGGAGACTGCAACCTCCTTAGCTGGAGGAGTCCCTTGACATGAAAATGAAAATTCACAAATTCCTCCAACGTCAAATGATCCAGCATTCAAGAAGTTGATGGGCTCATCAAGGGCGTAACTAAAAAGTCCTTAAGAACAGCATCACCAAGCCCCAGTCCTTCTACAGCAGTGCTGAGCAAACTACCTCATGTCGGCCCCCTGTTGACGGAGGGAAGTTAAGTTCCTGAACTTCAGTATGCATTTATAGTGAGGGCAGGAGACAGGGGAGACCGGTGGATGGCGTGTATCCTTCCTCTGCTGAATCCTCATAATGGCTGGCTCGTTCTGTCACGGAATGGTGAAATAGTGAAGTGAGGATTAAGTGCAGAAAAGAAGGATCTTTAATAAGTAATAAAAATAAAACAAAACTACCCCGAGGGGAAAAACAATACAGACATCTCAAACTTGACTTTAGGCAGAGAAACAGAAACACGAGGATACATGAAGTGATAAACCAGCACAGGACTGCAAACACATAGAGACTAAATATGGAAGCAAACAAAAGAGGGTAACGAGGAAAACCAGGTGGGGCAAATGAATCAATAATCAGGTAACAAGACAGGAGTGGCTAAACAATCGACAGGAGAGCACATGGCACAAGGAAACACATGACAAGCCACGTGCTCACAACATACAGGACTACATAACACAAGCATATGACAAACCGTCAGAGCTCTTGAGTCTCAGAGCTCTTTCACCAAACCAAGATATAAACTAGACAGAAGTGGCAGAACCCTGAAACTGACTTCAGTTAACCTGAGCTGTCTCCTAATCAACGCCCAAGCGCATCTTACAATTTTACCCACTAGCACGCAGTGTTGGGAAGGATAATTTTAAAACGTATTTCGTTACAGAATACAGAATACATGCCCCAAAATGTAATTTGTAACGTATTCCGTTACGTTACTCAATTTTCTGAATACTTGGATTACTTTCATGTAGGGATGAAAGTAATGTAGGGATGGCGCTGCCAATAAAGCACCTAAAGGCTGTCACAAAGAACCAGCAAAAGTATTGATTATGAATATGTCAAATATAGCAAGGAGATATTTTAATTGTTTATTAATTAACAAGTGTTTTCTGTCTGTGTCACTGTCGCCTGCAAAGATGAAGTTGACGATGCTGACTCGCGATCTTTGCAGTAAGCTAGTGAACGCGCCAGAGAGAAATGCGCATTTCATACGGATTACATCAGCAGAACACAGTCTGTTTTGTTTCGTTTTGAATTGTTCTGTTTAAATGTCTGTGACTGTGAGGCAAGTATAATCTTACGCTAAGTTTTGGTTCATTTAAGAGAGTTGGAGATCTTCAGGCTCTGTCGGTATCCCCCTCGTGCCTTGAATTTGCACCAAGGATGGTCAAGGCTATCCTTTACCCTAAGCCGGGCTACGTTTCAAAAGTTCCAACCAACGTACCACAGCCTATAATTCTACAGGCATTCTGTCCTGTTAGAGAGTTGGATGTTTATTCTCCACAGAGCTGCACTGTGGAGGGAATCTGATCAGCTGTTTGTCTGTTTTGCATCACCTAAGAAAGGGCTACCTGCATCTAAACAGACAATCAGTAAGTGGATAGTTGAGGCTATCTCTCTTTCTTATGGAGGTTCTAGCCAGCCATCACCTTTGGCCGTCAGAGCTCATTCTACTAGGAGTATGGCAGCCTCCAAGGCCTCAATTTCAGGGTCTTGCCTCAAGACATTTGTGATGCAGCATGTTGGTCCTCTCCACTCACTTTCAAAAAGTTGTATGTATTGAATTGAATTTGGGTGCTCCAGGCTCACAGGTGCTCATGTCATAAGTGTGCTCTCAGTATTCACAAGGCAGGCACTTGTAAGTATGGCATTTGGGCATTAATGTAATCTATATCTCCGGGCGTGAGGCGAAAGGGAACATCTCATGTTATGACTGTAACGAGAAGGGAACAAGACGCTTCGTCATCTTGCCATACTTCCTTCATCCCTGTGATCGACTTTCTTTGGCTAATTGAAGCTAACGCTGGTCATTGCAAATGTGCTTTGATGCTTACCTGGTCGTGACATTTACTCCCACCATTGGATAAGTTGACACATGTGCTTAAGGCACAATCACGTGGGGCAGTTCCCAAAGTATCATTGACACAGCGTCTCATTCCCTTCTCATGGAACTATGGTTACAGTCATAAATGCAATTATTCGTAAATGCAATAATTACACACTTGAAAGTGTATTATGGATGTTTTCTTTCCATTGATCTAAAACGGCGCATTATGATAGCCCAAAATGTCAAGATAACCAGTGCATGAAATGACCAGTGCATTTTTGTCTGTAAGAACTTAATTATGTCTCCTTAGACAAAGAAGATGGCTGATCTTTGATAGACCAACAAATGAGCCTTGACCCCACTGGAACTGTCTGTAGAGTCCCAGGGTGCCTATCTTGCCCAGAAGAAGGTAAACCACAAATTTCGAACAATGGAACCCAAAATGGGGAGATGAAAGAGCAATAAAATGAAAGAGCAATAACTTTTCTCCTCTAGGCACCACTGTGCAGTAAACATCCAAAGAAAGTGCTATTTAAAGCATTCACTGCTCCCCAACCCCCCCCCCCCAATCCAACCCCGAGTTGTGGGAAATGCTCAAAGAATGAAGGAACAATAAAAGGTTAGATGATTTCAAAACAGTTTAAGCAAGCTTCTCATGATGTCAGTATGAAAAATCCCTGTCCTAAAACAACAACCCTCCAACAACAGAGTTTGTCAACAGAAGTCGAAGCAAATAAAATCATCTTGATTAAAAAAAAAAAAAATGGTGGAATTTCCCTGTTGGGTTGTGGAGATTGTAAACAGCTTCGGAAAGTCACCACAATCTCAGCCCCTGCACCGGCATCAATATCATAGATGGTTAACCTCATTGTAGCCATCCATCTTCACATTCGGGATCAATGATATGCAGGTGCATTGAGTGTGATACAAACATACTTCATAGAATAAGAAAAGACAAACAGGGGAGGGAGAAAAGGAACTAGCACTCATGTGCGGTGAAGGAGTAAAGAGTTGTCAGACATCGAGAGCTCAGTGGGAAAAAAAAGGTAGCGAATATCTGCAAGCAATTGCTGAAGTGTTTTACTTCAGTAGTTTTTAAAAGGGTTGCACATCACTGATAGCCAAACTGGCACTCAACATGACTTGGAATGCTTTCTTTCTCATCTCTCTCTCTCTCTCTCTCTCTCTCTCTCTCTCTCTCTCTCTCTCTCTCTCTCCTCTCTCTCTCTCTCTCTCTCTCTCTCTCTCTCTCTCTCTCTCTCTCTCTCTCCTCTCTCTCTCTCTCTCTCTCCTCTCTCTCTCTCTCTCTCTCTCTCTCTCTCTCTCTCTCTCTCTCGCCACACACACTCTGGCCTGAATACTTTGTGTGAGGACTTGAGTCTAAAAATAGCTGTCATTTACATTTGCTGGTTCAAATATCCAAGGCTTCTCATATCTCGGCTTTGAGGTTGATTTACCTGTCCCTGCGGGGATAGGGAGTGTTCGTCCATTCAAGCAGAGCCTGTGTGTGCGTGTTATCGCTGAAGCGCCGATTATCGGGTAGAGGATCAGGTGAGGGGTATCTCAAGGCTATTACGGTCTCAAATTAGGCAATCAAGCTTTGCTATGCAATTCATTTGAGCTAGTACACATGCAGTCTGATGACAGGACCCTGTGCCATACTAATGAAGAGCTAAATGCAATGCATAAGCAAAACATGTAAAGTATGAAACATGTAGGGGTAGGAAACACATTAACATGATCAGACTTATGGATCAGACTTAACTTGTTTACTTGGAACGCTGCAATACAATCATAAAACTGGTAATTACATTTGCTGTTGGGTCAAAACAGAATTCAATACAGTGTAGGTGTCACAGGTCGGGGGGAGCGCCAGCGGGCCGCCCACCCCCTTCAAACCGAAACACCGCCCCGAGGAGCATGACCGTGGAACACACGAGAGGCAGACAAGAGGGTTAAAATGAATGACAAAGAAAACATCTTTATTAAATAATAACAATCTTAAAAGTCTCTTGAACATTCTCTCCTTAGGGGCATTCTTCTTCGGAACTCAGACAGAGAGAGGAATGAAGATAATTCACAGCTTCCGCGTTCTCTTCTTCAGCGTTCTCTTCTTTGAGGCTCAGACAGAGAGAGATATGAACATGGATGAACGTAACACAGCAGTTTCAGACAGAGAGAGGAATGAACATAATTCACAGCTTCCGCGTTCTCTTCTTCCGCGTTCTCTTCTTCGGGGCTCAGACAGAGAGGTATAAACAGCTAGGACTGCGAGTGAACAGCAGCAACACCATTCCCACACTCGCATGTTCACCAATACACTGCAAGATTTCACTCGTGCTCAGAATAGAACTGCAATTCAACAGACTCACTGTGCAATCAAGGCTTACACCCGCAATCCAGCCGAAATCTCGTTCTCTCCGGTTCTCTCTCGTTCTCTCCGGCTCTCTCCCGCTCTCTCTTCCCCGCAGCCTCCCTCCGCTCCTTCGGCTTCAGCCTCAGCCCCTCAGCCTCTCACCTGCTGCATGCACCCCCTGCTCCCCCTTCTCTCTTCAAAATGGCTTTTTTTTATATTCCACTTTGGGAGCATGTGCCCCAATCATCAGGCAAACTCCTCCCACTCCACACCTGCTGCTCCTCTTCATAATCACCCAGTGACATCGGCAAAGCTTTTTTTCTAAAGTGGTCACTATATATTGCATTTTTTTGGCATTCTTGTATCTTAACTAGTATGGATGAAAGTTTTTTTTCTAAAACAATGTTAAAATCCTAAAATAATAAAGCAAATTCTTAAAACGGATGCTAAAATTATCAATCAAATGCTCTGCCACTAAAATAATAAATCAAATTCTCAAAATGAAATGCAATTTATTTTCCTCATTTGGGGTAGCAAAAAAAAAAAAGCTATAATAACATGAAATATAATTTGTGTTTGACGTTATATTTTCAATCCAAGATAACCCTGTCATAATTAAAACTATATACTGATAAATTATTAAATGATAAATAATATACTAAAAGAGACATCTCAAAGGATGAATACAATTCTAAAACCAACATCTCAAATAGAGATTCAAAATGTCATACTAACATCACAAATGGAAAATTCAACCTATTATCAAAAACCTAATTATTTTATGAGTAATTTCTATTTTTATAGAAATGTACAGTAATTCTATAAAACATTACTATTTTCTGAATAAATTTGGTATGAATTGTGTGATTCGTACAGAAATGCCATCAGTGGCATAAGCAGATCGTATGGAAATGTATAAATGTGATCACACTAATTCACATAACATTTCCATGAGAGTGTGTTTCAGCAATACTTACATTGTGGGTTCAATCCCATGAAAACACATGTACTGATTAAAAAAAAAAAAAAAAAAACATGTATTGAGAGTCACGTTAAGCATCTTCCATATAAGCATACAAATATTTTGGGATGGCTGAATATGTTGACCAATTAGCATCCAAAAAAAAAAAAAAAATATATACATATATTTTTTTATTTTTTTTTATTTTTTTGGGCACGATATGGGCAGGTACTTGTCTGTTTTTAAAACGCCAACAAAAATAGTTTAAACACAGCCACAGCAAAATGAAGCAATTGGCCAAATGTACACTCACTTTTCCTCCCTTAAATGAATCAATTAGCAATTTGAACTCATCGGTTGAGTGAATAATTAAATGACTTACACAAAAAGTCCTTGTTTCATGCATAAATAAATCAGCCGTTTTTAATCAGTTGGTTGAATGATTACAGGAACTGTCCCTTAAGATGAACCTGGAGTTAAACAACACATGAGCATGGGATAAAACCCACTGTGTGTTGACTGGGCATAAACATGAAGCACGTAGGTAATTAAGTGTATCGTTGAACTGCTGATTTTCTTTTCAAGTGCATGTCAATAAAACCGGGCAGGAATTAAGATTAAAGCTGATATTTTCGATGTTAGAAATGTTTTTTTTTTTTTTTTTTATCCAAATTGAATGTGCAGAAAAACTGTAAGTTCCCTTTCGAACGGTCACTTCGTATTGCGTAGCTATACGCAGTGGGAAAACTCCTTTTCCTTGATTTTACTGAACCTTATGTAAAATGCATTTGCAGCTGCACAGCTAACGCCCTGAGCGTCTTGCTCGTTCATATGCTGTGCTGCAGCAACTGCACATCCAATGGCGCGGACGACTCTGACGTGCGACCAATGGGATCACTCTATGCCATTACACGTCAGAGCCCGTCATAGGGGCGAGGCCTAGCCTATATAAGCCCCTGAACTCGCCAAAATAGCAGGTTTATACGACTGAAGCGACAAATACCCAGTTAAAATAGTGCGGCCGGCTACGCAATACTTCGTTCCCTAACTCAGGGAACTGAGGTTACATGAGTAACCAAGTAGTTTACTCTATAAGCCATTTGAAGGTTGATTTCCCTGAAAAATGTAAACAAATCCCAACACAGCTAACTAATGAGTTTTGAAGTCCTTATGCCAATTAAACAGCTCTACTGTACATCAGTGAAATACTGTGTGTGAATTGGGATGCCGCCTCAGTTTATTCATAGATGAGTGGGACAAAACCATGAATCCCGTCAGCTTCAGTTGCAAATGTTCAACAGATTTTATAATGAGCCATTTTCCTTTCTCATTGGGTAAATTAAGCGTCATTACTTCAATGCATCAGTCAGAATAACAACATAGTCCCAGTCAAATGTCAGTGTGCATTATATATTAAAGCTATTATGTGTTAAAATGCATTAATATAATTTGGAGACAATGCTGAATTTCAATATGAAAGCTTCAAACGGCAAACTCATTAGCATTAATTTAATAAAATAATTTCCATATCCTACTATTTTTTTTTTTTTTTTTTTTTTTTTACATTTTATTCAATTTAAGTACAGCACTTATGAAATAAAAGCTTGAAACTGTAGTGTACTTGGAAAATGCTAATATGCATAACTGTAGAAATCTTGCCCCTCAATTACGGTCACTTACCGAGACACAAAACCAATCCCACAAAACAACTTATTAACAGTTCAAGTGAGATCAGTGTGAAGCAAATCAGGTGTGTATGCGCATGCCGCTGTGAGAGGAGCTCCACTTTAATTTCTCCGTCTGGCCAACATGCAGTTCAACTGATAATGAATCCATCAGTGTTGTCATTGCTAAGGAGCTCTGACAATGCAGCAATATAAGGTTAATAAACCACTGCCTTTCAAAATTAGCAGCAAAGAATGATTTTAATGTGTTTTTAATTCAATAATACTTCTCACAGTAGTGTACGATATTAGGTTTCTGGACCAGAGGCAGCCAATAACATTCTCTTAGAAGTCTAAATTCAGCTGCTTATGAATTTGCTTCTGGCAAACTAGAGAGAAAGCTTAATAAGATGCATATCTGTGGTGTGATACATGAGTCATAGCACAGCCTTTAGCGAACGCTAAGGCACCGATAATGTTTATAGTTTAATGAATTAACGCTAGGCAAATGAGAAATCTGCAATTACCCTCTCATCAGGTGAGATTAAAATCAACCCGTGTGACCAAGCCAGACAAAATATTTAAAACAGTATACGTGATGCCATTTTAATGGGACATCATAATTAGTTTATTTAATATGATGTCACTATACATTTGAGTAAGTATACATTGAAGTAATGGTAAACAGGAATTACCAGGAATAGCCTGGACTTTTAACAAACTAAGAAAATGAACACTGTTTAAATGGACATTATATAAAGATTTTCATGTATTTTTCGCTTTTATGTGTATTAACATCAATGTTACAATGAACAGTTTGTAATGAAACTTAAAAACAAGACCTTCTCAGACTTCAATGAAAGCCAGTAAACTGATTTTGGAACTCGCAACGTTTTTGCCGGGAAAATCCAAAGCATGTGACATTTACGCACTCTAATGCTTATACAATGTTCAGGATAAAAAAGAGGCCGAAAGAGGCGTGCAAAGAAAAGGGATTCATTCAAACTATAGTCTCACAGCCAGATCTATATTGTCTACAGTCTCAAATATACTTTATAACCAAACTATTATAACTTTATAAATACTTTATAATCTTTATACATTTTAATTACCTCATCTGTCAACATGAAACCAGAGCTGGTGCAAACATATCCACATCATATCCCTGCTTCTTACCTAGCCACTTTTGTTTCTGTTGTGTGTTTATTTTGTTATTAAGAGGAAAGTGTGCAGCAAACTACAAATTAATCCACACGTTGCTCTCAGGAGCATGGGCGGCGTCTGGATGTTCGTCATAACAGTATTTCACTGCAAAGGTATTTACAACTTCTTTTTACTTCTAAGAACGAAAAAGAATTTAGCTGTAAGATTATATCGGGGCATTGAATCATGTGTAGTCTCTTGTACGTTACGTGTGCACGAGTGCAAGCATGAACAATAATTTGCTGGCTGCAGTTCCTTTTTACAGCCACCGGTGTCGGTAATAACAAGGGTTTCTGAATTCTACATATAGCCCCTTTAAATATGACTTATAAGGTGGTTTTAGGGGCAGTTGTTGCCTAATGGCAAGAGAGTCAGACTTGAAACCTGAAGGTCATGGGTTCGAGTCTCAGTAAGGACAGAAAATGGCTGCCCGTGCTCTGGGTGTGTGTGTGTGTGTGTGTGTGCACTTGGATGGGTGAAATGCAGAGCACAAATTCTGTGTATGGGATGCTACACTTCACCCCACTTTTAACTGTATTGTATAATTATATAAATATATTATAATAAATATATATCAAATCATTTGAAATATAGGTTTATATGCATGACATAGATTGAGACATTGAAGTGCAGATAAAAGGAGACATGAGAAAAAGACATATGAACATGTCCTTCAGAGGACACCTGCATTGATATCACTGACCTTAAGATATCATTTCAATTATTGATTCAGCTCTTGTAAGCCTCAGCATAGTCTTGGATTTATCTGGCCTAGTGCTTTGAACTGACCGACACAGTGACATTTAAAATATATTTATAAATTGATTCTCAGATGTCTTAGAACATACCCTTAAACATTATTTTAAATAATGCAACACCATTTTCAGGTTGCCCTAATACTGTTTGGCAATATTGTCTGGTTTAGAAAATAACCAGTGAATCCCATTTTATGTTTTATCCATTATTTATTAAGTTATAAATAATTTCAAGACGGGCTGTTTATCTGGGGACAAAAAAAGATAATATTTTTTTTCTGGGAAGTGTTTCAAAAAATGCTGATGTAAAAGTCTCATTTGTTTTATAATTTTTCCTTTGGAAAAAAAAAAAAAAAAAAAAAATACAAGTACGTAAGAATGACCTCTTAATGAACTCTTTAGATTTTATTTCAGGCATTGCTGCACATCTCTGTAAGTATCGAAACTAAGCTCAAGTTCCTTAATGTGTGACCTCATGATTGCCAAACTAAAATTAACCTTGCCTGACGTGAAGAAATCCCACCAATACTATTATGTCCGTTAGTGCAGAAAAAATGAGGTTTGTAGACGAATGCAGTGCTTGGAGCTTGCATTAAAAATGCATTTTAACGGCCGTGTTTAACAGAGGGGCTCTAATCTAGAGCGATGATCTACTCATACATGCACTCAAGGTCACCCAGGCTTGGCAAAATGCTCAAATTGGTAATGGTGAGTGTGTGCTGCTCTAATTCCAAATCATTTATAACAGGTGCTGGGTTAAGACGCACAGGTTTAGCCGGATCATCATGGTTGACTGCGACTGGGACTAGCTTTTTCCATTTAAACTGCTCTTAAGGGGGCTCAGCGCGCAACCCTGAATGCGGTACCAAAAGCTGAGTCACGGCCTGCAGAACAGTTTTCATTTGTCCATCCCTTGTGGCAGGGCCTCCACTGTGGGTCACACTTAATGGCTGAACATCAGGGAATGCACCGCTGAAAACTGAACTTAGTATCTATCTATCTATCTATCTATCTATCTATCTATCTATCTATCTATCTATCTATCTATCTATCTATCTATCTATCTATCTATCTATCTATCTATCTATCTATTCAATATTTACAACTATTTTATTTAAATTATTAGAACAGCCCAGCCAAAAATTGTAGAATTAATTATGTTGTGGTTGGTTCCTCATACAAGCATTTGGAATATAGGTCACAAATTGTTTATCAAATTCTAAGTGGATTTCTAAGTCAGTTTTGGAGCTTTACGGATCCTAGTCACAATTTGTTTGAATGTTAAAGTTTTCTATGTAATCTATGTAATCATTTATCTAGTGTGAACATTTCCTTTTTGTGGCCTGCAAAAGAAAAAAATGCATGTATAATACATGTTGCAGTTCAATTGCAGTTCTTACCCGAACAGGAAGTATGACAATATTAGCCCGGTTCTGTCAACACTGCATTGGCTCCCTATTAAACATTGAATACATTTTAAAATATTGCTGATTACTTACAAAGCACTAAATGGTTTAGCTCTCCAGTGCTTGAGCGAGCTCTTAACGCATTATAGTCCTTTACGTCTATTGCAATCTCAAAATTCTGGCCAGTTTATAATACCTAAAATATCAAAATTGACAGCTGGCGGTGTATCCTTTTCCTATTTAGCACCAACACTTTGGAACAATCTTCCTAACATGGTCCGGGAAGCAGATACAGTCTGTTAGTTTAAATCTAGACTAAAACACATCTCTTTTGCTTAGCATACACATAACACACTATAGACTTCTATAATTCAATGTAGGCTGCATAGATTAGATCAGATGGAATTGGGAACACTTCCCATAAATCCTGATGTACTTGTTACATCATAAGAAGGATGGCGTCTACGCTAATATATATCTACGCTCTCTGTTTATCCCAAGGTTTACCGCAGTCTGGCGGATCCAGGCCGTATCCAGATCTGATGAAGGACCTGTGCCTGGACACGACAACAACGCAGCTCTGAAGTGTCACTAGTCTCTCCACTGTGAAGGCCTCCTTCCTTTCCCTTTACCTCTGTACAGATAAAACGTTGCCGGGATAATTCCGGTTCACGTGGCTATGCAGAAGCGATAAAAAATTCTGTATTATACATTTTTCAAGGCTTGTACCTTGGAACCTATTTCATGGTTTGCGTTCCCGAGCCACCAGGCACTGTTTTGTGCAAATGAGCAGCCGGATCGCATTAAGGGTTTTCTGTTAGAACGGTGTCGTGTTAGCGGCCCCTAAGTTAATAACTAATGATCGTTGCGACGGAAGTGAATCAATCAAAACTAACTTTAGCTGGACAATAACTTTATTCTAGAGCTATAAAGCTCTTTATCTCTTTGAAACGGTCCATATTGTTAAAAGTGCTATATAAATGAAGGTGACTATAAAATCAAGTTTCACACTATTAATCCATTTAATCCACTGAACAAATTTCAGTGTCTTTAGCTTGGACTGACCATCTGTCCAGGGTGTTTTCTGCCTTCAGCCCGAGACAATGGGATAGACTCCAGCAGTCCCGTGACACTACATAGGACAAGTGGTTTGGAATATGGATGGACATTTCAGTTTGTTTTTAAACTATCTTTGAAAGCACCATACTACACCTCCTGTGAACCTCTTACATTGTGTGGTTCCACTCAGTAATAATTTCATATTTTGATAAGCCAGCAGGAAGGTGCAAATGAGGCCATATGAATAGGCCAAATCCCAGGTCTAAATCTATACTGATATCAGCGAGCCGATGGGGGTCTTTAGAAAGGTTACAAATGATTCAAAGATCATACTGGGTGAAAATAACTCCATTTATGCTGCCTCACTGCACTATATGAAGACGATTTGAAGCCAGTCAAGCTTTGCACTTCTCTAATGTATATGAAACATTGTCTCGTGTAAAAAAAAAAGAACTTCTTTCAAAAGGGGTAAAGTCTTTTTACACAAGTTTTTCTTACTCATATTTCGCCGAACACCAAGGTCCTGTGATAATATTAGTCCCGTGCGAATCGGCATCTCAGTGATTTGGTGGGATCAAATAAGTTTTTTGTTTAATGTGTGCCTTTTTATCCATCTTTCGCGAAGAATGGAGGCTGTGTTTGAGTGTTTTGATAGTATTTTAGGTACTCGCTATACACCACTGCAGAGAAAGCTGAAAATCATCAGAAGAGCAAAAACAAAAAGAATGATTAGACGGAGATGAATGACATATAGGCTATAGCAGCATGCGGTAAGGATCATTATTCTGTTTATGTCATATTATACAGCTAGACCTATAACAAAAAGACATTTCTAAGCAATAGCCTATTGACTGGGAGATCAGTCAGTACATTTGCGTAAAATCACTGGCTTCAGTTATCCCGTGCGAATGCGCCACATGAAATTCATATGTGGCGGGGTAATTTCTAAATCACACGAGGTCCCCAGATAGTACTAATCCCGTGCGAATAGGGCTAAAGATGGCGATTCAGGTTTAAACAGGCTCTAATATTCTCCAAAGGTATCTCCAACTGGCTACACACTGGCTGTGTTTCGTAAGCGTGGTGTTTCTGTTGCGTGGCGGCTGGCGACCCAGGTGGAGACGACATACAGAGGGAGCCTAGTGAGGCAGAAGGGCTGATGGTCCACATTGGAGTTCAGGGGAGCGTAGGCGTCGGAGTCTGGACTGGCTGTTGAGCTCATGACCCCAGGAGGAGGTGGTTCACAGGGGTTCCACAGTGTTGCCACGCCACTGAGAGGACGTTGATGTGACACCGTGAAACCAATCGGGAATGAGGATGGCTGACTGACGGAGGTGGGTGGGACGGGAGGATGGGGAGGGTGGGACAGGAGGATGGGAGGGCTGACTGACTGAAAAGAGATCTGGAGAACTAAACAGAATCCAACAAAGAATAGGGTGTTGTAAATGGCAGTCTGAAGTTTGATGCAAGAGGAAGGCTGGGTGGGGTTAACAGAACTGAAGTATACAAAACTGTTACTGGTGAAATCAGGGGGAGCGCGAGATTTATCTAGTTGCACAGGTCCAAACTGTCCAAGAGATACAGCCGGGGGATGAAACTAATATGATTAAGCTCATAATCATAGTAAACATATTCACATTAAACTACGTGGCAAACACCGATTTTAAATGCAACAAGCAGGCATGTAAACACCTTAATCACATTATTATCGCTTTGACCAAAGTGCGCATGTGCTTGATTCTATACGCATGCAGTGTGTTGTTCACACAACTTTATGAACGAACTCCATGACATTATTCTAAAGTTTTCTCTAGTTCTCCAAATAGTTAAATCGTGGGTCTGTCAACCCAACTCACTATGCATTCTCGCTCATCGTGGCGGGTGAAAGCTTCCAGTCCGCAGGGGGCTCGGGTGCTGTCGATCGCGGGGATCACAGGCTGGGCTTTGGCCTTGCCTGTGATCTGGATCAGGGGTAGACACTCTCCAGACACTTGATGACGGCTTCCCTCCAGCAAAGTCCATGGGTGTCTGGGAGAGTCTACAGGATGGTAGTAGTTTGCCCCATCCAGAAGAGTGACTTTACCGTCTCATCATCCAGGGCTGTCCGTACAGCTAGCTGGCTATAACGGAGGGCAAAGTCCATAAAGGGAAGCCCCTCACGGGCTAAGGTGGCGAATCTCGCCTCATCATCTATTTTAGGTCCGGTCTTCTGTCACTGTACGTTGTAGGAACACACGAACATAATGATTCAGGTTCAGACAGTCTTTAATAATTTCTAAAGGTATCTCCAACATAAGGCAGGCAGGCAGGCAAACACAACGTAACATTAACAAGACCGAACAAAGAACACTGAAAACACAGGAACTTATATACTAGTGATGATAAGGTGAACACAGTTAAACCGAATGACAAATCATATTCGTAACCAAGACGACAAACGAGTGGTGGGAACAGAACAAAGGAAACCTGAGCTGCGTCCCAATGTGCATACTATCAATCATAAATAGTATGTGACATTAGTAATTGTCAATACTATTTAGGGTAGATAGGGTGGATAGTATGCACATTGGGATGCAGCTCTGGAGTCAATGAATACTAACTTAAATTCTGTGAAAGTAAAACTAAGATGACAGACAGACTAGGTGTGACAATATTTTTTTGGAAAAAACATGATTTATTTATTTATTTGGGATTCTTTAATGTTGAAGTTGGGATTCTAAAAGATGAACATCATTTATTTGAAAATGAAATATTTTCTTACATTTCAAATGTCTTTACTGTCATTTTAATGCAACTTTTAATGGTATTATTTTTAACTGGCACCTTATAAATTAATTGCACTGGTGTTACTTAATGCAGTAAAGCTGATTCATTTATATTAAATAATATATTTCACTTACCTTATGCAACACGTTTTATGTCATCTAAAAATATCCAACCATTTTTTTTACACAGTACAGTATGTACAACAAAATTGTTATGCATAAACCTTTAAGTTGCGAATAGCTTTGATACATCTACCCCCGATTCTTCATGGTAATCACCTCTAATTTATGTAACTCCCTTGTAATTTGAAGGATTGCATGATTTTGAGAGAAGACAATGTTTGTTAAAAGTCTGAATACATTACCTACTAGAGCAGAAATAAAACATATGTTCTATTTCCTCTGACGTCTTCAAAAGCCATTCATTCAACTCATAATATAATCCTGCTGTGCTCTGGAGATTACGATATTTTGCATGCTAATACCCTCCTGTGCAATTTTAAGCATTAATAACTAGAGCGATTACGTGCTGACATGCTTCTCGGTCTGTCCTCTTACAATCTGTCCTGCAACAATACGCATACAGTCTGAGATGAGTTGAGCAGCTCAAGAGCACTTTAGGTCAAGCAAAGTTTGAGTTATGCAGAAGTTTAAGAGCCTTTTGTAATATAATACAGTGTGTGAGCCCTTCTGCATATGTGCGAGCATGTGGGATAAGGATCTTTGATAGATAATGCTTATAAAATAAATGCATAAGACGAATGCTTGTAATGCTTAAACTGGATTTAGATGGAATCAATTTGCTGCCTGTCAGGGATATATCTGGTAAAATGTAATTCAATATAAACAAATAACATGCCTTTGGTTATAAAGCTTACAGTCATGTGCTTTTCAGCCAGTCATTGTTGTCAGCATGTCATTTTCCTGCAATTTCAGTTATTTAAGTATACTATTATAATATTTTTTTAATAGTTTGAAAGTTTTTATTTTTGTATTTATATGTTTTTTTATATTTTATATTTTTTAATTTTATTTACAGTTTTGTTATACGTTTATTAAGATTTTTCAATCAGTCTCTTATGCTTCTAACAATTTTAAATATCTGTTTTTCATAAAAAAAAATGCTACTGAGCAGCAAATCATAGAATGATTTCTGAAGGATCATGTGACTGAAGACTGGAGTGTGGATGCTGAAAATTCAGCTTTGATCACAGGAATAAATTAAATTTTAAAATACTTTCAAATAGAAAATATTGTTAAAATATTTCACAATATTACTGTTTTCTTTTACTGGATTTTTGATCAAATAAATGCAGCCTTTTTAAAAACATTTACAAATCGTATCTATTCCATACTTACTTAATTTACTAAAAACAAAAGCATAAACATGTTTGTTACTGAGTCAAGCATCTGCCATTGAGATTATTTGGTAACAGATAGCTTTCTTAATTCATAAGCAAAACATTTAAGCCCAGGTAGGGCAAGTGTTCAATGTAAGACACATTGGGTAAAAACATCAGCAAAATGCTGATTAACGTTTACTTACATTGAAGAGTAAGAGTTGCCTGTGTCATTTTGAGGAACTCAAGGCGGCGAGAGATTGTGATTGTACTGTTCTCAACCGTGTACCCCGAGGAACTTGGAAAGGTTTCTGTTTTTCTCTCACCTGACTGCCTCCTTACTAGTTCAGCCGAACAAGAGCGAGGGTTTCTGGGAGCTCTGCGTCCAGATGGCAAAAAAAGTAACATAATTATTCAGCCCATTAGCCAGCCTAATTAAACAGTCACCTCACACAGCTCCATCAGCATCACACACACTTATCTCAGCCTGCATCATAGCTTATGGGCTACACACTTTAATCACATGCTATTTATTTATTTATTGGTTTTATCTCTCGATGGGCTTGAAGTCCACATGAAGATAGTGTAAGACTCATTTCATGTAATACATGAAAATTTATTTAAAATAAAAATGCAAAATACCTCAGGTGAAATAAATCAAACTAAGGAATTGGCCATTCAGTGAAGTATCACTGTTAGGCTGAAATCTGCCTTGACCTTTTCTGAATTCAAAGAACATTTTGGCATATACATCTGCTTTGAAACTTTTGGTTTAATTTCACCTACCTCTACCACTAAATTAAAAAAAAAAAAATTAAAGGGTTAGTTCTCCCTTAATTAACCTCATGTCATTCCAAACCCGTAAGACTTTTGTTCAGCTTCGGCACACAAATTAAGATATTTTTGATGAAATCTGCCTCTTTGCTGCTTCAAAAAGTTCTTAAAGAGATTGTAAAACAAATCCATATGCGGTTTAGTCAAAATTTTCTGAAGAGGCTTGATCACTTTATGAACAGATTTAAATTTAGTCATATTCACATATATAAACATTGATCAGCAAACACTAACAGAAACTCAACATGCGAGAACAAACCTCATTGGCACAAAGTATTTTATGTAGTTTGAAAATACAAAAATACTAAACTTAAATGTATTTAAATACAAAATACATTAGATTTTTTTTTTAAATAGAAAATAGTATTTTGTATTTCAAATATGTATTTTAATTACATGTATCTGAAATACTGCCCATCCCTGGTAAGCAGTCTTCCTCGACCTGCTCCGAGTGGGATTTGAACCGGCGTCTCTGGCATGGGAGGTGCGTGCGCTAACAAGGACGCTAAAGACCGCAGCTTCTAGTGTCAGTCGCTAGTGTGCCTCTTGAGGCCAGGGGTGTGAGGTTTACTCCTTTACACCTAAACCTCACTCCCATCCCGGTCACAGCACCAATGTAACCTCTCCGGTGAAAATCTGCGTCTCTGGCATCAGAGGCGCGTGCGCTAACAAGCGATTCACTGTTTTTTTCCTCTTACATTTTTGTACCCTCTGCATAAATGTTATTATTTAATATACTTACAACATTTGGTAACACTTTACTTGAAGGGGTGTGCATAAGACTGGCATGACACCTTCATCACCATGACATGACATATGTCATGAATATGAAGTAGGGTTTATGCATGTTTATGACAACTGTCATTAAGTGTCTTTCGCTCAATAATGACATTTTGTCACAATGATGAGTCGTAGATCCAAGTGCAAGTAAGCGGTTTATTGAACAGGTTGTAAACAGGATTATACTCAAAACGCCACTTAAACAGGCGGGCGACCTGGACGACACAACTCCGAACTGGAGAAGAGAGATGGGAGAATGTTCAGTGAAGAAGCCACTTGACGGCAGGTGAAACAGGACTACAGACAATTCCCACTTGACTGGCTGCACAGGAATCACAGATAAACTCCGCAAGGAGAAACATGGATACAGGAACTGTGAGAGATACATAAACATGAATGACGAACCGACACTAAGCACGGAAAACTTCAGCGCTATAAAGGCAGCAACAAGCCTGATGATAGACTGCAGCTGAAGGCTGATAAGAATCAGCTGGTGCTAACAACAAACAGGTAGAACACACCCACAAACCCATGCCTACAAAACAACCCAACAGAGACTCAGAGCGAACACCCAGATTGATGCACCGTGACACATTTTGAATGCAAATATGACATTGTTTAAGATGTCTTTGTTATGACATCTTGACATAAACCATAACATCATAACCTGTCAGTGTCTTTGTCATGACAACTTTACATTAAATTAAGTTAAACTGTCATGTGGTTGGTTTTGACATTGGCTGTCATGAGGCCATTATAACTGTGTCATGAATATTTTTTGTGACCTCAACTACAGTGGTACAAATTGAATTTGTCATTAAAAAGTTATAATGGCCTCATGACAGCCAATGTCAAAACCAACCACCTGACAGTTTAATGTAATGTTAACCAATAAAGCTAAGTGGTTTCTTGAGTTTGATCATTAATCTGCTATGTCATGTTTATGACAGGTTGTGTTGTCATGGCAAAGACACTGCAGGTTATGATATATTGGTTTATGTCAAGGTGTCATAACAAAGACATCTCAAACAATGTCATATTTACATTAAAAATGTCATAATTGAGCAAATTACACTTAATGACAGTTGTCACAAACATGCATAAAACTTCCTTCATATTCATAACATGTGTCATGATTATGAAGGTGTCATGTTAGTCTTATGCACACCCCTTCAAGTAAAGTGTTAAGCAATTTTTTTTCTTACATTTATTCATAGTAAAAACTTTATACAAGTCGAAAAAGTAGTGATGAAAGAAATAGGTGTAATTAAAGACATTTAAAAAAAAAAAAACAGCTCCACTGGGATTTCTGTGCAGGGACTCAAATTAGAATGAATTGGTTCTTTCTGAACTGGTTTATTTACAAAAACCATCTGAATGAATCGATTCATAAATACAAATCAGAACTTTCCATTGAGAGATGACATTTTAGAAGAGAGTGTATTGATATATGTAAAGGGGGTCTTTGTTAAGCTACACCACTGTTTGTTATAAAAAAAAATTGCTTGTTACAGGAAAATCAACAGAACTGAATATCACATGCATATCATGTGAAACGTCCTGATTTTAAGTTGTTTGAGTCCAGGGACTTCACTTTGTTTTTTCACACATGTGCAGCAAATCGAAGAATGACAACTTTCAAAGGGGAAAGGAAACTGACAACTTCTAGACAACTCAAAAATATTGGCCTGTATTGTTGCTTATGAAGGTGACTCATGTCAAGACATAAAATGACAAACACCTGAGGAACTTTTTGAATTTAATTCCCCAGTTTATAGAAGTCTTAAAGTCAAGGACTGTTTCATCTGTTAATAAATGTAAGACATATGAAGCGATTCTGATGTTGATGTTTCTCATTGTGAGGACTTCTATCATATGTTTTATGTATGAGTGCAAAGAAAACAAAGAAAGAAAAGTAAAAGCCAAGTTACCTTTCTGAGCAATGTCGACTGCACAAACAGTGGAGAGACACTTTTAAGCTCTCCCTGAAGAGCTGTGTTCAATTTCATCTTTCATCACCGAGACCTTCTTTCCTCAAAAGTGTTGTTTCTGTCAGTCTGTCTTTACTTTGTTTGGTTGGAATAATAATGTCCGGCGTTGTATTTGAATGCAATCGGCATTAAAAAAAAAAGAAAAACACCTCTGTAAACATGATTTTAAGACAGGACAAGGACATTAAAGTAGTTAAACAGAAATTATTTCAAACACAGTTGCAAATTTTATTACCTTAAACATCACAACAACCTCACAATAATACAACATTACATAACAGTTAAATTAAACCTAAAAAAGTTTACATGTTACCTCTTAAAACATAAACAAGGTGACGGGCAGTGAGTATATCTGCAGTTCTAGTTTTGGTTTCCCTTTTTGAAAGAGGAATATGGACTATTGAAATCTGCAGTAATATACCGTTATTTCCTTACATGCATATGCAGAATGCATGTGCTAGTTGGCAGTGGTCTGTAGCAGTGGTGTAGTCTAGTTTTTTGTAGTGAGTATACTGTGATATACCAGTTCCCTCCACCCCCCCCATCCCCCCCCCCCCAAGAAAAAAAAAAAAACAACTAAAAAACATATAGCCTTAGATGTTATATGAATATGGTCCCTGAAGCACGGGTTTTATCAGCTGACAATTACAATACTTAAACATTGTAAGCACAAATAAAAATGTACTTTTTAAAAACTTGTGTGATATTCCTTTAAAATTGTGTTTTAATAGATTTGATTATTATTATTTTAAAAAGTACATCTTACTATGCAATTTCTTTCATAATTCCCTCGAGTTACTTAATTTATCTACAAACTTTTATTTTGGTGGGTTGTAAATTAAAGACATTTGAGCTTCTGTGTTTTAATAAACTATTATTATTATTATTATTAGGCCTACTTGAAGTATACTCTACTGTGCAATAATAAAATATTTCTGTTATATTTTATATTTTAAGTTATACAAAACTTTGATTTTGACAGGTTGTCATGAAGACTTTAAAGTTTGTGAGTGTGAATATGATACGAATGAACGACGGTAGTTTTATCAAATGAAATGGTAAAATTCTTGTGAAGTGACTCTCATAAAAGCTCTGCAATGAAGTTCAAATGTGTGCATGTCCTCCTCATAGACGCTGAAAACACCACGAGTGTCACGCGCGCGTCAGTGTGTAGTGTTCAGTGTGTAGTAGGCTAGAGCACACATTGAGCGCTCATTCACAGAAACACGCAGAACATTCAGAGTTTATTTCAATAGCAGTCTTTTTGAGCTTTAATATTCATAGACACTTAGTAAATATCGAGATTTGATTCTATCATTAGCCTACTTTTGATTTATTCATTCAAAAATGGCTAAATTGCGTGACGTTCCGCTTTACAGTAGCCTAGGTTATTTGTTACATTTGTTGCTGGATTCCGCGATTCGATCCGTGTCGCTGCGCAAACACAGACGTCACGGCGGGGTGAATTTATGAATGAAACTCTTTCACAAAACGATGTTGTTACGAATCCTCAGGCGTTTTAAAGTGGGTATACGGAGATCTTTGACATTTCCTAGTGGGTATACGGAAATCCTTGACATTTTCTAGTGGGTATACAGCGTATACCTGCGTATCACGTAGACTACACCACTGGTCTGGAGTCTTTGCGGCGTGTTCAAGCACAACTTTTTGGCCCAGATGCAACAGATGCAAGGCGACAACTAGAGATGGACTTATTATTGGGAGATAATAATAATACATTTGATTTGTAATGCGCCTTTCTCAGACTCAAAGCGCCACAGCATGTACAGAGCAAAATAATCAAACATCGCCGTGAGTTTTTTGACATTGGCTTGTTGTGTCACTGCCTTTATAATTTTTTTTTTCCCTTTCTGGAATGATTGTTTTGATTGACACCAGATATTATGGACACTATAGTTAATTAGTGTAAGTGAGGATAGCAAAATAAAGTAAACTGTGAAAGTAAAAATAAAGTAAACCGTAAAAGAATTTAATGGACTACCAGTAACATTTATAAAAATTCGGGACATAATTTTCATCTCGTGATTAGTCGCATGGCTCACATTTAATAGATTGGTGGGAAAAAAATAAATTATTAAAAGCAACTATTTATTAACAGTCAAAGTGATACATAAAGATCAAATGAACACTAAATTACCATTACGTTATGTCTAATCAGAAGAACATTTCAAATCAACCGTACGTGAACTGTAAAGTAGCATTTTGGTTATGGATTGTTCGACGGAATATGCGAAAGTAAAAGGTCTGCTTTGACAATACTAATGAAATGATATTCTGACCCTTCTTCAACAAACATTCAACCACAATCACATAAGCGTGTGTAATAAAAGAGATTATGCTACCACCTCTAACGCTTTTTAAAACACTGCATTCAAAACAATCCTTCATTTATAAGCTGGATGGTGTGGCAGTCGGTTTTGTCTAATTAGCGTACAATGACTGAGCTCTAATCACTGAAAATAACCCCACAACATAATGAAGAGTTAAATAGTTAATTTTTCGACACAAAGAGAACTATCTGAAACAAACCCACTTTGTCAGCCCTAATGAGTTTTCCATTAGTCTTCCAGCGAATGTTTACTCTTTCAACTATCTACCTGACACAAGGCCAAGCAAATTAATGCCTAATGCCATTGAATGTATCTTTTAGCTTAGACTCAAGTTGTCTTTATTTTTATATAGCCCAATATATTTATTTTTCCAGACATTTCGCCTCAAAATTTCCAAGAATATCTACCTGGAGAAAGACACAAGTCCATTTCACACTTTTAAAGTTGTGATTTATCAGAAGTAGACACTTCTTCTGTTCCCTTTATCGAAAAAGGGATCTTCGAGATGCGTCGAACGACACGGTGGGAACGCCTCTTGCGTGATTGCGTCTGAAGCATCTATGCCAACTAGTCCAATGGAATGAGAGAATGAGCGTCACGGGCGGGTGACGTCATGAACCAGGAAAGGATAAGAGCACTTCCGCTGCTCGCCGGCATTTAGCTTCTGTTGCCTCAGCAAGCGATCTGTGTCAAACTGTCTCTGTCTATTTATTGTTGTCTGTTACAATATTGTCGGAAACGTTATGGCGAAACAAATGTACAAACAGTGTGTTCCTCCCTGCCCGCGTTTATTTAAACGGGTGGGGACACACACAGCTTTGTGGCATTTTGTTTGAGAGTAAGAGCATGCTGAGTGCTAACATTGTGAAAGTGAAACTACCAGATTAGCATGCTCTGCTCTTGCCTGTCACTCTGTATGATAGTGGCAGGCTCGCGATTCTCACGGGATGACAGGACCCGCGTTTGCCGAGGCGGCGCGGAGAATGCATTCCTGGGGATCGCAAAAGGATCTTTTGGAGGGGTGGGAGAACGGTCCGAGGGCCTTTTCTTCTTCCTTGCCCGGAAGATCCAGCTCTATCTCCCCGGTGTTGGAAGCACGCTCTGCGGTTTCTTCCGCTCGGGGAGAGAGAGCCCTTTTTTCCTTCATTTCTTCCTCCGAGGAGGTTTGTGTTGAGAATATTGAAAGTGAAAGCAAGCACACACACTGTTGAATTAGATTCGCCATCTATTTTTCCAGTATATGATGAACTGGTGGAGGTTTTGTCCCGTGCTGTTAGTAAATTAAATATTTAATGGCCAGCTGAGAAAAAGGAACGCTCGTCCTAAGAAACTTGACGAGCGTTTTCTTATTTCTATCACATTATCTCCACCACGAGGCTTCCATTTTTTCCCTGATTTACACACTGAATATTTAAATTATGGAATAAACCGTATTTATCACTTCTTTCAGCCCTCGTGTTAAATGTTTATTCAAGATTAGAGGGTTGAAAGATTACGGTTATGATATGATGCCCCAGGCTGAACAGAAATAAAAATAGGAAAATGCTATTTTTTCACCTGGTCCAGTATCATCATTTAAGTCTCTGCTTTGCTCATAAGCCTATACTAAAGAATCTCGCGTTTGCCGAGGCAGCGTGTAGGTTTAAATGTTGTAATCAGAATCTAGCTCGGATCTCGCGTTTGCCGAGGCACCGCTTAGATTTCGAGTGTATTTTGCAAAAATAAGATTCTGTGGCTGGGATCTCGCGTTTGCCGAGGCAGCGCGTAGGTTTAAGCAGAACTACTTTGGTTTTATGGGTAAAGCTTATACGGCAGCAGGTCAGCTGGAGAATGTTTATAGAAATCTATATTATAATGCTCCAGGCTTATCAGGCCGATCTGCTGGGGTTCTGGATATAGCGAAATTTGAGCCTTCGGGTCTCTTCGGCGACGCATTCCATGCGGTCGTTGTTAGGTGATAAAAGATATATATATATATATATAAAAAAATATATATAATAAGGTTTCTCCCTCGCTGTGTCCAGCCCCCCTGGGGCTGCTGGGCGTGAGCAGCCCCAGCCGTCGAGTTCATCATATTATGTGCACAGAAAGAGAGTGCTGCGTCTCGTGTTCCTCCATGTAGATACTGGAGACAGACGCAACCCTCTCAACCGAAGTCGCCTAAGCCTAAGCCGGATCTGAGGACCGTTCTTCAGGCGAAGAAAGCTTCGGTTCAAAAAAAAAAAAAAAAAAGGTCCTGATGCTTAGGCATCAGGCCTGTGAGGACAGCCCCGACCGAAGTAGAGTGGTGTACACCTCATTTCACGGTGCCCGTTCCATTTCGGGGTCCTCACGAGACCCTCCTGCCAACCCTGCCACCTCCGGTGCTTCAGGGCGCAGCGGTCTCCAGCGAGTCGCTGATGCTATGCTGCGGTACAGCATTGGTTTCGCGCCCTCTGAGGGGGGCTTTTGAGTAGTCAGGTCAGGTAGTTCCTGCCATTATGTTTCAGGCTCCAGATTTGGCTCCCTCAGTAACACCAGAGACCAGCCTCGAGGGGCTGGTTCCCTTAGTAAATTTTCTGGCAGCGTGGATGCTTCTGCCGAATATTTCTCATTGGGTCCTGCAGTTTGTAGAGAAGGGATACAGAATCCAGTTTGGCTCTCGTCCTCCTCATTACAGCGGGGTGCTGCCCACAGTGGTGCATCCCGAGCAGGCTCTGGTAATGGGACAAGAAGTAAAGGCCCTGTTAGCAAAGAAGCTATAGAACAGGTGTACTCACCCGTCAGAGAGTCGGGTTTTTACAGCCATTATTTCATTGTTCCAAAAAAGGATGGAGGGTTGCGTCCCTTTTAGATCTTCGCCTGTTTATTCGGTCAGTTCAGAAACTAAAGTTCAAGTTAGCTGACCCTCAAACAGATCGTGACCCAAATCAGATCCGAGGACTGGTTCGTCACGATAGATCTAAAGGATGCATACTTCCATATCTCCATCCTCCCTCAGCACAGGAAGTTCCTGAGGTTTTCTTTCAGGGGCAAAGAATACCAATATCGGGTTCTTCCTTTCGGCCTAGCTTTGTCACCCCGCACGTTCACGAAATGCATGGATGCAGCTTTAGCCCCTCTCAGGCTTCAGGGCATACGCATTCTGAATTATATCGACTGGCTGATTCTAGCGGAATCAGAGCAGTTGGCGGTTCGGCACTGAGGTGTCGTTCTCGCTCATATAGAGATGTTGGGGTTGAGGCTCAATGCCAAGAAGAGTGTACTTTCTCCAGTACAGAGAACCACTTTCCTTGGTGTGGTATGGGATTTATTATCCTAACAGCCACAGAAGAGCTGAGGCTAGGCCAGTCACGCACTGTAAAACAGTTCGAGAGACTGTTGGGTCTACTGGCAGCAGCGTCCAACGGAATTCCTTTTGGCATGCTGTACATGAGACCTTTACAGTGCTGGCTCAGGACCAGAAGGTTCTCCCCGAGGGGAAACCCACTTTGCATATCAAGGCACGCGGCGATGCTTTCGTGCCTTAGTTATATGTAAATTCTGGTTCTTAACCCAGGGTCCGGTGTTGGGAGCTCTTTGCCATCGAGTAGTGATCTCGACAGATGCTTCTCTCACCGGCTGGGGAGCGGTAATGGAAGGCCGCTCGGTTCAGGGTCTGTGGAAAAGCCATCATCTTTCTTGGCACATAAATTGCCTGGAGATGATGGCCGTCTTCAATGCGTTGAGACATTTCCTTCCGGACCTAAGAGGCCATCATGTGCTCGTTCGAACAGACAACACACCAGTGGTCTCTTATCTGAACCGCCAGGGGGGTCTGCGCTCGCGTCCGCTTTGCAAACTGGCGCACCAGATCCTCCTGTGGTCTCTGGGGAAGGTACTCTCTCTGAGGGCAGTGTATATTCCTGGGGACCAGAATATAGGAGCAGACATCCTGTCGAGGCAGGAGCTGAGGCCAGGGGATTGGAGACTCCACCCCGAGGCGGTGGAGAAAATCTGGGAGGCATATGGTCAGGCAGAGGTGGATCTGTTCGCGTCTCAGAACACGACGCACTGTCCTCTCTGGTATTCTCTGATGCACCCAGCCCCCCTGGGGCTGGACGCCATGGTGCAGACGTGGCCGAGGCTACGTCTGTACGCCTTTCCCCCTGTTGCTCTGCTCCCAGGAGTTCTGGAGAGGGTCCGTCGGTATGGAATAAGCCTACTGCTAGTAGCACCACGCTGGCCAAGTCGGATCTGGTTTGCGGACCTGATCCTTCTGCTAGACGGGCCTCCATTGGAGATCCCTTTGAGGAGGGACCTTCTGTCTCAGGCCGGGGGCACAATATTTCACCCTCGACCAGACATGTGGAATCTTTGGGTTTGGCCTCTGAGGGGGCCCAACTTATAGAAAGTGGTCTTTCAGCTGAGGCTGTTGAGACCATCCTAAGCTCCAGAGCTCCAGCTACGAGGAAACTGTATGCGCTTAAATGGAGAGTTTTCTCCTTATGATGTCACCGACATCAGTGGGATCCGGTTAATTGTTCTGTCAACACAGTAATCGAGTTCCTGCAGGAGCGCTTTGTGTCAGGTCTATGTCCTTCCACACTAAAAGTTTACGTGGCAGCCATTGCGGCTTACCATACCATGGTGGGAGGTATATCTTTGGGTCGAGACCCCCTGATTACACGTTTCCTTCGTGGCACTTTGAGGCTGAGGCCTGCAATTCGCACTAAGGTGCCAGCTTGGGATTTGACTGTAGTTCTAGTAGGCCTGTCTAGGGCTCCATTCGAGCCCTTAGATTCGGTCTCAGAAAAGTTCCTTACTTTCAAGACTTCTTTCTGCTAGCTATTTCGTCCCTAAAGAGAGTTGGTGACCTTCAGGCTCTTTCGGTCTCCCCCACCTGCCTTGAATTTGCACCGGGGATGGTCAAGGCGTTCCTATATCCAAAACAGGGATACGTCCCTAAGGTTCCAACCTTGACTCCGAGGCCTATTGTGCTGCAGGCTTTCTGTCCTCCTTTTGCAACTGCGGACCAGGAAAGACTGCACCTCTTGTGTCCAGTGCGAGCATTGGACACGTATGTACGTCGGACATCCTCAATCAGGAAGTCCGACCAATTACTGATTTGCTTTGGATCACCTAAGAAAGGTCTTCCTGCTTCCAAACAGACAGTCAGTAAGTGGATAGTCGAGGCTATTTCACTGGCATACGAGTACTCGGGCCAGCCTTGTCCTTTGGTGGTCCGAGCTCACTCGACCAGGAGTATGGCGGCTTCTAAAGCCATATTGCAGGGGGTATCTCTTCAAGATGTTTGTGATGCGGCGGGCTGGTCCTCTCCGCTCACATTCGTGAGATTTTACAGTTTGGACCTGGATGCTGCCCCAGGTTCTCAGGTGCTGAGTGCTTAGATCAACAGACTGACACTCAGGTACTTGTAATTATGGCGGGTTGGGTATTCTCGTTCCCACCGTGTCGTTCGACGCATCTCGAAGTTCCCTTTTTCGATAAAGGGAACGTCTCAGGTTACTATTGTAACCATAGTTCCCTGAGAAACAGGGAACGAGACGATGCGTCCCCCTGCCATACTTCCTGCGTCCCTGCGATCGGCTTGCTTCGGCAACTGTCGAAGCTAAATGCCGGCGAGCAGCGGAAGTGCTCTTATCCTTTCCTGGTTCATGACGTCACCCGCCCGTGACGCTCATTCTCTCATTCCATTGGACTAGTTGGCATAGATGCTTCAGACGCAATCACGCAAGAGGCGTTCCCACCGTGTCGTTCGACGCATCGTCTCGTTCCCTGTTTCTCAGGGAACTATGGTTACAATAGTAACCTGAGACGTTTTGTGATATAACGAATTTCAGAGATTTGGTTCAATCCATTGGTTGTTTATTGAATGGAGGTAGAACTGAATGTGAGCTTGCAAAGAAAGGGGCAGGGTTTAAGGGGATGAAATGATTGGAGAAATCCGACGTGCGTTTTAGAGGAAGATCAATGACGTTTTGATGTTAAACGTATGCATGTAAATGTAAACATATGCATGGATGAATAAATCACAATAAGGTCAATAACATGCATTGAGAAAGTTCCTATTTCATGTCTTTCAAAAAAGAAACAAGCCCTTGTATAGCATCAAATGTGCTATAATGAAACAAAACTGATATTTTTGCTTTCAAATAAATAAAAACAGTCAGAATGCATGGCTAATTATGAATAAAGTCATTATTTTTAGAAGCAGAGAATGTAGTCACCACATCTGCTAGCAGAGGCTAATGGGGCCATGCTAACCAGCCAGCCCTTGACCACTTCAAAATACTCTTCCATTTCCGCTGATGTTTCCACTGTGTGCATAAAGTGAATAATCAATCCGGATCACAACACGCTAATGTAGACACACACTTTAGGGCCCTTTCACATGATGAAGCGAGCCAAGTTTGAAATAATCAGTCTAATTAGATTAGGCCATATTCCTGTGGGCTGTTCTGAGTGATGTCAGAATGCCAGGGATGACCTTGGGGAGTGTGTGCTCCGGTCCAGACCTAAAATGACAGATGACGGAGTGGGTGGTTTTGTGTGGTGATCAATGCTGAATGCAGATGAGCTGGCAGTCCGGAAGGCTCTTTCGGTTCCCAAGGGAGGTTCTGGGTTAGACACACCAGGGAAAGATCAGAGGCTTTTGTGGAACTAATATTGATTTGTGTGCTTTCCACAGAGTCTGGGTTTGGCTGGTTAGAATGATCCAGTTAGCCTCTGCTGGTAGATGTCGATAACTACACTATCCTGGGGGAAAAGCTTCTTTCTCTGTTGTCAGCCATTGACAGAAGTTGTGTGGTTTGCAAGCAATATGTAGTCTTGAATCTCTTAATATTGCAAAAGATGATTTAGTGACTCATTTTTGAAGAGCTTTTAAATGCATTTTTGTGGAAAATGCATTAATTGTGTATTGTGATTTTTGTCTCCAGAGCAATTAGTCACATGACATTTAGGCTCAGTAGACTGGCTCAAAAAAAAAAAAAAAAAAATGAAAGTAAAAATAAAAATGTGATAGACTGTAATATGCCCAAGGTAAATTAAATTATAAAATAAAATAATAAAAGCGAAAAAAGGGAGACATAATTTTTTTTTTTTAAATTTGTTAAAAGACTGGCCATCTGTCTAAGTAAAAAAAATACAATAACAAATACATACATACATGCATGCATAATATACATACATAGAAAGATCAAATACTTTGCATGCGTCATGCGCTAGTAGAGGAACTTCCGTTGTGTCAATGTTCAGTTTGTTTTAGTTCTGGGACTTTTAGGGGCTGTTTACACAACACTGTTTTCAACTGAAAACGTAAAACTTATGCGCTTTGGCCGTTCGTTTACACGACAACAGTTTTGGGTACTGAAAACTCAAACGTTTGAAAACGTGTTTCAAATTGCAAATTTTTGAAAAAGGCATCCATGCAAACAACAAACGCAAATGTCTGAAGACGATGACGTCATGCTTATTACATGTTCAATCTATAGTCTTTAATCGGCATCTTATGGCCTGGCAGCAGAATACAGCGCTTTTAGTCGTTTTGACAAATCAGTGTGAATGTGGATCGCTTTGACAATATGTCAAAATGTTTTCCTCGACATCGCGCGATTTGAGTTCCCAACATAATGCATGATGGGATACGCTTAGATAGTGTGCATTAAGGGCACTGCACTTTGGCATTTTTAAGACGTGGGACAGTCCTGCGCACTTACTTCCTGACGCTCTCAAGTGGCCAAGACCGCAAGTGTGTGGTATTTGGACAAGGAAATTGAGATGAATGGGAATGCTAATGGATAGCGTCCTTCAGGTATTATAGGCCTCTTTGATTCTTTTTTTTTTTCCTAAGTGCATTAGCTGGACATCATTCATTATTATGAAGGGATTTAGTGAATTAAAGTAATTATTCTTTGATGCTTAGAGACTTTCAGTAAAATATCTTGAAATAGTGACACTAAGCATTTTCTCATGTAAGCCTTTGTGCCATATATAACATTTCAAAGCAGTGTGAGATCTCACGAAAGAATATCATCTAAGTAAAGTTCTGACCCAAAGGAAACATCTTCTGAAAACTTCCCTCAATATTTGAGCCAGAAAAGCATCTAAAAGCTGGCTTATGCCTGCTTCATAATCTGGTAATGATTTAATCCCTGGTGCTGGATTCTTTAAATATCCTGCTAAAGGCAAGAGAAATAATGCATTGGAGCGATTACTGCCAGCCACGTCTTATCTGCTATTAGACTCCTTAGCATTTGGGGCCATAAATAATCCGAGCAGGCTATGTTAATCATGACACCTTAAGACATCAAACATATATAGTTGTATTTCAGTTGTTTTCATTTGCTATGCCTTCTTAAGCCTAGCATGGAGAATAATATGCTGGCAGCATAACATCCAGGCATTGCCGGAAATTGCTAAAGCAAGCAATCGCAGACGAATTGGGGAACGCTGGATACAATGGAGGTGAAAATGTGCAAATCTTCTATAGAGTAATGGAGGATGTCAATTCATACTCAAATAGAATGTGACGCGTGCGGTAAGTGCTGGTGAGGGGGATCTAGTGCTTGAGGCTTTTCACTGTGTGTTTGGCAATTCTCCAGGCAATGCAGCCAAGCCCAGAAAGGTAATGCGCTTAGTGCTCGAGTTGCACCTTCCATGTAATCAGAAAATTAATTTTTTTCTTCTTCAAACACCTTCTTTTGGAAGCATGAGAAATTATTAGGACGCAGGCAAAAGGCACTCCTCAAAGCTTCATTTTCAAAATAAATCATGGGTCCCATTTTTATTTGGGGTTTTGTATTTTGTAATACCACAGTATACAACAATGATATATCACAGATATGTGGCATACTTGTGTTGCGTGTATTATTTTTAAGACTTTTTAAAGAATGACAGCTGGGATCTGAGGTTGGATAGCAAAATGACCAATTAATCAAAGTACTATACATTTTTAGCAGGGTTTGACACATTTTATTTTATTGTAACAGACACTCCGTATCTACCGTTCAAAGGTTTGGTGTAAGTACTTTTTTTTTTTGTAATGTATCCTAAAAAAACAAGGCTGCCTTTAAAAATAAATTCAAATGTAAAAATACAGTAAAAATAGTAATATTGTGAAATATTATTACAATGTAAAATTGCTGTTTTCAAAAATGTAATTTATTGCTGTGATGTAAAAGCTGAATTTTCAGCATCATTACTTCATACCACGATCATACCAGACTCTCCCTCACTCATCCGACCATTACACTCACCAGAATACTGATCATGGACTACATTTCCCATTATCCTCCCTGGCACTCAATCACACACTCAACAGACCTCATCACCGGCTCCATAAATAGAGCACACACTATTGGTCACTGCCTGGCCTTGTCTGATGTTACAGACCACTTACCTGCTACTTCCCTGTTTACCTTGATCGCCAATTCCGTTACCGCTTCCACGATGAGTTCATTAATCTCCGGATCTGCAAGTACTCCATCCTGATATCCAGTCATCCACTGTCTCAATGTGTTTCTCTTCTGTGTGTGTGTGTGTGTGCTCTCCAGGATCTGAAAGCAAAATAATCGAAGTTAACAATAACACCTATTCTCACCATATACAATCTGCAGAATCATTACTTGCACTCTTAAAAATAAAGGTTTGAAAAGAAGGTTTTTGTATAATGCCATACAAGAACAATTTTGGGTTCGCCAAAATGTTTCTATAGATTAAAAAAAAAAAAAAAAAACGTTATTTTAAGAAGTGTTCACTGCAACTGCATGTAACCTTTCAGTGAACACTTCTTAAAATGATTTTTTTTTTCTTAGTGTGAAGAGCATTTTAATAATCTAAAGTGTGTTTTGTGGAATGAAATTTTCCACGGATGTTGAAGGTGCTTCATGGAACCATAAATGCCAATAAAAAACCTTAATTTTTTAAGAGTGTACAGGTTTTAACGATTGTGTTTCTGCCAAAACTTTTAATAAACACCTCTTTTTGGTTTTACCTGGTTTCCGTGTCATTTATGTTTGAGTATGTATGTGACATTACTCCAGTCTTCAGTATCACATGATTCTTCAGAAATCATTCTAATATTCGGATGTGCTGCTCAAGAAACATTTATTATTATCAAAATAAAATATTCTTTGATCCACTTTTGACTTTCTACTTACTATACAGTAAGTAACTTTGCAACTACACGTCATCTAACTGTCATTGGAGCATTCCAACTGTTATTAGACGGTTAGGTTAGGGTTCGGGTAAGTAGAATAAGTTGACATGTAGTTACAAAGTTATTTTTAGTCCATAGAATGTCTGTTGTAAAGTGCATCACAATAAAGTTCTAGCAGATATTATGAAGACAGTCTACAAATACAGTGTTTCCCAACCCTGTTCCTGGAGGCACACCAACACTACACACTTCCCAACTCTTCCTAATCAAACACATCTGGATAACTGATCAGCTCGTTAGTAGAGACTCCAAGACCGGAAATAAAGGGGTCAGATGAGGGAGACCTCCAAAATGTGCACTGTTGGTGTGTCTCCAGGAACAGGGTTGGGAAACACTCTTCTAATACTCTAATGACAGTTAGTTGACATGTAGGTGCAAAGTTATGCTGGGCGTACACCTAAAGACTTCGAAAAGATTTAGAAAAGACTTTATAAGATTATCAGCTCACATCTAAAGACTTGGGTTCACAGTTTTTAGTCTCAGACTAAAGATTTTATAAACACTGAATCTTGTAGTGACACTATTTACAAGACTACAACTAGATTATTTTAGCTTTTTATTCCCACCAAATTCCTCCCATCATGCTCAGCAGTGATAGGGTTTTCCACTGGGCTCGTTTGCTGCGGTCCGAGCCCGAGCGTGTTTGTTCCCGGCGCCCCCGCAGCCTTGGTCTGGTTTCACACACAACTTGATTCTATCGAACCCTGGTGCGTTTACGTGCATATGACGTCATCGCAAACGTGCGCGGCGCATGATAGAAAACAGAACGCGGGTCAATATTGTTTTTTTCTTTTATTAGTTCGCTGCTATTATGTGCAGTTGAGTGAACAATACAGGCTTTACTGTTACGTGTGTCACATAAGGTGGACTTCTGCTGCTTGCAAACGGACTATTTTGAGGAGACAGTGGATTTCCAATTTTGTTGCTCTGATCCCACGCGCAATGCACGAATACACTCCAGCAGTCCCGGCTCCAGGACAAACTACTTGGGGGGCTTTTACAATTCTTAGGGCTTGTGTGAAAGGGGGGGGGGGGGGGACGTGCGCGAAATGTGTTTGGAAACATTTCGCTGGGATAAGATGTGCGCGAAATGTGATTGTTGTCCATCATTCTGCACAATTGTTGAAAAAGAAAAATGTCACCTCGCAACATTTGAAATATTTGCGTTTTAAACTATGAAGGCAAGCACTTTGAGCGAGAGTTATCGGTGAAGAAGTAATCAAATCCCATTCAATTATTCACTATAGAAAGTGAAAGTAAAAACTGACCAATGAGAGCTGAATACTCAACATGTTCTGATAACGTATATAGGCCTAACCTTAATTTATTTTCTTAATATTTCTCTTGTGGCTCATGGTGAAAAAAAGAGAGAATTATTACGTGTGAAACACATAGTTTTTTAAATGAGGACTAATATAATATTTTCATCGCTCCGCGTCGGTTATGCAATGATGCGCTATGACATTATTGCGGGGCTAATTAATATTGATTTGATAATAAAAGTAACCTCATAATAATAATTGTGACAGACATTATGTTTGATTGTGTTATGATGCATTAATTCTGGATGTGCTGGCGCTCGTTCTATGTGTGTGTGCAATGCATTTTCCCCTCGGGGCTTGCCGTATACATAGGCAATAAGGTCATGCATTTCGTACTTGGGGTGTCACAGTCTTCGGGTTTTCCTTTCACATGTGTGTGAGACGTTTAATAGCCTAAAGTCAAGAACAGTTCAGACAGTTCTCGTTTATTGTTATCTTATTCATAAAGTGTTTAGGCGAACCCTGCACGAACGCTCAGTCACATAATCATCATTCAGATCACCGCAAGGGGGGGCTTGAGATCATCTTAGGGGGGCTAAGCCCCCCCAAGCCCCCCTTGACGCCGGGCCCACTCCAGGCTCACTCTCGCTCGTATCCAAGGTACATCATCAACACTATCATCCCTTACAAGTGTTTTATTTAACTAAATGCATCACAATAAGCTAAAACGCATGCGCAGGTTACTTTATTTCCTGAACAAGTGCGCACCCGAGTCCGTGTTGCTTTCACATTCACGCGAACCGCGGAACGTTTTGGGAGCAACTTTTTTTTTACCAGATAACAGACTTCTTTTCTTTTCCACTCAGTCGTGGTATGAATGGCAGTTTAGATCAAAAAGACACGGCTGCTCTGCCCACAGCTCGACAAGGCGCTCCTCTTTATCTATGGTCCATTTTCGATGTGTTTTTTCGCTCGTTGTGTTTCCACGTCCGTCGACATGTTTCTTTGTTGTGACTGATAGCTTCCTGTTTCCTGAACGATTTTATTGGTTGTTGATTGTTTTACGTCACTATGACTACGCTAAGACTTGCGATAATATCAAACATGTTTGATATGAAAGACTAGAGAAAGACTGGCATAAATCGGGTCGCCGACTGCAGATTATCACCTCACATTTAACGATCGAGACGACGGGAGTGCGCCGAGACTCCATAAGATTCCTAAAGACTACCGGTCTTTAGTCTGGGACTGTGAAAATCATTTGGTGTACGCCCGGCATTACTTGGTAAAACATATAAAGCGGACCATCAAAATTAAGTGATACTGATCAATTTAATGTGTGATCCTAAACAAACGTATTAAAAACTGATCCTGACCCCAAACTTTTGAACAATAGTGAAAATAAAATAAAATGACCAGAGTGCACTCTATTGTGGTATATACTATTAATGGAATTCCCATAAACCCTTTCATTTGAATAAGTACATTGTGTGCTTAGTAAATGCATTGTGGCCAGAGTTGATGTCAAGGGAAAAGTAGTCCCAGGTATCAAGCCTAATGTATGCCACTCATAAAACTGTACACTCATTTACACCCCTTGGATGTAAATGTCAGCCTTGATTAGGGCCCTTAAGGGGATGTGTACACAACTTATTTAGAATTAATAGAGGTTTAGTTCTCTTCAGTGTTGTTGATGTTGTTTTGCTGTAGAGAGTTGTGTTTTCTTTGAAGGCACCATAATGGTGATTAATGTTCCCTTTTTGCTGGGACCTTGGACCTTGTTTAGTTTTAATTCATTCCCTCTACTATGTAAGAGTGTGAAAGTAAAGCAGCTGGTGTGTGGGTATGTGGTCACTGTGATTTTTGCCAAGTAAGGCATGTTCATTGATCAACATATTTTGTTGAACAACATTCATGTGTGAACATTTTGTCCTATCCCTAAACTTAATCCGGCCCATAAGCTATCCCTAAAATCAGAGGGAAAATATACAGTATATTTTCCCTCTGATTTTAGGGATAACACATGGGCAGGGTTAGGTTAAGGGATAGAGTTAGGACTACATTTTCACACAGGAATATGTGTTCAACAAAATATGTTGAACCACAAATATGTTGATTTTGCCAATAAACCTGATTTTCAATGGGGTTGAATAATGATTAAAACTGTAGATGAATAACACAAATGTAGAAGCACCTAACCTTGCAAACCTAAACTTAACATAAAATCTAAAGGATCCAAGATGTTGATCCAGGTACATGATGTACTTAGTGAAAACACATTCACAGTGTGTATGTATACATATGGTTTAAAAAAATAGGTTTAAAAAAAATAGATCAAATAACCTATTTGAGAAGTTATTCAAATGATTGCAACTGAATTTCTCTGGTAGTCTAGCATATCAAAAACACTAAATATGGCACATGATGAGCAAATATATGTGTATGCTTCATAAAAGGCAGTGTGGTAGAAGGTTCTGGAACAGTCATTTTCACCCACCGTTTATAAGCAGCTTTTGGCACAACCATTTAAAAGCCATAAAGCACCTCAGTCATAGTTTGATGTAAATCCTCTTGGCTTGGTTTTAAGTAGATATCTCTCACATTCTATACGGGATCTTTGGTAAGAAGGGCTATGTAGTGCACCCCCTTATCATCTTATGTTCTTTTCAGAGCGATTAAAGTCTCTTTACTGAAGAAAACACTCTTTCGGTGCATTACAAGGGTAAGCAGTCATCAGGTTGAAAAATGGCACTTAATAATGACTTTACTTCAATAATTACTTGTTCCATTGCACATCCTTTGCTTATCACCTACAGAAACACTAATGGGATAAACATACAAATCATTAATTTGTAATTATAGGAACATGGCCCGGTTTATCTTGTAAAGATGAAACCTATTAGCACTTGTTTGGGATGCTCACATTGATACAGCATTCAAATAAAGCAATGTTTTTTTTTTTTTCTTTGCCAAACAGAAGCGCCTAAGTGCTGACCTTATCTTTGGTGAACAAGTTTTGGGTCAGTGCGATCTGCTTTTTATTAGTATTATTAATTAATACAATAATTATGCAAGGATGCATTAAATTGAATCAAACGTGACAGTAAAGACTTTTTAAAAAATGCAAATAAACTTTTGAACTTTCTGTTCATAAAAGAATCCTGAAAAAAAATGTATCACCATTTCCACAAAAATATAAAACTGTTTTCAGCATTGATAATAATCAGAAATGTTTCTTGAGCGGCAAATCAGAATATTAGAATTATTACTGATATATCAGGTGACATTGAAGACTGGAGTAATAATGCTGAAAATTCAGAAAACAGTTTTTGCTGGATCTTTTGATGAATAGAAAAGTCAAAGGAACAGCATTTATTTGAAATATACACTACCGTTCAAAAGTTTGGGGTCGGTAAGAGTTTTAATGTGTTTAAAAGAAGTCTCTTCTGCTCACCAAGGCTGTGTTTATTTGATTAAAAATACAGAAAAAACACTAATATTGTGAAATATTATTCTAATGTAAATCAGCTGTTTTCTATGTGAATATATAGTAAAGTGTAATTTATTCCTGTGATCAAAGCTGAATTTTCAGCATCATTACTCCAGTCTTCAGTGTCACATGATCCTTCAGAAATCACTATAATATGATGATCAAGAAACATTTATGATTGAAAACAGTTTTGCTGTTTCATATTTTTGTGCAAACCGTGATTCATTTTTTTTCAGGATTATTTGAAAGTTCAAGAGAAAAACATTCAATTAAAAAATAAATATTTTGCATTATTATAAATGTCTTTACTGTCACTTTTGATCAATTTAATGAGTCCTTTCTGAAGAAAAGTATTAATTTCTTTAAAAAAAAATAAAAAATCGTATTGACCCCAAACTTTTGAATAGTTGTGTACATATTTTGTAACATTATTCAAATTTCTTTTTCTTTCTTTCTTTCTTTCTTTCTTTCTTTCTTTCTTTCTTCTTTCTTTCTTTCTTTCTTTCTTTCTTTCTTTCTTTCTTTCTTTCTTTCTTTCTTTCTTTCTTTCTCCAAACATTTTGAATGGTTGTGTATCACAGTAAATATTACACAGTACAGCACAAACTCTGTGTAAAACCAAATTAATAATTACAAATTAATTAGCATAAATACACATAGATAGATAGATAGATAGATAGATAGATAGATAGATAGATAGATAGATAGATAGATAGATAGATAGATAGATAGATAGATAGATAGATAGATAGATAGAGTATTATGATCCCACTGATCTCTGCACAGTGCATTCTGGGATTGCTCCTCCATGAACGATGGTTCCTCCGAGTTTGAAGAGCTCTGTTTCGAGGCAGCGCTATTACGACCCCTGCTCACTGGAGGGCCCGTGATGCTGTCGAATGCTGGCCCCTGTAGGCAGATAACCAGTCTTTGACAACGACGATCTTCCTTCTGTGCTTGACAGAAGCTTGTGTCTGTCACGCAGGATAAATTGTGCTCTCCTTTTGTGAGCACCCCATTTCCTACTGTTACAGGTATAATTATAATCACAATGAAAATAGGCAGAACCCCTACCGCGACACTCTGCGGAGGCCAATGATGGTAATTAAGTAATGAGCTTGGTAGAGTTGCCCTTATCCCCTGTCTCCTCTCCAAGTTCACAGTGACCTATTTAACTTTTGTTCCCTCTCCTTGCATCCTGGCTTATTTGCATAAGGTAGTGTGTCAATGGGCCTCATTAATACATGCATTAATGTCAGGAAAATCTAATTTAGAGAGCTGAATTATTTAAGATCCCAAAGACACCCACTCTGCACTCCCGTGGATGGTCATGTGCTGAACAATACATCTGTCCGCTGTCTATATGAGGACCACGCCACAGATTTAAGCTTATCTGACACGTATAATGTGTAATTATGAATGTTTTGTTTGTGAACCAGCTCATGATGATGGTTGTTTATCATATCCAAATGTTAAGCTTCACATAACTGCTGATGATGTTTATGATTTCTGAGGACAGTAGCCTACTCAAAACTGTGATTTAGTACAGGAGACAAAAGGTCAGGAATTATTCACAGTACAAACGTCTTGTGACATTTCAGCTTTGGGAAACTAACTGGCATAAATAACAGTTTATTGAGAAATGATCGAGTTGCCTCTGGTCTTTGCTTTGGAGTTTGCAAAATAACAACGTAGACACAATTATTGGTGGTTTTAAATTTTCTGTCTTCCATTGTGTGCCGTTTCATCTGAGTGACTTTGAAAATGACAATGTAAAATGTAACATTTAAAGCCCTTTCTTCTGATCTGAAGTTTGCATTTTCATTTGCAGCAGTAATGGAAGTGTCTCTGCTTGCTATACGTCATGAGGCAAGGACAGAAAACCCCACACAACTTAAGACCACTAATATTAATATTTAATCATGGACCTTAGAATGACATGAATGGAATTTGATCTAGTCACAGCCGGCAGGATTGTGAATTTGAATTAGAGCTGGAATGAGTGGAAAAAAAATCTTTAAATCAATTCAACAGGTCAAAAATTGTGCAACCAAACATAAACAATTAGCTGATTAATTTTGGCTAATGAAACATAATTATTTTCTGACATGTAGAACACATTGTTTCTTAACTGATTAAACTTAATTATTGTTGTTTCACAAAAACACACACAACCTTGTTTTCCGATACATTTATCAAATTAGATAAATGTATGATTAGCACTTGAAAATGTTTAATTCTAACAGAGTTATGAATTAATACGAACCTATTTTTTAGATCAAAAAAATATATATAATAAAATAATAGTGTAAAAGTAATAACACACATAATAAAAGTGTAACACACTCTTTCAACATGTAAATAGGTAAGGGGAGGTGTGGTGCTGCTTCCCTCCATGTGATTAAATACGTCAGTCTTGTGCATGGATATTGTCCTTCTGAAATACCAGCATTTTGCACCCAAAATAGCATACAATCTCCTACATTTGATAACACTTAAACTGCAATGTATGTTCTATGAAGTATGTGTGTAGTGTGAATGCAATCCAGACATACTACAGCCAACATGCTGGCATTGTCATGTGACCGACCCTGTCATTCACAACTCCTGCTGTGGCCTCATGGGATAATGAAGTGTCCATTGAGTGCATACTTTAGAATCTCAGTGGAATATAGTTCTGAAGTACATATTTGGATGAGGGGCTTGTTAAACATCAGATGGTCTAGTACAGCCAGGAAGTGTGTACTTTTTTTGTCATTTAATTGAGGATCAAAAGAGAGAGAAGGATGAGTGCAACAGTCAATCTCCTATGCATCTAACTGACCAGTCTCTATTCCCGGGATGCTCCTTCAGCCATGTCAAATCCCAGGGCTGCCCATTTGTGCATTTATTATAGTGCTGTCCATGGTGCTGAAATCCCAAACCTGTGTGTACTGGAGCAGGAGTGAATGAGCCAAGGCCTCAATGGAACTCGAAATAAACACAATCAGTCAATTTCACAGTGTTTCAAGTCAATCTACCTTTAGTGCTTTATACAACACATATGGTTTCAAAGCAGCTTCAAAGGTCATAAACCGAAATAATAGGATCAATAATGCAAACTTCATCAAATATGAGACAAATTCAAATTCTGCTATAAAGCAGCTCTACAAAGACAATACTGTCATTATTCATCTCAATTTAGCTCAATGTTGATTCAATTCAGTTAAATAACTGTGTAAAGTTTATAAACTATGAAACAAGTTTAATTCAGCTATAAGCAGCTCTTCAAAAGACAATAGAGAGAGAATATAGGGCGGTTTTTGTCACTTTGAGTGATTTATGGCCCTTGATTGACCACGCCCCTTTTTCCCACGCTAAGCCCCGCCCTTTTTTCCCACGCTAAGCCCCGCCCCTTTTTCCCACGCTTAGTCCCGCCCTCTACCACCCAATTCCGGAGAGGTCATGTGACCGTGGGAATTCCCACGTACGGACCCTCCATCCGAACCGTTCCGGAGCCCCTCCCATCTGACCACATTTGAAGATGTACTTTTTTTTTTTTTTTTTTTTTTTCACAATTACATAGTGCTTAAAGATGTATAAAAGATTGTTAAAGTTTAAATACATATGTCTTTAGTGTTCATACACTTGTAAAATGTTAAAACATTAATGAAAAAGTTTAAATTGTGTTTTCTTAACGTTATCGAAATTTTCTAGCATTAAAACATCTAAAACAGTGTGTAATGCAATTTTATATCAAACAATAGATCTATTTTCTATCATACGTTTTCTAAAATTAAAACATCAAACAATATTAAAGCATATTAAAACTTTATGTTAAAAATCACAGTATCAAAAACACATGCATATTAAAAAACTGACTTACGTTTTTTACATCCACGCTTTGTTGTTGAAAGAAGAACAAAAGTAATCCTGTTTAAAGATTTAATCCACCAGCAAAGATACATCCAGCACCAGCGGGATTGTCCAAAGGTATTAATCCATCTCCAAAGGTATATCAAACTCCAAAACTTTAGGGTTTTAATTCCAAAAGCTGTGTAAATGTAATTCCCCGGGAGCTCCGCGAAACACGTCTACACTCTTACATCCCAAAAGTTAGACTGACATCTGTGAGGTCTACAAAGCAGTCTGACATAGACTCCACCCCTAGACCCTCCCACTCCAGGTGTTTGGGCATGGGAAAAGACGACAGTTCCCACGCTTCACACATGACAGTAGGAGGGGCGTTATTGTAGCTCCGCCCACATTCTACAACCATTAATACCCTCCCACACAACCATTTGACTCAAAACACTCAACATGTCTCAAGAGGATATTATCCCACCATTCTCCCCTACCGGATCTGCTGATGGATATACTACAAAAGGATTATCAAATCCATCGGAAAGAAGTGTCGAATGGCTAAATAAATTTTGCATGGAACTTGGATTTCACAATCTTGCTTTCCTCACGAGCTACGGGGTCGGTGGATGTGTTGCTGCTGCTGCTACTGTTGCGGCTGAGACCCCTGACGCCACGTCCAGTGACGAGCTGGACGGATGTCTTGGTGATACTGGCCACAGGATTATTAAAGCCGTCGTTACTGTCATATTGGAATATCTGATTGATAAGCAAATGAAGAAGGATTGTGTTGGATGTACCGTAGACCATCCATCCCAAACAAGACATTCGTGCCTGTTTGAGCCTACACCGTATTATTTTTACGGATGTTTTGACGAGATCAGTCTGAAACTCCTCAAACCTGAGCTGAAAACCATCTTAGCTCAGGCTTTGAACCTGTGTGGAGTCACACCGCATCTGCAAACAATCCAGGGATCTATCGAGACGATTTTGTTTGAGCTCAAAGATGAAATGTACATAGTGGAACAGCTGGGTTGTATCAGACAGAAACTAGTCGATGAAACCTGTGAACAGATCGTATACAACGCTGTTGACAACTGGAAACTCGTTGATGCTGAAAAGCCTGAACCTGTCCTTGTGTGAAAATGTGGAACCGCTGCACCTCCTGGATTGTCAAACATTTCTTTAAATCATGTGTAAAACGTGAAATATCAAACTTGCTGTACAAGATTATCGATGATAATCATGCACCAGATGATACCACGACTATGGCTGATAAACGTCTGACAAAATTATCGTATCAGATGAACACTGTAAGGAGAATATCAAATGATTGGAATAATATGATAAACGTGTCCGTCAAACACACACCTTGTACGACTATCAACAACATTCTTGAACTGATGCCTGAATGCAAGGAATCTCTTAGAATAGGAAATATATTATGTCTTTGTACGTATGTAACTGATGTTTGTAAATTGTCAAGGAACGAATATCCCGATGTCTGTAAAATGATTGATATTTTAGTTGAATACATGCTGGAGAAAAATTTTGAAATGTGTGTAAAATTTATTTTGATGTTTGGATGAACCATGTAGATATCTGAAATAAAAATCTGTGTGACATCAAGACAACTGGTCATTGTTTTATGGAGAGTGACAGAGGTAGTAACATGTCAGAGCTAATGAAAAAAATTTACTATAATCCCTCAAGCCCCGGAGCTTTTGGCGGTAAGGACAGATTAAAACAGGCTGTGTTACATGAATACGGGGTAAAATTAAATAATAAGGATATTAACGAATGGTTATCCAAACAGGATGTATATACGTTACACAAGACTGCACCAATAAATTATAAACGGAACCGTGTAGTTGTATACGGTAAGGATCACCAATTCCAGGCTGACTTGGTCGATATGACCGCATACTCAAAAGAGAATGATAATATTAAATTTATTCTTACAGTTATTGATTTATTCAGCAAGTACTCATGGACACGTGCATTGAAAAATAAGACGGGTCCGGAAGTGACTAAAGCTTTCGAATCTATTCTGAAAGAAGGACGCGTACCGCTAAAGTTACAAACAGATAAGGGGACAGAGTTTTTCAATAAACATTTTCAACTGCTGATGAAAAAATACGGCATACATCATTTTGCCACAGCAACCGATTTAAAGGCATGTGTAGTCGAGAGGTTTAATAGAACTCTAAAAGGACGAATGTGGAAGTTTTTAACGGCTGTAAACTCCAAACGCTACTGTGATATACTGCAGGACCTGACAGAGGGTTATAATTGTAGTTATCACAAATCCATCAAAATGCGTCCGCTGGACGTTCATAAAGAAAATGAGTCGGTAGTGTTTAATAATTTATACGGAAAAATACGTAAAGAGACACCCGTCTTTAAATACTCTGTAGGGGATGTTGTGAGAGTCTCTAAAGTCCGAGGGATATTTACTAAGGGGTATGAGCAGAATTATACAGAGGAATACTTCACCATAACAGCGTGCATTCCACGTATCCCACCCGTATACCGGTTACAAGACTACGATGGTGAAATTATCGATGGGTGTTTTTATGAGGAAGAACTACAAAAAATTATTGTTAGTGATGATAAAACATTTAAGATTGAGAAGATTCTGCATAAACAAAAACGTGGAAAAGTCACATACGTTCTAGTCAAATGGTGGGGTTGGCCGTCCAAATTTAACAGTTGGATAGCTGAAAAACAGGTGTTGGATCTGCAGGAACCGTTAAAGCCGTAGAGACTTCATGATAGACGTCATTAAATAATAACCATGGCTGAGGAAGGATTCTACGTCACGCTTCCATGCAACGCATCGATGAACATCTACCCTGATAACAATATATCTAATTACAGAACTAGACTGGCTAGAAGTATAAATTTAAAAGGTCTGTGGGAGGTGGCATTGGTCGAATTTGAATATCCATTGACATGGTATACATTTAATGAGGATGACGCTGTTTTTATTATTGTTTGTGAACAACGTCTACTACAGAATAACTACGAACTGCTTGATGTAAGGGGCGACACGTTTCAGAACGCTCTAAAATTATCAACGAGTCGGAATACGCTAAAATGTGGATATTACGAGGACGTCCCCATTCTGCTCAGGGATATAAATGTCTCTCTCCCCCAGAGGGTACGTCTCGTCTACGACCGTATAAAGAATAAGGTATTTCTGAAAGCACCTCACGGGACTTCGCTGACATTTTACGGCAAACTAGCAATCATCCTAGGTTTAAAACCAGGGATTTCTATAGAAACTGTAAACAGTTCGGATGAACATCAAGACACTCACATCACATATGCTCCATACCAGGCTGATATAAGAGCTGGATTCTACACACTATATGTATACACAGACATAATCGACTATCAATCAGTTGGTGATGCCTATGTACCTTTATTAGCAACTGTATATATAGATGGTGAGACTAACCAAACAGTCAGTGTCAGATACGACAAAGCTCATTACGTACGGGTTAATAAGAGCAGCATCACAGAAATCTCTGTTGATGTAAAAGACGATTTAAACCAGGACGTGCGTTTCACCTACGGTAAGGTTGTTACCAAACTACATTTTAGACCTGTGAAACATCAACCGTTTTAAAATGGCTTATCTCGCTCCGTACAAAGCGGATCCCGAACGATACATATCATACTACAGGGCTCAGGCCGGTAATGGGCTTCCGGGCTACGCAGGGGGAGGGGTTATGTACGGGTCCGGTTTTGCTTCAGGGATTGGTGGACTTTTTAAAGGCCTTTTTCGAATGGCTCTGCCTTTTTTTAGAAGGGGGATCAATATAGCAAAACCGCATCTAAAGTCAGCAGCTAAAAACATAATGAGTGATGTTGTCACCAGCGCTCTAACAAAGTCTTATAATAATAATGATGAAAATGGACAGGAAGGCCATGGCATGATGGTGATGTCACGTAAACCTCCAGGTACCCGTATGAGAAGAGGGCGTGTCCTTGCTGTAAAGAAGACTAGACGCACTAGCAAAACACGCTCAGTTACAAAAAGCAAGCGAAGAACTAGCACGAAACGTGTGAAAAGATCTACAAATTTAAAAAGAAGGGGCATCACTATTTTCTAAAACATGTCTCTGTTACACTGCATGTCTGACGAGTGCATTAAATCAGAGCTGGATCTGTTTACGCTCCCTTTGACACAAACAGCTATTGAAAAAAATACGTATGTGGAGATAAGCCCCGTGTCAGCTTTAACAGATTCGTCTCCCATCGAATTCTTTATAGCGGGGGCTGGTGAAGATTACACAGATCTGAATAACACTCTGCTATATACACGCATCAAAATAACTCTTCCGGATGGAACTGATATTCCTGATGGAGCTCCGACGGGTTTAATTAATTATCCCGGATCGACGATATTCTCTCAGGTCGACGTCTCTTTAGGTGACCGTCTAGTGTCTCAAAGTTCCAATACATACCCCTACAGATGTATCATCGAAGCCCTCATTAATTACGGAAAAGACACTCTCGAGAGTAACTTTTCAGCAGGTTTATTCTACAAAGATTCTTCAGCTCACATAGATGCTACGGATCCTGGAGGGGCAAACGCCGGTTTAACAAAGAGAGCAGCGTTCACAAATGCCAGTAGTGTTGTAGAGCTACTAGCTCCAATTCACAGCGACATCTTCTTTCAATCGAAGTTATTATTGAACGGAGTGGATATACGGATTCGTTTAACTCGCGCAAAAGACGCGTTCTGTCTGATGCGTAATGATGCCGTCGATTATAAGCTTAATATACTATCGGCTTCGCTTTTTGTGAAAAGAGTCACCGTATCCCCTGCAGTGCGCTTGGGACATGCACAAGCTCTTCTCTCGACCACTGCTAAATACCCCATAGATAGAGTCTGTGTGAAAAATTTCTCCGTACCAGCAGGGGCTCGCGTATCTAACCATGAAAATCTCTTCCTTGGGACACTACCGAAATCTATCATTTTGGCCATGACGGAAAACACAGCCTTTTCTGGTGCTTATGACAAAAATCCTTTTGCCTTTAAGCACTTTGACCTTGAATACCTGACGCTGACCTGTGATGGCCATCAGATCCCGTCCCGTCCTTTTCAACCGGAATATAATAACGGGTCTGCCGTGAGAGAGTTTTATCAGCTAGTGACAGCCACAGGCCGACATCTAAAGAATCAGCCTATGGTTATAGATCGTGAAGATTTCCTGCAAGGATACACTCTCTACGCATTTAACCTGACACCCGACGAGGAATGTGGTCAACACGTTTCGCTGATTAGATCAGGAAATATTAGATTAGAAGTACGTTTCAGAGTACCCCTCGCACACCCGGTTAATATTTTAATATATTCAGTCTTTGACTCAATTATAGAGATATCAAATCGGAGACAGGTGTTCGCAGAGCACTACTGAAATGAACACAGTGCAACTGACGGGGTTGATGGATAAAATTTCCTGTAACACAAATTTTTTAGGCGTACTACCGTGCGATTACCTACCCAAAGAGCCTTTAAAGGATATACCATGCATGCTAATTTCGAATACACAAGCTTCAGACGAACCAGGGGAACACTGGATCGCTGCATACATACGTCGAGATGGCGTCAGCTGTTTTTTTGACAGCTTTGGTAACGCACCAGATGCACATCGCTTTCCTGCATCTTTTCATAACTTTCTAAAAAACAATTCTACAGTCGTTCAGTACTCGGGCAAACAAGTTCAAGATTATACTTCTGATACCTGTGGACAACATTGTGTGTTTTTTCTGTATTATATATCAAGAGGTTATGAATATGAGAATGTTATAAAAATGTATCATAATGATTCGTTAAAAAATGACATCATGGTCTCTCTCTTTGTGAAAAAATTGAAGCCTAGTCTCTGTAACGGTAAAACATTTAAATGCATTCAATGTGTACAGTCTGGTAAAACATTTCAGATGTATTAATGTAAGGTATGATGTATCGTTTACGTGTGTGGTGAATAAACAAATTTGTAAAACAGATTAAGCGTTTTCTTTTCTTTATTGACATCAGACATTAGTATACAACTTAAAATACAGGTACATAATTATGATATACACAAATTTACACTCAATAATATTTGTAAAACACATAAACATCTCCAATTATATCAATACAAATAATTGTTAAAAATGTAACCATTGTTTAGTGTCTAATGCAGGCGATTTAAATACATCTGTATCAGGAGTGTCTGAAGGGTTGTGTGGTGACGTGTTACGACGTCTTCGTTTTTTCAAAGACTTTGTCGGTACATCTCCAAAACTATCTAAGTCTGTTTTTCTTTTAAGTGAATCAATCATGCGTTTAACATGATGATTGCTTATAGTCGAGTAAGGTATGTTTAAAGTGGAAAACGCATCCAGAAATTCACTCCATCCTGTTGGCCTACGTTCGTCGCGTATCATTTGAGGCATTGTTACGCTTTTCAGCAGGTCAAGCATATGAGATCCTGCAATGATTTTCCCTTTATAAACAAATTCTCCGGTGTCTGTCCATGAAGACAGCTGCTTGGCCTTAGACATTTTATCCAGAATGTATTTTACATTTTTCAAGCTTCTCCGAGACACGTTGTTTAGCACCTCTGATACGATTACATCTTCAGAGTCAGTGTCAGTCCTATCAGCTACACTATGAGAGGTGACAGGTGTCTCTTTATTTTCACCCTCCTGACTAGGCACTGTAAGCGTTAAAGTGTTGCTCTCCACATCGTTATGCTTTGACACAGACAGAAATCTCTGTAACATGTGGGTGTATAGTTTTGCTTTTTCATGGGTGTCCAGGTCATGTCTCTGTAATATCTCTCTTATAGATGAATCCAAGTTTTCCTCCACGGACGTATGGATATTTTCACGCTGCGGTGCATTCCTTAGTCTATCCAATTGGTGCTTTGGCACAAGATACAATTTTTCAGTATGTTGCATTTTTTCTCTCCACAGATTCAGTTTCTAGTTATCAGGCTAGTTATGAACGGTAATGCTACACTTAGAAGAGGTAGTAGAAACCCTCCTTTTTGGTTAATCATACGTCTTTTTCTTGCGATATTTATCTTTTTATTAGCAACGTATTTTATTTCAGTCTTTCTCCTTTTTAAAGATCCGTGCTGTTTCACAGTTAGAGGGATCTTACCATGAAGAATATTGAGGGCCACTTCACATAGAGCCAGTATGAGCTCGTCAGGTGCTGAATGCAGAATAACCTTTCGTTGTTTGGGTGAGCTCTTGTATAATAACTTTAAAAGGTACAGGTTTCTGGAAAGTCTCGAACTCATTTTAAACTCCTTTCTGGACGTAGACCACTGGATAGTCCGACAGTAAATCCGTTCTGAGTCGAAATCTTTCAGGCGTCTGTGTTTTATAATCTATTAGCAGGTAGTTGAAAGGAAGACTAGTTGCGTCCTGGTACGCTTCGATAAAAAACTTTGTATTACCAGGAAACATCTGACGACCCAAAACACCTATCTGTTGCTTATCTCGGGGGTTTTTAAATATTATTAAATAATTTGCGTTAAGTCCTATTGTTCTGGTAGATTTACCCTGGAAAAATAGATTCTGTATCAGTAGCAAACAACTCATGTTTTTATGATGTACATATTGAGTAAAAATCTTCTCGACTTCAGAATTGGACGCAGCTTGACCCATAACGTCATCCAAAATTAATAGGGATCTCTTACCAGGAGGGAATAATGAATCATCATCCAATTTCTTTGGGATGTTTTCAATGAAATTAATATCAAAAGCATGTAACAGTTCATCATATAAAGGTTGCCAGCATGTATAAATGTACACATAATTATCAAACTTCACAGAACACATTTTGTCTGAATTATACATTAGAGTCTTTACAAAAAAAGTCTTCCCACTATTGCTTGGACCGCTAATAACAGCTGAAAAAGGATGCTGCAGTCTGCAGTCAAAAACATCTGTTTCACACATTTTCAAAACAATTCTTAAAACCCGTAAGGTAAGGTAGTATAATCTGGTTGGAGTACTCGCTTATTGTACACAAGTCTGAAACTTTTCACGATTGATCTATTGTGCAATGTGAACCCCCTCTTATTACGCGTAATGGTCTCTGTGCGGGGGAACAGTTGCATCGTCTCATGTGATTCCACATACGCACGCACTAATCCTATTAAACTATGCAGTGTGACTATTTGTGCATTCTCTGCATTGAGCGTAATACCCTTCGCTTTGAGACACGTATAGCCTTTTGCCGTTCGATAGCCATAAGATTTCGGACCCGAAGAAGCGAACTCAAGAACGCTGTCATCCGACTCTAATTCGTTTGTGAGCTGACCGAGATAAGAGCCTGTCTCAGGAATCCAGTCACCGTTTTTTGATACAAATATCACACTGTCTGTGTCGGCATAAATCACACGTTCGCCTAATTTGTCCAAAAGATTATACAGCTCGAGCCGTGCGTAAGCTGTGGTGAAAGCACCAATAAAAACATTAACGTCCCGTGTCGGACAAGGGTCACGTCCTGCATATGACCACTGAATCAATGCCACTGAATCAGATACAAACGAAAAGTGTTTTATAATCCGTCCAGCACCACCAAAAAGACATTGCGTGAATTCTTCAGGCTCTGTCAAAAGCTCTGTGGTGGGCAAATGGGTACGCAAGGAGAAGCGGCCCCATAAAGTGTTCAAAATTAGCTTACTTATGGATCTTTTTGCCGAATTATGCGTTATTTTAGTGATGTCTAGCTGAACGCCCTGCTTATCCAGATAATCATCGACATAAGACTGTTTGTCAGCATCTGTCACTACATGCGAGGGAAACCCTGACGCCTCCTGTTTGGATTTTAGGAATGTTTTGACGTAATCGGTAAACAGTGTATCAGTCGACTGTGAAAAATGCCAGACCTCGTGTATTTTGATCACTTGATACCCATGTTGAATAGCTCGTTGTAATTCAACGCTGACCCATGTAGCAGTGATACTTCTGTCGACATCAGTATGACTGCACTGTGGGTCCTGAATCTGATTCTCTGCACAAGTCATACACAAAGGGAACATTAGTTTACCCCCACAACGGTAAGGCAGAACAGGGTGAAATAGCTTACGTGGTGGTAGCACTGTCGCTTTGATGAGACCAAAATAATTCTCCACCGGTTCAAAATCCTTAAAAATGATTTTCGGATGCCCAATAGGATAGGTCTTACTCGACTGTACGTATGGGTATAGCGAAGTGAAATCATAATAATCCACTCGTTCATCATCAGCTGTTTTGTGGTACAGCTTATATGCATTTGTGCGTCCACCAAATAATGCATCCCGAGGCTTGAGTCTCTCAGGCACTTCGTAAGATTCCATAAACTGAATGACATCATGATCTGTCTGTTTCGCGTGATCCCATTCGCATTCCCAGATAGTGAGCACTCGTAAGGAATACACTTTACGAAGTGTTTCTATCTTTTCATCCGACTGCCTTCTGAGAGTACCGAAAGATACTTTTGATAAAGGCTGAATTTCTTCCGGCTTAAATCGACAATCATGTCCGTGGTAAAAACAACCCAAGAATTCCAAGGCTGTTTTTTCCCCGCCAGCAGACTCGTAATACCCATCAACATGATAAGGTCCGAAGGCTTGCTCTCCATGGTTTAAGGCATGCTGTACATCAATGTTTTGGCTATTTTTAATATATTCTAGCCACTGAATTGATGCGTTTGAAAACGTCTTGTGCTGATTAACATACGCATGACTATGTGTAAGTGCTACTGTATCTCGACTCAAAAAATTTGTTTTGAATACTTTCATGCACGTTCCTGCCAATGTCACAGATTTAAACGGATCAATGTTTGTACATTCGATGAATTCTTCGCGATATTTTATACATGCCTGTCGTAGAATAATCACGTCATTCCGGCAGTAAAAAGCGAGCTCCTTTTTGAAGTCAAAGACGTCATTCAATACACCTGTATACCACATGTCAAATCTGACACGTTCGATTTCGTTCATTGTCTCATAACCGTAAAACTCTTTTCCAGGATACGGTCCTACATAATCTGCATTCTCCAATCTGTTGAAATGATGTGGGAAAAAACCCTTCTCGCTCACACTTAGGTTTAACGCGGCTGGCACCTTGGCTAGTGAAAAAGGGAGAAATTGAAAGCTGTCTATAAATCGCTGTCTAAACGCCGTGTCATACATATGTAATATTCTACACCCCTGCATAATAATCTTTGGGGTTATTCCTTCGCTGCTAAGATACTGTAGCAGAATGTAGGAGTCAAATCCCGATGCATTATGGGCTATGAATGTGTAATCAGTGTATTTTGGACGTCTGAAGTGCTTAATCAGATGTGCCACACAATCTGTTCCTCCAGCTTCAAACGTCTCACCTGTCTGAGTCATTGCACATACAAAATTAGCCACATGTTTATCATTCTGATACATTGTCTCAAAGTCATAGTAAATGTATTTTTCATCATTTGTTTCAGACTTTAGAGGTTGGATGTAACATTCGTGACTACCTTCACTCGTCAAAATCTCATTGCAATGTACACAGTACTCTGGAGAGCACTTGTGTGGTTTGGTTTTATCACCACTTCTCGCGATTCTATACAATTTTTGACATTTAGTGCAGTATTTTATCGTAACACATTGCGATTTTTCAGTAGATGTACGCTCTTGTTTATGTGTTTCGTAGCAGAAGGTGTTTCTGCAGTATCTGAAACAGTCTGGACATTGTCTATAGGACGCTGTAAGTGTACGGCATTCGGAGGTGTTGCAGATATTACAGACGTATTTGCATTTATGATTCCTGCGATCGTTGAAGCCGTGGAGACAAAATTGGCAGACATAACTTGTGCCTATGAATGCTTTCAAATTTTTGATCAGATAGTAGTGTTCTTCATGGATAAATAAATGCACGGTTTTTGGATGTATTTCATCCATGTTCTTGTAGACCTGTAGCTTTCCTGAGCAGTCTCTGTGAAAAACTACAATTTTTAAATTAAATTTTCTTTCGAAAATGTTCAGATCATGAAAACCTATTTTATCATTCGGTGTAAAACCACAGGCAGTGTGTATGTCTTTTGCTGTTTTTTGCAACTCTTGATCGGTGAATGTTGGATTCAAAAAATATGCCAGACAATAACTAAGGCACATGTTATCGTTCAAATTCGTTGGACAAAATAAATGCATTTTCTTTCGTTTAATAGTATCACTTATGGCGATGTCTGTGATTTTCCTACGAGGACCTCCCCCACCCTGCTGGTCCATAGCTACAGAAACTCTTAGAGATAAAGAGTTGTCTGTTGACACATCTCTGTTGCTTTGTGCAGCGCGTTCGATTTGATCAATGAATAATGATGCATCGTGGTTGCTCTCAGGTGTTAATACAGCATTTATAGACGTAGGTAAGCTGTCACCAGTTAAAGCTATATTCACATAGCCTGTATCACCAGCTGTCAGTTGAGAAAAATGTACAATCTCGTTTAAAATATTGTGTAGACGATTATTAAAATCTGCCAAATCGTTTGTATCTATTTCACGGAGATTCAGTGTCCTATGGATTTCTAGTCCGTTGAAACGTGGTCGAGGTGTTATTACAAAGTCGCCTACGTGTCCTCCTTCAGTCGTCAACGTATGTATATCGTCCTGACTAAGCCCCATATTAGGTAGTTGCTGATTATAATTTGAAAAACCATTACCAGACTGTACGTTTTCATCATCATCATCACGCTCAGACGTTTCTAACCATGTGCGATGTTCGGCTATAATATTTTGTAATCTTTCGGATGTGGATAGTTCACTTGTGTTTAGCGTCCTTAGTTGCTCACGTATTAAAAGACGTAATTGTTCATTAGTACTGTGACGCCTTGATCTTATGTGTTCTACGTCTTCATCTGAGTCTGACTGTGTATCAGTGTAAGATCTTTTAAAAGACATTTTTTTTTTTTTTTTTTTTTTTAAATGTGTTACTAGTAGACTATAAACGAATACTCCAACACCGTTACCATTCATAAACAATATTAATGATGGCTAATGTGTACGGTTAACAACAAATCGAATAACAACAACCCTTAGCAGTAATACAAATAACGGTCAAATTAATAATAACAATCAAACAAATAAAAAGTAATCATCAAATATGAAAACTAGCGATTGTAAGATTTCAAATGATATGTAGTTTGTCAAGATTAGTTTAGGTTTAGTATAGGATATCACTGTTTTAAATATGTAATGGTTTTTGGGCCTCCCGCCGGCGGGCCGACGACACTGAAGAGGTTTAATGACTATGGATAACAACAGCCCGTAGCATTAATACACCAAAACGTAACAGAAATAAAAATAGTGTAGCCTACAATATTCATAACACATAAATCATAACTTGTGAAAAGTTAGGAAGACCGTAAAATAACAATAAAATATGAAATAAAATGAATAAAAATAATAACAATCAAATTAATAAAAATAAATCAGTAATTATAAGATACAACATAACTTCTCATGAATGTTTCACCTCTTTCCATTAATAATTGGGATAACATTCAAACTTTAATTTAAAAAGAGTTTGTTACCGTTATTAACAGTTGTCCAGGATGTATTTCTCGATTCTCCTCCTGTGTTTAAAAGATCGTCACAAACTTCTCTGATTTACATTTGGGTGCTCCTGAAAAACTCTGCATTTCGTAGAATAGCCGGATGCTGGTTTTGATTGAAATGAGTTTGTGGTTCAGACTAATCCTCTCGCTGAACAAACGCTCGGATATTCCACAAATATTCAATAAAGTGTCGTGTTTCAAACTAATATTCCACACACTGAATAACGACGATACTCCACAGAGGTCCAACGAAATGAGCCGCCCATCAGGATAATATTCCACACGCTGAACAAACACGTTTATACTTCCCAAATATCCAACAAAGTGTGCTGTGTTTCAGATCCGTTGAACAACGCGCTTATACTCCCCAAGATCCATCGAACTGTCGTGATTCAGGATAATATTCCGCCCGTTGAACAACGCATGGACATCCCCCAAAGATCCAATGAAGTGTTTCGTGGCTTGTACTAATATTCCTTGCGCTGAATGTTGATAATCCTCTCGATGAACGACACACGGATATTCCACAAAGATCCAATGAAGTGTTTCGTGGCTTATACTAATATTCCTTGCGCTGAATGTTGATAATCCTCGCGCTGAATGTTGATATTCCCCAAAGATCATGCAAAATGTGCTATGGTTCAGGATAATATTCCATGCGGTGAATGTTGATATTCCCAAGATCCAATGAATTGTTTCGTGGTTCAGGACAGATGTGAATCCAGAAATATCTCCAAACGTCTTTCGTATAATTTGACTAGGAAAACAGTAATGATTATATTAATTATTATATAGATACATAATACAATTAATATTATTCAATAATGATTCCTCACCATTATCTTCCTCCGAACTTAAACAGCAGTCAAAGTCCGAGCCTCGGGGCTCGTGCAGGTGTTTCAATCCACTCTTGTCAGACGGTTCACAGTCACTGTGCTGAGAGACTGAGTTTTAAAACAGACCGCCACAGAGGGATACCCCTTAGAGTGACGTTGTCCTAAGCGTCAGTCGCGGCTGTCCAACGAGACACGAGGATCCCCACATACGTATGTGTGACGGGGTGTGCATGTGTTAGGGGTGGAGTCAGCGTCTGGCTCCGTACACACCTTACCACTCTGTCATTCACAAGTTTGACTGGAAGGACACAGACAAGTTTCACAATTCTCCTGTGTTTGCAAGCTTTGTGTTGTCATTTCCCACGGTCTAACAGTCACCTGACGTGCGCGTGTCATGGGTGGAGCTTGCGTCAGGCTCCTGTGCATTCGATTGGTAATGTCATTCACGGATTGCCTCTGGTGTGTTCGGACGTGTTTCGCGGAGCTCCTCACATGTATGTTGTAACTTTTGGAGTTAAAATCTCTAAACCTCTGGAGTTGGAAATACCATTGCTGTTGGATTAATACCTTTGGTGACGGATAAAACAGGATAACAAGACAGGATGTAAAAACGTAAGTCAGTTTTTTAATATGCATGTGTTTTTGATATTGTGATTTTTAACATGATGTAGTTTTAATATGCTTTAATATTTGTTTGATGTTTTAATTTTAGAAAATGTATTATAGAAAATAGATCTATTGTTTGATATAAAATTGCATTACACATTGTTTTAGAAGTTTTAATGCTAAAACATTTGGATAACTTTAAGAAATACGGTTTAAACTTTTTCATTAATGTTTTAACAACTTACAAGTGTATGAACACTAAAGACAAAAGTATCTTAATGATATAAATTGTTTTAATAGTTTTAAACACTATATGTGTTATGTGAAAAAGTACATCTTCAAATATAGTGATTAGTTCTATTTGTTTGATGTAATTTTAATACACACAGTTTTAGATGTTTTAAGAACTAAAACATTTTGATAACTTTAAGAAAACAGCTTTTAAACTTTTTCATTAATGTTTTAAGTGTATGAACACTAAACACAATAGTATCTTAATGATATAAATTGTTTTAATAGTTTTAAGCAATGTGTGTTATTGCGGAAAACACAATTTTAACTTTCTCATTAATGTTTTAATGGTTTTAATCACTACGTGTTATGTGAAAAGCACAACTTTTGCCCCAAAATATATGTTATTTTTGTGATTGAAAACTCTTTTTAAAACAGATGTTTATGTAAAATGAAACATTACTGTGTTTTAATAGTGTTTTGAGTCAAATGGTTGTGTGGGAGGGTATTAATGTTTGTAGAATGTGGGCGGAGCTACAATAACGCCCCTCCTACTGTCATGTGTGAAGCGTGGAAACTGTCGTCTTTTCCCATGCCCAAACACCTGGAGTGGGAGGGTCTAGGGGTGGAGTCTATGTCAGACTGCTTTGTAGACCTCACAGATGTCAGTCTAACTTTTGGGATGTAAGAGTGTAGACGTGTTTCGCGGAGCTCCCGGGGAATTACATTTACACAGCTTTTGGAATTAAAACCCTAAAGTTTTGGAGTTTGATATACCTTTGGAGATGGATTAATACCTTTGGACAATCCCGCTGGTGCTGGATGTATCTTTGCTGGTGGATTAAATCTTTAAACAGGATTACTTTTGTTCTTCTTTCAACAACAAAGCGTGGATGTAAAAAACGTAAGTCAGTTTTTTAATATGCATGTGTTTTTGATACTGTGATTTTTAACATAAAGTTTTAATATGCTTTAATATTGTTTGATGTTTTAATTTTAGAAAACGTATGATAGAAAATAGATCTATTGTTTGATATAAAATTGCATTACACACTGTTTTAGATGTTTTAATGCTAGAAAATTTCGATAACGTTAAGAAAACACAATTTAAACTTTTTCATTAATGTTTTAACATTTTACAAGTGTATGAACACTAAAGACATATGTATTTTAAACTTTATACAATCTTTTATACATCTTTAAGCACTATGTAATTGTGAAAAAAAAAAAAAAAAAAAGTACATCTTCAAATGTGGTCAGATGGGAGGGGCTCCGGAACCGGTTCGGATGGGAGGGGTTCCGTACCGTGGGAATTCCCACGGTCACATGACCTCTCCGGAATTGGGTGGTAGGGGGCGGGACTAAGCGTGGGAAAAAGGGGCGGGGCTTAGCGTGGGAAAAAGGGCGGGGCTTAGCGTGGGAAAAAGGGGCGTGGTCAATCAAGGGCCATAAATCACTCAAAGTGACAAAAACCGCCCTATATTCTCTCTCTGACAATAGTGTCATTATTCAGTTCAATGTTGATTCAATTCTGTTTAAAGTCAATGTTGCAAAATGTGTCAATTATGAAACAGTTTGAGTACGCTATAAAGCAGCTCTACAGAAGATAATATTGTCATCATCCAGCTCAACTTCAACTAAGATAACGCCCTAAATGTGGCATTAAAGTGCCACTATTTTGCTATTTTTAAGGTTCACAATTTTTGGGAGTAGTATTGTCACAATACTGAAATTTCTAACTTTAATACAAAAACTTGAAAAAAATTGATATTCAATACCATTTTCGAAACCACTGGGAAAACGTACTCGGTTACTAACGTAACCTCGGTTCTCTCTAGAGAGGGAACGAGTACTGCGTAATATCTTACGCTATGGGGAATACTCTTTCCTCGAGATATTGAAGCCAAAAATTATCCTTAATTTTTTAAACATGCAAAACGCTTTTGCAGCAGCAAGCAGACAAGGGCGAGACAGCTCGCGCGCCCATTGGCTGCCTTGCTGGAAAAGCAGCAGCCTATCGAGTGAGGCACTGCGTGACGTAATGACGAATGGGGGCGCTTCGCGCCCATTTCGTCATGTCCCGCCAGTAAAGGCGTGGTCTCGCCCTATAATACCCTCGATAGCTGTATTTCCTCTGATTTTTCAACGCCGAAGCGAACCAGAGCGTATTCCAAGCACGGCAAGATACGCAGTACTCGTTCCCTCTCTAGAGAGAACCGAGGTTACGTTAGTAACCGAGTACGTTCTCTTACGAGAGTATCTCTCGTACTGCGTAATATCTTACGCTATGGGGAACCCCATGCAACACGCCGTGCTGGTAGGGATCCAACACCAAAGTCCCAGGGGCCGAAGCCCGGGGCGCATATAGTGTATAATCACCATAAACTCACAGAGAGCGAGGGAAGAGAGGCTAGAAGCATCATTCCCTGTAAATAGCATCCGAAGGAGCTGATCATGTGACAAATAGACCATACCGTCAGGGTGAACATTCAGCCTGAACTGGGTGGCCACAAGTGTGTCGACATTTTAATGAGCTGCTGTACCGGTCAGTGAGCAATACGCAGGTCAAACTCAGTATCTGAGCCGCACAGCGGGCAGATAGCACTGAACTTTATACCGCCAAAAGCTTAGCTTGCAAGGCGGGAACCTCCAGGTTATAGTATTTTATAAATGTAGACGGCGAGGCCCAGCCCGCGGCCATACAAATATCTTGCAGGGTAACCCCGCTAGACCATGCCCACGAGGAGGCCATGCCTCTTGTGGAGTGCGCTCTAACACCCAAAGGGCACTGTAGGCCCTTAGAAGTGTAAGCCAGCGCTATGGCACCGACTATCCATCTGGATAGGCTCTGTTTCGAAGCGGCAAGTCCCTTAGCACGGCCGCCAAACGAAACGAAAAGCTGCTCAGTCTGTCTGAAACCAGACGAGCAGGACACATAAGCCCTTAGTGCCCTGACAGGGCAAAGGAGACTCGCGTCCTTCTCCTCATTGAGAACCGGAAGGGCAGACAGGGAAATCACCTGTGCCCTGAACGGTGTGTTGAGGGATTTTGGCACGTAGCCGTGCTTCGGTTTGAGTATGACCTTTGAGTCATTAGGTCCAAACTCCATGCATGACGCGCTCACTGAGAGCGCTTGCAAGTCCCCTACGCGCTTCACTGAAGCGAGAGCCATAAGAAACGCTGTCTTGAAAGACAAGTGTTTGATGTCTGACGACTGGATTGGCTCGAATGGGGCACCTTTCATGGCCTCCAAGACCGTGGAAAGGTCCCATGTCGGGACTGAAGGGGGCCTGGGAGGGTTTAGCCTCCGAGCTCCTCTAAGGAAACGCACGACTAAGTCGTTCTTTCTTAGTGACTGGCCAGACACCAGTTTTACAAACGCTGCTATGGCCGCCACGTATACTTTGAGCGTGGAAGGGGTCCTGCCCTTATCCAGTAGCTCCTGAAGGAAGGAAAGCACTTCCGTAACCCCGCAGTCTACAGGTGAAAAGCTCTGCGCTTGACACCAAGCAGAGAACACAGACCACTTCGAGGTGTAGAGCCGTCTGGTAGACGGGGCTCTAGCCTGCGCGATCGTGTTTAACACTCCCTCTGGGAGGTCAGCGGGTACCCGTTGATGGCCCATGCGTGCAGGGACCACAAATCTGGGCGAGGATGCCAAATCGAGCCTCCCGCCTGAGAGAGGAGGTCTCTCCTCAACGGTAAAGGCCATGGGGCAGCGCTGGTCAGCTGCATCAGGACAGGGAACCACGACTGGTTTGTCCAGAGCGGAGCTATGAGTAGCACTGGGCATCCCTCCCTCCTGATTCGCTCCAACACCTGAGGCAGGAGTGAGACAGGGGGGAAAAAGCATATAGGGGGGGCGGCCGGGCCAAACATGGGCCAGCGCGTCCCGGCTTTTCGAGAAGAATCTCGGGCAGTGAGCGTTTTCTTGGGACGCGAACAGGTCCACCTGCGCTTTGCCAAACGTTTCCCACAGCAGCTGGATCGTCTGCGGGTGCAGAGACCATTCTCCTGCTGGGACGTTGTTTCTGGACAGCCTGTCTGGCCCCACTTTTAGGTGACCAGGCACATGCGCCGCTCTCAGCGAGAGCAGGTTGTGCTGAGTCCAGACCAGGAGGCGTTCCGTCAGCCTGTAAAGGTTTCGGGACTTGACGCCGCCCTGGCGATTTATGTACGCCACCACTGACATGTTGTCCGACCGGACCAATACGTGGTGGCCTATTATCTGGGGACAGAAGCGCCTTAGCGCTTTGTCGACTGCTATTAATTCCAAGCAGTTTATGTGAAGGAGCTTCTCCCGTACTGACCATAGGCCAGCTAGCGGTCTGCCCTCGAGCAGCGCTCCCCGCCCCGATGTGGAGGCGTCCGTAGACACCACCTTCACACCCGAGGCGATCCCCAGACTCACACCTGACTGATACCAGTCGGTCACTTTCCGCGGTTTCAGAGCTGAAACGCACTGAAGGTCGACCCTGAGGCGAAATAGACCCGCGGTCCGCGCCCTGGGGGAACTCGTGCTTTTAGCCATAGCTGCAGTGGGCGCATGCGGAGCAGGCCCAACTGGAGTACGGAGGCTGCTGAGGCCATCAGACCCAGCATTTTCTGAAACCTTCTGAGCGGGACTATAGAGCCGTGGCGGAAGGATCTCGCGACGTGCTGAATATTCAATCCGCGCTCCGGTGACAGGCGTGCTGTCATGGATAGCGAGTCTAACACTGTTCCCAGAAAGGAAATTCTCCGACTGGGGAGCAGTGAGCTTTTCACCCAATTGACTGTAAGGCCCAGCTCCTCGAGGTGCTCGAGTAATGCGGCCCTGTGTTCTATGAGCTCCGTTCGTGAACGAGCTAGAATCAGCCAATCGTCCAAGTAGTTCAAAACTCGCATGCCTCGAAGTCTCAGGGGGGCGAGGGCCGCGTCCATGCACTACGTGAACGTACGGGGTGCTATGGACAGGCCGAACGGCAGGACTGTGTATTGATATGCCTGGCCCTCGAAGGCGAATCTCAAGAATCGCCTGTGATGGGACGCTATTTGTATTTGAAAATAGGCGTCTTTCAGATCTATTGACATGAACCAGTCTCCTTGGCGCACTTGCGCGAGGATTTTCCTGGTCGTAAGCATTCTGAACTGGCGCTTCCCGAGCGTTCTGTTCAGCAGTCGCAGATCTAGAATGGGTCTGAGCCCACCATCTTTTTTTTTTTTCGGTACCAGAAAATATCTGCTGTATAAGCCCCCTTCGCCCTGAGATAGAGGTTCTATAGCCCCTTTTCTCAGTAGTTTCGCTATCTCGGCTCGAAGTAGATGAAACACTTCGCTATACACCGTAGTTTCGACTCGCGCCGTATAACGGCGGGGGCGTCGAGCGAACTGTAGCGAACAGCCTCTCGTTATAGTGTTCAACACCCATTCTGATACCCCGGGAAGCCTTGACCACGCATCTGCGTGAATAGCTAGGGGTAGAATGAAATCTGGGCTCTGGCCGCGGCAGGACGGCGGCTCGAGAGCCCCTGTGTACTGGGAACACAGCACCGTGTTTACAGCGTTCGAGGCGGGGGGCGCGCTGATCACAGCGGGCAGCCTGGCCGCGCTCAGCTTCTCTATGGCGGGACGCGCAGAGAAAGCGAGCGGGGCAAATCCTGTGGGATTTGGCGCGTGTGAGGGAATGTGGGCACATTTACTAAATGCGGCACATTTACTACACTGAGAATACTGTCAGCTCGCGCGACTAAATCACTGCTGTGTATACAGCGTGCGAGGCGCGCGCTGATCACAGCCGGCAGCCTGGCCGCGCTCAGCTTCTCTGTGACGGGTTGTGCAGAGAAGACGAGCGGGGGCGAATCCCGTGAGATTCGGAGTGTCTGTGAGAAATGCGGGCGCGAGACAGCGGGCACATTTTCTGCACGGAGAACACTCGGCTCGCACCAACTGAATCAACGCTGTGTTCACAGCGTGCGAGGTGCGCGCTAATCACAGCGGGCAGCCTGGCCGCGCTCAGCTTCTCTGTGACGGGTTGTGCATAGAAAGCGAGCGGGGGTGAATCCCGTGGGATTCGGCGTGTCAGTGAGGAAATGCGGAACAGCGGGCACATTTACTGCACTGAGAACACTGTCGGCTCGCGCCGACTAAATGTGTGTTAGTTTCGTTTTTACAGAAACCAAGGGACACGCATCGTGTAGTGTAAGCGGGCATTGTATGGGCGCGTTCACTACATTTTCTGCACAACCAACATGAGTTGGTTTTATTTGTGCTAGCCCTGCACCGTGGCGGGCTGTGTCTGGGTGTGGGAATGGGCACTGGACGTGGGCATTCTTACAACACTCGTAACACCATCGGCCGTGGCCGGAACACCAGAAAATGCACTCTTTATTGGATTTATCTGGGTAGCCATAGAAACGGCTTTTGTGCGCAGGCAAGCGGGCTGAGACACCGGCTGCTTCACTGCGAAATACACTGGGACAGTCACAACGCATGGAACTGAACGAGCGAGAAGTTTTGGTGGAAATCCGGCCGCAGCGGGATCTAAACACCGTCACTTTCCTAGAGAGACTAGGAAGGCCTTGAGACCTCGGGCTTTACCTCAATCCTCGGCCGGGGTCCGCGCTGAGGGGGGGCGGCGTCCAGCAGAGCGAGAGCGCGGTGTTTGATCTCGGGCCTGGCAGCGCTGCTAGTTAGCCGAAACGACGGCCTTTGTGCGCAGGCAAGCGGGCTGTGGAACCAGCTTGCTCACTGCGAAATACACTGGAACAGTCACATTGCTTGGAACTGAACGAGCGAGAAGTTTTGGTGGAAATCCGGCCGCAGCGGGAACTGAACACCGTCGCTTTCCTAGAGAGACTAGGAAGGCCTTGAGACCTCGGGCTTTATCTCAATCCTCGGCCGGGGCCCGCGCTGAGGGGGGCGGCGTCCAGCAGAGCGAGAACGTCGAGGAACACGGAGCGCTCAGCTTCCGTCATCTCGGATAGCGTTAGCCACAAATGTATCTCACCATTCAGGGGGGAAAGGCGCGGGTCTCGACTGTGACGGAGCTTCGTCTTTCCCGAGAAAGCGTCCGTCCAGCCTATTGCGCGTTAGTTGCGCGAGCGCCTTTCAGTCGAGGCCGATGTAATCCACGGCTTGAGAGAGCGGACGCATCGGCTCAGTTTCAATGCCGTCTCCGGTAAGTTCGTCGAGCTCAAGTGCGGACGCGGCGGCAGACGGCGGCCGCTGTCCGTCTGGGAGCGACTCGAGCGAAGCCGGCGAAGCTGGCGGGCGAACCGGCGAGCTTTGGCGGGCTGGAAATAGCTCGGGCGCGCGCAGGGCGCGGCGCTTCTTGCGGCGCGGCATCACGGCGGGCTGGGATGCGGGCTCGGAGAACGAAGCTAGGCGAGTCCGCAGAGTCACCATAGGCAAGCGTTCACAATGATGGCATCCGCCGTCAGCGAGCGCGGTGGCCGCGTGATCCTCACCCAGGCAGGACACGCAGATGACGTGGCGGTCCTCGTCGCTGAGTGGGGCTCGGCAAGAACCACAGGAAGGCATCTTTAAAAAGACGCAGCTCTTTTAGAACAGTAGAAATGGGTGTTGCGTCACGTAAGCAAACACACACACTTAGCAGAGTAAAGGATATAGTACGCCGAAAAGCGCAGCAGGTACGGCGGTTGAAGGCGGCTGGGCCAGCGACTTCAGAAGATGGCACGTCCCGCTGATAAGGCTACAAGTCAACGGCGCGGCTTCTCACTCCGGATCCAGCGATGCGTGAGCTTCGCGTGAAGAGTAGAAAAATCAGAGGAAATACAGCTATCGAGGGTATTATAGGGCGAGACCACGCCTTTACTGGCGGGACATGACGAAATGGGCGCGAAGCGCCCCCATTCGTCATTACGTCACGCAGTGCCTCACTCGATAGGCTGCTGCTTTTCCAGCAAGGCAGCCAATGGGCGCGCGAGCTGTCTCGCCCTTGTCTGCTTGCTGCTGCAAAAGCGTTTTGCATGTTTAAAAAATTAAGGATAATTTTTGGCTTCAATATCTCAAGGAAAGAGTATTCCCCATAGCGTAAGATATTACGCAGTACGAGAGATACTCTCGTAAGAGAACCACCATATATACTGCTATACAGATATTTATACAATTATGTCTGATACAGAATTTTCAAATAATTTGATAATGTGGGTAATTTTGCTGCAATATAGCTTACACACAGCACAGGGAGGCTTTATTGGAAACTGAACTAAATTTACAATAAAGCTTAAAAGGGTCATTCCTACTATTCGGTGCCATTTCAGCTTGATAAATGTCTATAAAAAAAGTAAAAATTTCCATGATTTATTAATTTTATCTGAAGAATGGCTTGTTACACTACAAGAAAAATATATTGGTCCAGCTCAGGATATCACTCTTTATTAATTTTGACCAAATTCTTCACACATGCAAAGGCCAAATATCCACCCTGTTACCGGACAGTCTCATCTCAATTAATAAATGTTTTGAACTTATTGTAATATTTACAATTTCTAAGAGCTCAAATGTCCCTCACTTTACCACACAAATGTATTTTAACAAAGTGTTCATTAACGAGCATCATCTTGAAAAAAGTTGTTGTATTTTAAGCAACAGTGGTAATTTCAACACATTTTTTAATTATTTAATTTTGCCATTTCATTCCCTAAAATTAACCACAAAGATATGCACAACATTTGTTGAACTTATTTTATTAACTTAAAATAAAATAAAAACACAGAGGTAACAGGGTGGACAAAGGGGTAACAGGGTGGACATCACACCACTGAACAACAATAAATGTCATCAACTCATTTACCCTGGCACCCCCTGAAGGTATATAACAAATAAATGTATAATAAATTAATTATAAGTACCAATTCAAGCTGTAAACACTCATTTATTTAGCATTTAGGCCCACTCTGTTACAATATGTCCACCCTGTTACTGTGCAAAAGAGCAACAGGGTGGACAGTAACTGGGGGACATTTTATGCTAAAGTTAGCCATTGCTACAAATGTGATGAAAAACAAGCTAGTGCGCAGTGATTATTGAGGAAGATTTTTAACCTGTTTATTAACCATATTTTCAAAATTACAAACAATTATCAGTTTCCACTATAAATAGGCGTAACAGGGTGGATATTTTATGCGTTACCACTTCAGTGAATCATTCTAAAACATTGAAAAAAGAGTGAATTAAGGAATGATACTTGCTCTGCTTCTTGAAGATAATTTGCCACCAAAAAGTAGTAAAATTCTTGAGAGACATGTGATTAGAGGAACAGTCAATGGGCGTGTTCAGAGGGATTTTCCATCAGAGTAAAAGGGGGGACATTCAATTCAGGGACACAACATTTTTTAAAGACTTTAAGTATTAAAAATCTATATCTAACAAAAATATATTTTTGTGAGGAATATTATAAATAAGAATATACAACAATGTTGAAAAATTTGGAATTTTTTTTGATTTTTATTACTTATATTTTTGCCTGAAGTTGTGCAAGCTTACTTGGGGACATGGCAGTTTAGCCTACTTGCACTAACATCAGAGTAATTTTTTTTTTTTATATATTAATTAATCCTGGGTACATTTATTGTGTTCTATGGTAAAGGGGGGTTAACAATTTAAGATGATCATTTCGAAACAAGTATTAGCCCATTTTTACTCAAAATATACCACATTATGTCATGAGGACTCAAATGGCACCGAATGCTAAGAATGACCCAAAACATTAAGTAACAAAATAAGAACAAATAAACAAATCTATCCAAAAAACTATTTACGTTCTAAAACCAACTGTCTTTAACTGAATATTCGCCAAGCCAGGTATTTTGACGTAATGTTGTGTGCATTGACCCATTTAAGCGCAATAAGCCACAAAAAACAACTAAATTTGGTACAATTTGGTGGCATTATGTGTTTGCCACTTATATATTTCAGTGGTGCATGTGCTTTTAGTGTGAGCGTGAAACCTGCAGGAATGAGGAAAGTTATGCGCAACACAAGCACTTCCACTGGAGCAAATGAGAAAAGTGAGAGGAGGCTGGTGTGTGTCACACTGTAAATTATCCGTCAGAGAGAAGAGAGTGTGAACACACAGCTGGTGCACTAAAGGATACTGCTGTAAAGGAGTATTGGAACCGTTTCAGATATTTCAGTATTGATACATATCAAAATATCAATATATAACACTATTTTGGTGGTATCCTAAAATAGGTTTACATGCATCCAAGGTCAAAACACACTAATGTTCTCATAACATTGCAGCATCACCTCTTTACTCTCAGTGTCTTAAATGGTTTGATAAAGACTTTGTTCTGTCTAAACCCCACCTTTCTGAGAGCCTAATCTGCTCTGATAGGTCAGACGGCCCAGTCTGTTGTGATTGGTCGACTGATTACAGCATGTGTCAGAAACCAAATTGCCATCATATCTGAATTATAGCTCCAGAGGCTTCCTCAGCGCTTTATACACAGTGACATAAACAGTACTGATGGTGTCGGCTTTACTGTATCAATTCGACCACAAATCTCATCCTTTTCAAGTGCATGCAAAGTGGAATTGCTTTCACAGTGCAGAAAACAGCGTCTTCTCGACATGTCAACAACAGCAAACTCTTCCAGCCCTCAGCTAGAACTACAATGTTTTAGGGCGGGTCAAAGACTATGCTGTTTGTGGGCAGCCAATAAAGACCATTTATTGGCTTTGGCATTTATTGGCATTATGCAAATTAGTTACAAACCTACATATGTTCGAGCAGGAAGTGAGTTCAGGCGGTTCAAGAATCAGTTCTTACTTTTGCGAGACAGTCATTTTATAAATGATGCACTTTGATCTTTGAAACTTTCCGGAGCTTTCACATTCACAAACAGCTATATTACATAGCTACTACATTAAAGGTAATATCTGAAAAATAATTTATGCTTTTGAAACATGTTTTCTGGCTATATAGCTTAAGATCTGCACACAAAACAAAACCTTCTTGACCTCATTTAAATCCCGAAGCCAGTTTTGTCTGGGGACTTTAGTGTTTTAAGTGCATTTCTTTTCTGTTTGCTTTTTTCCCCCTCGCTTTCACACACAACTTTGATGACTCATTTAATAAGCTCACTTTTAATGGACTGTTTTGTAACTGACAGACTCAGGAATACATTTGATTTCCAAATAAAACATCTTCATTAGCGCTGTGATGTAAATTGGAGCCATCTCAAATACGTTGTCAGACACCGGTGTGCAACTTAATTGGAGCCCTCCATATCATTACAGCCAATGGCCACTACTCTGGAAAGATTAATTGGGATTCTACCTAAACACTACAGCTTCATCTGCCACAGCGGTCAGAGTGTTTCCAGAGTTAACCTTTATTAAAAGGCAAGACCAGTCAGGCAAAGACTTTCAAGCGGTCCTAATGTAAAATCTCTCCTAGCCAGATGTAGAAAAGGTGGTGGACAATTCAATTTGCCCCGTGCGCTCAGAGGCAGTTGCTTTGTTGTGGGCGTGGTGCTTTCCTGAATTTCCTAACATCTTCCCTACAGTTAAATGAGTAGGCGGTCCTGTTGGGTCATGGATACTTCACTTGACAGCATGTCTGGAGGGGTGAGCGCGGGTTGTGCTCTTCAAGTCACTTTAATTACGGCACAGCGACAGACCCGGCAGCCTTTAAGGGATGGAAAACTTCACATCACAAACAAGATAAATGATAGATTACCACAGAAGTGAAATCTTGTGAATCATCTCATGTCGAGGACTCTGACTCAGATAACGTGAATGTCAGCTTCTCCGGGCTCACACGTTGACATACTCGTGTACAAAGAGTACATAAAACACACAACACCAGAAAGCGACTAAACATAACATCCTACGTGACTCTTTAGGTGTGAATGTGGAGGTTGTGTGAAGACCGTGCATTGGACTCAAGGTAAGCACTATGTAAATATTATTTTTCTGAGCTGTCACATTAGCATATTTTGCTGAATTTTATTAGCTTATGCAACCTACATATCACCAACATTAGCTAAACGTTGACCTGTAACTTCACTTACTGATCTTATCCCAAAAAGCAATGTTAGCAAATCATGGTCGCAAGTTACATTGTTACCAGCAAAGTTCAACGATTCAGTGTTTCCCGATTCCAAAACCATAGTTCCATCGAACATTCACAAACAGCATCCCAAAACTATGTGGTTGGAACTGCAGCTCTCATCCTGCGGTTAGGAGCATAGATTATTGTATGGCATAGGGGTTGAACAACTTCAGTTTTTTTATGTGATTAAAGTCGAGACAATGTCGAGGCTATTGCTCCTACACAACAGCTTATTTGTATCAGTTTTTTTGTCTTTAGGTCGTTATTTTTAACAGATTTATGCTCATTCTAAATCAGATACAGATAAAGTTGCACAGTAAAGATTACATTTATATGAATGCATTAGTGAGAGAGCTATTCCGTGTGTGAGTTAATTTTACCTTGCAGCGTCTCTCTACTAATATTGAAGCTGTGGGTTTTAGTTACTAATATATATATATATATATATATATATATATATATATATATATATATATATATATATATATATATATATATATATATATATATATTATATATATGCTAGAGCTTTTTCAGTTTCTATGCTATTTTATTGATTAATCACAGAACATTTGACAATACATTTTAACTATATGTTCAATACTAAATGTTTCTGTGTGCCCGCGATCTATAATCTTTTTAAAATGTGCATTCCCCTGATAAATATTGAGCATCTAGATGGTATAATCAAACATATCTTGTGGAGCACTCTTGTGTTATGCAACTGTTAGTCATTATAACTGTTGAAAATGGAGCGTTAAAGGGATACTCCACTTTTTTTGGAAATAGGCTCATTTTACAACTCCCCCAGAGTTAAACAGTTGAGTTTTACCGTTTTCGAATCCTTTCAGCCGATTTTCTGATATTTAGAAGAATATCAGTTACCAGACAGTTTCTGGTCTCATTGACTTCCATAGTAGGAAAAAAAATATACTATGGAAGTCAATGAGACCAGAAACTGTCTGGTTACTGATATTTTTCTAAATATCAGAAAATCGGCTGAATGGATTCGAAAACGGTAAAACTCAACTGTTTAACTCTGGGGGAGTTGTAAAATGAGCCTATTTCAAAAAAAAAAGTGGAGTATCCCTTTAAAGTGGACTTAAAAGATTTAATATCATGTTGTGCCCTCTATAGGCCATGATCAGAGATTAGTTGACATCAAGCTTAAAGTGTCATAAAAGTGCTTAAAGTGTGCAACCCCAACCCTGCGTTTTTGAAGAGTGCGCATGTACGTACGTGCTCATGGGGGAAGTCTGGAGTGACGTAAGAGAGAACTTTCGAATTAATTAAACATCTGGAAATAAAACAAAACAACGGGAGCAAAAATATGGAAGTAGTCTTCAGATGCCATGTTCATTATTTTGTAGCAATAATCTGACATTAATTCGATCTAGAATGATTAATTAGTAGACATGGTTGCACTTTATTGTACAGTAAATGCACTTACAGTGAACTTTTCTTAGAAAGTACTGGGTAATATAAGGTAACTACGGGTTTAGGGGCTGGTATAGGTTAGTACCTAGTTATTACCCAGTTATTGTAATTGCTATAATAAGTACATAGTATGTGCATGGGGAACCGGACTTTAAAATAAAGTGCTACTGTAGACGTTATTTCTCCACCAACTGCGTGACAACTATTTTGAACCGATATGGATTCGGACAATGGATGCGCGACAAAAATTACTGTTTTTGGGACACAGTCGTGACTAGCTGGTAAGTTTCACCAAAGATGCATCATAAAATGGTGGTTAAGCAGTGAGTTACTTCATTGTTACAATGATTTTCAGTCACACAAATAGGCCTCAGTTAAGTGAAGGGATTTTTTAATTTTATTTATTAAATTAAAATATATCTTCCGCTATGGGCACTTTTGGCCCTGTGACTTAAAAAAAAAAGCTCGGTCCCACTTTATATTAAGTGGCCCTAATACCTGTGAACTTACATGGTTACTAGATATGTACTTAGTATGTAACTACAGTGTAAATACACATTGGTACATAGTATTTACAACGGTAATATCTGTGTAACTACACATATGTAACAACCCACGGAAAGGTATGTGTAAGTACAAATGTGTAATAGGACATTGGTAACAACACTTTTTCCACTACAGTAAGTACACATGTGTAACAGGCATTGTGTAACTACATTTTGTAACAACAATATGTATTCACACAAGTTGTTCCACTTTCACACGCAGTCTTCCATACTGTAGTTACCAGTTAAGAACACACTGAAACCATGGTGATTCCTATGTGGATACCATGTATTTACTATATGTCCGACAGGACTTATGTTGAATTACAGCTAAAGTTTTTCCTTGTGGTACCAGTGTACTTACATGGTTACTCCTCAGGAACTCTGCACTTGATACAATGTGTTCAATTGTCATAACTTACTGTGTATTATGCAAAACCCAAACCTCTATAGTATTAACAGTGTACTTACATGGTAACTCCTCAGGAACTGTCTACTTAATATAAAGTGTAAAATGGTCATAACTTACTCTGTAATATGCAAAACCAAGACCTCTGTACAACACTGTATTAACAGTGTACTTACATGGTAACTCCTCAGGAACTGTCTACTTAATATAAAGTGTAAAATGGTCATAACTTACTCTGTAATATGCTAAACCAAAACCTCTGTACAACACTGTATTAACAGTGTACTTACATGGTAACTCCTCAGGAACTGTCTACTTAATATAAAGTGTAAAATGGTCATAACTTACTCTGTAATATGCAAAACCAAGACCTCTTTGCAACACTGTATTAACAGTGTACTTACATGGTAACTCCTCAGGAACTGTCCACTTAATATAAAGTGTAAAACAGTCATAACTTACTCTATAATATGCAAAACCCAAACCTATGTGCAACACTGTATTAACAGTGTACTTAAATGGTAACTCCTCAGGAACTGTCTACTTAATATAAAGTGTAAAATAGTCATAACTTACTCTATAATATGCAAAACCCAAACCTATGTGCAACACTGTATTAACAGTGTACTTAAATGGTAACTCCTCAGGAACTGTCTACTTAATATAAAGTGTAAAATGGTCATAACTTACTCTGTAATATGCAAAACCCAAACCTCTGTGCAACACTGTATTAACAGTGTACTTACATGGTAACTCCTCAGGAACTGTCTACTTAATATAAAGTGTAAAATAGTCATAACTTACTCTGTAATATGCAAAGCCCAAACCTCTGTGCAACACTGTATTAACAGTGTACTTACATGGTAACTCCTCAGGAACTGTCTAACTTACTTAATATAAAGTGTAAAATGGTCATAACTTACTCTGTAATATGCTAAACCAAGACCTCTTTGCAACACTGTATAAACAGTGTACTTACATGGTAACTCCAAAGGAACTGTCAGGGTCATTGTTGTGTCAGCAGTAAATGCTAAACACAAGGTTACGTAGTGGATAGTAAACTCTGAAATATAAATGTGATAGTTATGCTTATAAAGATTCTGGGATATTACTGCATAGCACTTTTAAAGATTTACTCTTTATTTTATATTTTTTGATTTTACATTGTGGTGACCTATTTGCCTTTACAGTAAATTACAGTGTTCTGTAAACAATAAACAAGATTAGCCTACACTTTAAAGCCTTAAAAAAAACCTTGTTTAATCATTTAACCATTTTGTAGCATTTAGTTTATTTACTGTGAGACACAAAAAGCGTTTTCTCCAATAAAACACAACATAAATTCGCAAAATACATACATTTTATTAACCTGATGTAATCCAAATATTTAGAATCCATACGTTGTTTGCAGGAAACAGATCCAAATTCAGTCCTTTATGATCTTCATCTTCATTTCTCAGCAGCGACCGCAAACGTCAAATCCCGCGCTCAGGCGCGCTGGTGATGAATTCAAATTCAAAAAATGCGCCTTCAAGAAGCGTTACGACATGTTTTACGGCCGTGATATCAAACGCTCATTGGCTCTCGCCTGCTTCGTCACAGATTGCGACATGCCGTGTTTCAGTCGGTGTAGTAGGCTACAGAGAAGCGCGCGTGCCTTCACACAGAGCGAACCGAAACCACATTAACATTTTCATTGATTAATAATTTATATTCTGATCTGTACCTCATACACAACTATTATAATACTGCCAGAGAGGACTGCGGCTGCAACGCATCATCATGTGAACCACTTTTGGTACCGGTTTTGACATTTTCACAATAAACAAATTATTGTGAAATTTATAACGTTACTTGTCTGTATGTTTTGGTTTTTTTTTTTCTTCATAAGTGTAGCCTACGTAGTTTTAAGGAATGGTTATGGGTAGGTTTAGTTGTATGAGTAGGATTAGTGGCTCAAAATATATTTTAATGCTATTGTTAATAAAACTATGAGAGGTTTGGGTTTGCTGAGATGGTCTCTGTTATGACCGTTTCACACTTTATATTAAGTAGACTGTAGACAGTTCCTGAGGAGTTACCATGTAAGTACACTGTTAATACAGTGTTGCACATAGGTTTGGGTTTTGCATATTACAGAGTAAGTTATGACCATTTTACACTTTATATTAAGTAGACAGTTCCTGAGGAGTTACCATGTAAGTACACTGTTAATACAGTGTTGCACATAGGTTTGGGTTTTGCATATTACAGAGTAAGTTATGACCATTTTACACTTTATATTAAGTAGACAGTTCCTGAGGAGTTACCATGTAAGTACACTGTTAATACAGTGTTGCACATAGGTTTGGGTTTTGCATATTATAGAGTAAGTTATGACTATTTTACACTTTATATTAAGTGGACAGTTCCTGAGGAGTTACCATGTAAGTACACTGTTAATACAGTGTTGCACATAGGTTTGGGTTGTGCATATTACAGAGTAAGTTATGACCATTTTACACTTTATATTAAGTAGACAGTTCTTGAGGAGTTACCATGTAAGTACACTGTTAATACATTGTTGCACATAGGTTTGGGTTTTGCATATTACAGAGTAAGTTATGACTATTTTACACTTTATATTAAGTGGACAGTTCCTGAGGAGTTACCATGTAAGTACACTGTTAATACAGTGTTGCACAGAGGTTTGGGTTTTGCATATTACAGAGTAAGTTATGACCATTTTACACTTTATATTAAGTAGACAGTTCCTGAGGAGTTACCATGTAAGTACACTGTTAATACAGTGTTGCACAGAGGTTTGGGTTTTGCATAATACACAGTAAGTTATGACAATTGAACACATTGTATCAAGTGCAGAGTTCCTGAGGAGTAACCATGTAAGTACACTGGTACCACAAAGGAAAACTTTAGCTGTGATTCAACATAAGTCCTGTCGGACAGTAAATACATGGTATCCACATAGGAATCACCATGGTTTCAGTGTGTTCTTAACTGGTAACTACAGTATGGAAGACTGCGTGTGGAAGTGGAACAACTTGTGTGAATACATATTGTTGTTACAAAATGTAGTTACACAATGCCTGTTACACATGTGTACTTACTGTAGTGGAAAAAGTGTTGTTACCAATGTCCTGTTACACATTTGTACTTACACATACCTTTCCGTGGGTTGTTACATATGTGTAGTTACACAAATATTACCGTTGTAAATACTATGTACCAATGTGTAATTACACTGTAGTTACATACTAAGTACATATCTAGTAACCATGTAAGTTCACAGGTATTAGGGCCACTTAATATAAAGTGGGACCAAAAGCTCACTAGTTTTAAAAATGTAATAGATATTTTTTAGGATGGATCATCAAAGTGTATTATTGAAATTCCAGGTATTGGACAAGGGTAAAACAATATAATCTATAGACAAATTTATTTAGAAAAGTTGCAAATATAGATTATGACAGATGTAAGTTTCCAGGACTAGACAAGTTTTAATGTTACCCTCAAATAACAAAGAAAAAATGTTTTACCTCAATGTATAAAAATACATTTTGTAAAACACAATTTTGTTTTGTTAAACACTCATGTTCTGACACATCTAACACTTTTTCCAAGAACAGAGAAACATTTTTGGCCTTCACATCCATAATATGGACTGAGATGACATGGGTTTCTATGGTAACCCATTGAAACACTGTTACACACTCTAGAAGCACTCAAGACAACAATAAATTAGCCTGTCAGAACTCTAAATGCAGAACCACAGAATGCAGAATAGCACACTCGGGTGAAATACGAAAGTTGTAATTAGTAATAAGAGCATCAATAATAGAATAGTCTTTTGTGTGCACTGGAGAATTAATAGAACTTGAAAACACTAAGACATCAGAAAAAAAAAGAAAAAAAACATCATATTTAAGGAATTTTACATAGTAACGGGCCTACCATCAACGAATCACCTCAAATTGTGCCTGCCTCTGTGCCTAAGTATGTGATGAATTGTGTTGATAGCATTCATTTGCAGTTGGTGTATATGAAACAAAGCCTTTCCGACAGCAATACCAACATTCAGGGATTCCATGAAGCAGAACTTTTATCTGTATAATTAATCATGGAGACACCAAAAGAAGTAACCATGGATACCTGGTGACAAAGCAGTGTGTATGGTATGTTGTTCTGACTTGTTTCAAAAGAATGTCAGAGATTTCTCTCTGTAACATGGAATACATATCTAACCCCAGATTTGAGCATAATCATATACCTGCATTTTAATAGGGGACATATTTGTACACTTGTGAAGCATTTCTTCCTACTCTTTGCAACAAGAACCAATTTACAATTACCCTTACAATGAAACTGGGTGTTGCTACTGTACCTTTAAGACTTCTTAAAGTCTTAAAGGTACAGTAGAAGAGTTACACTTAATGTTGTCACATTTTCCTGGTTAAATAAACATTAAATTACATTAACCAATAAAATTATATTTTGTATATTTACAATAACAATGTTATCAATGTTCTATTTATTTAAAAATATATATATATATATATATACAATGAAATCAGACTTTATTGGAAAATGCCTCTCTCCTGTTTATAACATTCTCTTTGCTTGAGAGAGTCATTATGCTGAGGTCTCTGTCCTCAAAACGCAAATAGGCAGTATGCTAGGTTAAGATTTCTGTAAGCCTCCTTGGTACTGCCTTTACAGTAGTGGAGCGTTGTAACGCTTGCTCTTGCTAAGAGACACTCTTTTAGGCATTGCAAAGCCCGCTTGGTAAGCTGAGTGTATAGGACGCCGACAGGCCTTTAGAGAGTCGCCATATTCAGGCTCTCGTCCCCAGAGCTCAGCAGGCAGTAGTGCTTTCAGAAGGAAGCTGGTTGTGAATGCATTGTCCGAAGCCAGATAGTTGTAGTAGGCTCTCAGATTTAGTAGGCTGTTCTGAGTACGTTGCTAGGCCTCTTTTCGCTTTAGATGTCATATTGAGGCTTTTTAGAAAACTGCTCCTCAATGCTCGCCCAAGTTGTTAGGTGCACAACGTGCCTTGATGGGAGCTTGATGGGGTAACAATGCTGAGTTGTTAGACTCCCTTGAGCCTCTTTGGCTGCTCTATCGATAAAGCGTTGCTAGGCCTTCTCTTTTCTAAGACAACGCTCAAAATTGCGACTGATTTTGATGCATATGATCTTGAAATTTTATCGTGTGACCTCAAAATATATATGGGAGTGTAACGCAGCTCAGATTTTATGGGAAGAAAGAGGCGGGAACCAGCGAACATTAAACAATTTTAATAATAAATAATTAAACAAATACAAAAACAAAAGTAAAGACGGCAGTCCCTCACGGTCAACTGCCGCCACACACAATAAAACAAAACATTAAATAAAATCCAGGCCTGGCCTCTCTCGATCTTCACAGTCGTCGCTCCTCCTTTTATGCTTCCACTCCTCCGTGAGAGATACGAGACCGGTGTGTTGTGCAGGTGGTGCTCATTAGTAATCACGCCACCAGCCTCACGCCATTCTCAAAACATTTTAACTGCGGTGGTCCTATATTTTGCTGGAGCTCCTAACTTTTTGCAGTTGAGAGCAACCGTTTGAGGCCGAAATCGAAGGGGTGGAGGGCCGGGGAGCTGCGGGTGGCCTGCAAGTCCGCAGTGGAGGTGTGGCGATGTCCGAACCAGGTGGAGCCGATGGTCCGAGATAGCCCAACGAGGCCGAATGGCTGAAGGTCCATGCTGGAGTCGAGGGAGGAAGGAGCGCAGGTACCAGGGCGATGATTCAAGGAGGAACAGAGTACTCAGAGGCTGGAGGCGGAGCCATGGACTCAACACGGCCAGGAGGAATTGGCTCCCAGCAGGTCCATAGTGTAAACACACCACTGAGAGGAGGTACAGGTAGCACTGAGGGACCAATGGGGGTAGATGATGCCTGGATGGCAAGATTGGCTGAGGACTGAGGATGAGAATAGAGAGCATCACAAAAACCCAACAAAACACAAAGCATTCTGAATTGCAGCCTGGAGCGGTGTTGGAAGAGGGAGGATGATACACATTCTAGTAAGATCATGGGACACAGGGAATTAATCGGTCCACACTCATACAAATTGTACATTAAGTCCAGGCGGTACTTACTCTAAGGGCTCACTTCCATTCCCTCGAACTCCATGAGGACTTCCAAGGCGATGGCCAATGATGTCGGCTCACACCTCTGGTCAGACTCTCTGCTGTGCTTTGGCTTCAGGGCAATGGTGGGCGCTGTCCTTCTTTCCTCTGGCACTGGCTCACATGTCACGGCAGGCGGGAGCTTCCAGTCTGTGGGGGCTCTGGCGTAGAATCTGTCAATCAGGGTGGTGACGGGCTGGGCTCTGGGTCAGGCTGAGGACTGGACCGGGGGTAGACACTCTCCAAACACCTGATGATGGCCTCTCTTTGGTGGCTGGGAGGTCTTCTGTGTGGCGATAGTTTTCCCCGATCCAAAACAAATATGTCAGTGTCTCATTGTCGTATGAGGAACAAACGAAAAACATTAAACATTTATGCAGCATAAAATCCATTTTTGTGGATTTTCTCAACCCTGTATCACATGAAATACGTTCTGAGGAAACTATTTTGCAAATCGCAATTACGTTACATGCCAACATATAAGCAGTGCTATTACGTTGGTCCTAAACTGTCACGGTGGATACAGGAGACAGACAGGTGGTAAGTGAAATGGTGTTTAATTACAGATCAGGCAGAAGCAGACAGAGTTATGGTGAGTGTTCCAACAGATGATAATAGGATGAACTTAGCCAATGTATAATGAGAGTCTCTCTTTCCGATGCAGATGGATAGTTGCAGGAGAGGGTTGCAGTAGGACGGCTGGGAACTGAAGACGGCAGACGATGAAGAGGATAATCCAATAGGGACAGGTTAGTAGCAGGTAAGTAGCAGGTAACTCTTTGGTTGAGCATAGATGAGTCTGTGTGTCATGTATTGACGAGATCAGACAGTGACTGCAGGGAGAGTGAGTGTTATATAGTCCGTGCTGGTGATGAGATGACGTGATGGAGATCAGGTGTGGTGATGAGGGAATCGAGTGCAGGTGAGGATCCAGGGGAATGCTGGGAAATGTAGTGAATGTAGATGATGAAGGTAAACGTGAATGTGACATTACACCCCCCTCCGGAAAGCGCGACCTCGCGCTGCAGAGGAGTCAAGGCGGAGCAGATGAGAGAGAACGTGTCCAGGGCGGAGCTGTGGGACCCTCGGGCTTCCATGGCGGTGAGACCCCTTCGGGTGGCCATGGCGGTGAGCCCCCTTCGGGTGGCCATGGCGGTGAGACCCCTTCGGGTGGCCATGGCGGTGAAGACCCAGTAGAAGTTTCCAAGATCCCCAACTGAGCCGAATGGACCCAGAGCCGAGGTGACACCACAGGTCTGGAGGGCCAAGGCAGATCTGCAGGCTCATGGGACCGAAACGGAGAAGGGGCTCTGGAAGCCCGTGGCGTAACCAGTGCGAGGGAGGACGACTGAGGAGCAGGAGGGAAGATGGAGCCCGGTGGAGCAGAAGGGATGCAGGGCAGAGGCACAGCCGGCAGCACGGAGTCCCGAGGTGGAACCAGGGTGACGGCTGACCAATGTGAGGAAGGAAGGAGGAGTGAGCCTGGTGGAGATATAGGGCTGACAAGACCCGGCGGAGGTGAGGGCACAATGAGCCGCAGAGGAGGCTGTAGTGTCGGAGGACCAAGGTGGAGTCAGAGGTTCAGGGTATTGAGGCAAGGACAGGGGATCCACTGACCAGGGCGATGCTGAGGCTTGGAGACCCAGAGGCGGCTCCACAGCGATACTGGGGGGTAGCTGTGGATGGGCAGCAGGGTCGACAGGGCTCAGTAGAGGCGAGGCAGTAGAGCATGAAGACATCAATAGCGGAGGTGGGAGAGGGAGGCAGGGTGGGAATACAGTTTCTGGCTGGACGGCGGTCTCTGGCTGGACGGCGGTCTCTGGCTGGACGGCGGTCTCTGGCTGGACGGCGGTCTCTGGCTGGACGGCGGTCTCTGGCTGGACGGCGGTCTCTGGCTGGACGGCGGTCTCTGGCTGGACGGCGGTCTCTGGCAGGCAGGCGACGGGCTCAGGCTCTGGCGGGCAGGCGACGGGCTCTGGCTCAGGCGCTGGGTCAACGGGCTCTGGCTCAGGCGCTGGGTCAACGGGCTCTGGCTCTGGCGCGGTCAACGGGCTCTGGCTCTGGCGCTGGGTCAACGGGCTCTGGCTCTGGCGCTGGGTCAACGGGCTCTGGCTCTGGCGCTGGGTCAACGGGCTCTGGCTCTGGCGCTGGGTCAACGGGCTCTGGCTCAGTGAAAAAGTCTATTAGGTCAATGCTGGCAGAGGCCAGCGGTAGGGTCTCTGTGCTGGATGGGACCAGCGGCGAAGGTTCAAATGGGCTGGACGGGACCAGCGGCGAAGGCTCTGTGCTGGATGGGACCAGCGGCGAAGGCTCTGTGCTGGATGGGACCAGCGGCGAAGGCTCTGTGCTGGATGGGACCAGCGGCGAAGGCTCTGTGCTGGATGGGACCAGCGGCGAAGGCTCTGTGCTGGATGGGACCAGCGGCGAAGGCTCTGTGCTGGATGGGACCAGCGGCGAAGCGGGCTTGGTGCTGGTAGGTTGTGTACCGGGTCGGGAACCGACACTCTCCAGACACCGGATCACGGTCTCCCTCCAGCTGAGTCCGGTGGTGTCTGGAAGGTCGATCTGGTGGTGAAATCTGGCCCCGAGCCAGAATAAGGTACACAACCGCTCGTCAGCCACATTACTGACGAGTGCGATGCGAATAAAGCCTTCAACAAATGAATACCAATTTTGGCTCTCCTGAGCCAGGACGATAATTTTTACCCCATCGTCCATCTTGGGGCGGTCTGATCTTCTGTCACGGTGGATACAGGAGACAGACAGGTGGTAAGTGAAATGGTGTTTATTTACAGATCAGGCAGAAGCAGACAGAGTTATGGTGAGTGTTCCAACAGATGATAATAGGATGAACTTAGCCAATGTATAATGAGAGTCTCTCTTTCCGATGCAGATGGATAGTTGCAGGAGAGGGTTGCAGTAGGACGGCTGGGAACTGAAGACGGCAGACGATGAAGAGGATAATCCAATAGGGACAGGTTAGTAGCAGGTAAGTAGCAGGTAACTCTTTGGTTGAGCATAGATGAGTCTGTGTGTCATGTATTGACGAGATCAGACAGTGACTGCAGGGAGAGTGAGTGTTATATAGTCCGTGCTGGTGATGAGATGACGTGATGGAGATCAGGTGTGGTGATGAGGGAATCGAGTGCAGGTGAGGATCCAGGGGAATGCTGGGAAATGTAGTGAATGTAGATGATGAAGGTAAACGTGAATGTGACATAAACGTAATCTATTGCAGTGCTATTACGTTGGTCCCTAACCTAATATAGCAGCCTGGTCTCATGTTTAATACGTAGGTATTAATACGTTCTTTTCAAAGATAGAAAACGTACGTTTTTCATTAACAATATCATTAAAATATATTTTGAGCCACTAATCCTGCTCCTAGCCCTAAACCTACCCATAACCATTCCTTAAAACTACGTAGGCTAACACAATTATGATAAAAAAAACATAACAGACAGACAAATACATTTCACAATATTTTATTTATTGCGTTAATGTCAAAACCGGTGTTAACATTACCAAAAGTCGTTCACATGATGATGCGTTGCAGTCGCAGTCCTCTCTGGCATTATTTAAGTAGTTGTGTATGAGGTACAGATCAGAATTTAAGTTATTAACGTTAATCCATGAAAATTTTAATCCGATTTCGGTTCGCTCTCTGAAGGCGCGCGCGCTTCTCCATTTCAAATGTACTACACCGACTGAAACACGGCATGTCTCGATCTGTGACGAAGCAGGCGAGAGCCAATGAGACGTTTGATATCACGGCCGTAAAACATGTCGTAACGCTTCTTGAAGGCGCAATTTTTGAATTTGAATTCATCACCAGCGCGGGATAGATTTGACGTTTGCGGTCGCTGCTGAGAAATGAAGATGAAGATCACTGGATAAAAGGCTGAATTTGGATCTGTTTCTTGCAATTAACGTATGGATTCTAGGATTTGGATTACATCAAGCTAATAAAATGTATGTCTTTTGTGAATGTATCAGTATGTTGTGTTTTATTGGAGAAAATGCTTTTTGTGTAAATATACTAAATACTACAAAATTGTTAAACGATTAAACAAGGTATTGTTAAGGTTAAAAGTGTATTCCTTTTTAACCACAAAGGCTAATCCTCCGAAACGAGTTTGCTGCAGAAGGCAGGAACAGAGCGAAATGTTAATATTTATGAGTAGGCCTATTATATTAATAAATGCGACTATTGATAAGACAGTTGAATGCAAAAGAGTCAAAACATTAATGCCACGATTTATGCATAAATAGTAATACGTACAAATTCCTACGTCGGTAGATTTGTTCATATGTAAATAAATTACGTTTTTGTGCTGCTATACGTGTGAAAAGAAACCTGATTTGAATGTATTATGTTCAGGACAAACGTAATAGCACTGCAATAGATTAGGTTAGGGACCAACGTAATAGCACTGCTTATAAGTTGGCATGTAACGTAATTGCGATTTGCAAAATAGTTTCCTCAGAACGTATTTCATGTGATACACGGTTGGATTTTCTACACGAGTAAACTCAAAAAAAAAAAAACACACAACTCTAGCATTAATGAGACTAGACAATTAAAAGAGGAACATGCACTTATATACAGATGTTAATGAGGTACACACTGAACAGAATGACTAATCAAATGAGTTACTATGACAACAAATGACTAGTGGGAACTAGAACAAAGGAAAGAGGACACTGAATAGAAACAAACTAAAAGTTTGTGAAAATGAAACAGACAAATAACAGAAAATGTGTTTACAATATACAATATTTACATCACTTTTAAAATAACTTTTCCCCAACACTAGTACATTACTATTTATATCACAAGAGTTTACAGTATCAAATTTAGATTGGTAAGCATGTAGCCTACCTTCAATCCAATGACCCATGCGGCAATGCAAGAACAAAATGGCACTAGACTCTTTACGTTGTCTGTTGCATCAAATTCAAGCTTAGTTATTTAGAACAAAGTCTTCTATGAGTAAACTTTTGCTTATTGGTGGTCTTACATTTACTGTTTACTGTAAGACTGTGAATAGTTGGTCTACATGGTCTGAATATAGTTGTTCTTACATTTACTGTAAGTCTGTACATAGTTGGTCTTTCAGGCTGTGAAGTTCTGAAATATAAGTCTGCAGTATTCATTAGAGATCCATATAATCTAAAGAAAACTACCTGCAGTGTAATCGATCTGCTTCCCGCTATAGCTATAACCAAGGGTAATTGTCAATTATGGCTAGTGTGTTTAGACAAAAAACTGATTTGTAGGCTGAATTTAAGGATTAACTATTAACATTTGAGGGAACATGTGGAACTAATTTACAGGTGATATGTCTGTGTTGTGAATAGTTGGGCAGGAAGTTTTGTTTCATATCTAGGATGCTTGGAAGAAACGATAATTTGTCAATTAGGCAGTGCAACATAATTGTATTAAATGCTGAGCTGAACTCATTGAACAGTTTTCTGAGATATACTCCTCGTTGTTGTGGTGACAATGTACCCGGTGAATGGCAGGCACAATGACATTCTTTTAGGTGTGTTGAGACTGTGCCCTGTAAAATTGTATGTTTAATTCAATGTGTTACATGCCATTTCTTTGTAATTAATTGTGAGAGTTTCAGAGTAATTTCAGAGTTTCAATTGTTTCCACAGCAATTTTTAGGTGAGAAAAACACCTGAGAAAATTTGTATTCGCTTGCAAAAACTGCATTCCCTCGTAAAAAAAAAAAAAAAAAAAAAAAACCTTTGTGTTCTTTGCAAGCGAACGCAAAGTTTCTCAGTGGAACGAAAAATATTTTGCAAGTGAAAACAGCGTTTCCTAGGGGAACGCAAACAATTGGCAAGAGAATGCAAATGCATTGACAAATAATGTTTCCTCATATTTGATCCCTTCATCATGTCCCTTCTGTAGCTCTGTAGTTGTGGGAATCGAAATAAAATATTAGCAGATATTAAGTGTACAGTCTACTAATACTCTAGTCTAGTTGACATGTATTTGCAAAGTTACCAACACTGTACATTTTTTAAGTACAATCAACTTGGATGTTTAAGTAATTTCAACTTAAATTACATTAAACTTAAAAAATAGTTGCATCTTGTATAACATAAAACAGTTGGAAATTGCTTAAAGGTGGGGTATGTGATTTGGAAAACGACCGGCAAATTTTGAAAATGCACAATTCAAATGGTCCTACCTTCTTTCCTCCAACACTGGCCCTGACTGGGTCATGCACGCTGGGGCGAGGGGGGTGTGGTATGACCGTTTGATTGACGAACTTACTGTCCAATGATTCCAGGTGGTCTTGGAAATGATTGGACAGTAAGTTCATCAATCAAACGGTCAATCAAACCACACACCCTCTCGCCCCAGCGTGCATGACCCAGTCAGGGCCAGTGTTGGAGAAAAGAAGGTAGGACCATTTGAATTGTGTATTTTCAAAATTTGTCGTTCCACAGATGATTAAATTGCTTAATTTTCATTTCAGTGCTTCTAACTCAGTGGATGTAAGTGGGTTAGGAATAGGATTTCAAGATATTTAGAAAAAAATGGACAAAAAAGAGAATCACATACCCCACCTTTAAGTAAAATAAATGTAAAAATATTCCATCATAACTTATTGATCATATATATTTTTTTAAAGTGTAGCTAGTAGAATGTCTAAAATGGACTGTTAGTGTTACCCATAATAATAAATGGTTTGAGTGAAAAATGGGTAGCAGTTTTTTTACAGTCCTGTTTCATGTAAATGTAAACTGTGATTATGTAAAAAGTGTAATTATTGTAGTAATAACTGAGTAAAAACTAGGAACTAACCCTGAACCAACCCCTAAAACAGTCTTAACCAATGTAGTTACCTTATATTACTTTATTAGGAAAGCACACTGTAAGTACAATAAAATGCAATGAAAAAATGCATTCAGTATTTCATTATTAAACCCTAAAACATTTTTATTATTTTTAACATTTAAAATACATTTTGAATTCCAGATTTTCAAACTGGTCCCAGAATTCCGGATGCCACAACACGCATGTGAAGACATCAGCAGGTTGCTAAGCCAATTCTTTGAGTTTATGCATTCCAGACTGGGAGCTTTTTTAACATTTCACCTCCAGTTTTCCTCCAGTCTAAAAACCAATAATACCATTATTACTCATTCCATATCAATATAATCGGTCTTTAACACCTTTTCAAAACTGACTAAGTTGGACACAATTATCAATTGCATGCAAAGAGAGGGAAATCTGATTTTCCCAGCAATTCATTTTGAAATTGAGTGTTATTTCAGCATTATTGCATGTTGTTGTATATTTAAAGCAATAATTAGTTATATTAGCTCATATATGCACACTAGTGTTACTTTATTCCTTAAAGTGCAGAGTATGTTGGACTGTTGGAACTAGATCTGCCTAGTGGCTTCAGTGCTGGAGTTCCTTCAAGACCGTTTCTTTGCTAGTCTTTCCCCATCCACACTTAAGGTGTATGTGGTGGTCATAGCTGCCTTCTACACACCGTTGGGTGGTGGATCCCTGAGGAAGCACCACCTTTTGACTCGTTTCCTTCGTGGTACCCTGAGGATGAGGCCTATGGGTGAGGTTAGAGTTCCGCATGGGGTCTAACAGTGGTTCTAGAAGGGTTGTCCTTGGCACCCTTCAACCCCTTGGACTCTGCATCTGACAAATGCATCGCTCTAAAGATGGCATCCTTACTGGCGATCATGTCAGAGAAACTGAAGCTCTTTGTCAGTTGCTCCCTCTTGTCTGGAATTTGCTCCAGGTGGGGTTGAAGCTATTCTTCACCTTAAGGCAGATTACGTACCTACTAAGTACCCACTAATGTGGCCTATAGTCCTCCAGCCTTTCATCCTCCTCCTCATGTGTTAGTGGAACAAAGAAGCTACAGTTACCCTTCAGGTTTATGTCCAGAAGACCTCTTGGTTGAGGAAAACTGATCAGTTGCTGGTATGCTTTAGGCCCCCTAAAGGGCTGCCCAACTACCAAACAAAATATAAGCAGGTGGATTGTCGAAGCTATTTAAATGACTTATGTGGCATGCAGTCTGCCTTTGCCTCTTCTGGTCAGAGCACATTCCACACCGAGTATGGCATCACCTAAAGCTTAAGTGACGGGGGTCATCCCTCCAAGAAGTATGTGATGCGGCAGGGTGGTTCTCCCTTCATACCTTTATAAAGTTTTACAGCCTGGACCTGCTGGTTACACCGCAATCTCAAGTCATTGTGCCCTGAGTTGAGCCCAAGTAGCTTCAAACTAGGGCAGGCATTTGTCAGTATGGCGAAGTGGGTATTTTGTTCCCCAAAATGTAGTTATAGGACACACCGTGAGTTCCCTCGGAAGGGAATGTCTAAGGTTACGCATGGTTCTCTGATAAGGGAATGAGATGCTTCGTCCCTTTGCCATACTTACTGCATGCCTGGGAGTGGCTGGCTTCAGTCTATCAGAATTATTCAGACATTATTAAGATATACTTTTATTTTATGTTCTTTATTTTTTATACTTAGATTTATTCAATGTGTGTAAAAAGTGTAAAAAGTTGTGAATGCAATCGAAACACCAGGCATTACGTGACCCCATGATATAGCCTACATTTTTAACAGTAAATTATGAAAATATATTCAGGAGTTGGCAAGTCAACATGAGAATATTTAGACAGTCGGCTCATGGTTGCCTGAAGGAGCAGCAGTGTTCACAGCTGGCCTGGTTTTGAATGCTTCAAATGAATGCATAATGTTCATACCTCTAAGTGATAACCTTTTTAGGATTTTCTAAAATTATTATTATTTTTTTTTTACCACTGTTTATATTGTTATTAAAACAAAATTTGAGTATGAACCTCAACTCACATTCTGCAATGACTCTTTGTGATAAATGAACACACTACCTACTGAAACAAGAAGACAAGGACATTACTTTATTTTTATAACAGCACAGCCATGGAACATGATTTGCAAAAGTCATGGATTCAAAGAAACAACTTTCATGGAGTGTTTATCACCTCATCTTCTTAATGAGCCACAGACTCAATACAAATGAGGACAAAACAGACATTGCCATGTGTTTATCAGTCTTTTCTGTCCTTTGTAATCCACACTGCATGTGTGTTTTTCGAAGCTATCTTGTGGCACGATTAACAGCCCCCTTAATTTCCCTGCATGCAACACATTTGCACAGAAAACTTTTGTTTACAGAAATAAAGTGGATTTATTTTATTTTTTCATTTAGAGGTTAATTAAATGTGGGTACAATGCTCATTTTTGAGTTGATTGTTTTAGCGTAGCTTCGCTACAGGCATTCAGCTACCACACATGCTTCACTTGCCCTCCAGCCACTTTTTCATTTTTTCAGTGCATTACATTCAAACCCATTTAAGATCACTTTCACATACATGGGCTCTTTCAGTTATTGTGAACTGAAGCGCTATTTATAAGTATTTATATATTAAATAACTTTTTGGTAATGTTACATTGTAATGAACAGTTTTGAGCAGTGCTTGTGTGATGGGGTAACATTCAGATGACTATTTATTTACTATTGAAAATATGTTATGTGCATGTGGTATTATTTCTGCATAATTATATTACGTTCAACTTTTACGCCATTTCACGTCATAATGGCAAAATTATACCCAAAAAAAATCTAATTTCATTGTGACAATAAAATTCCTATGCCCATTGTGTCTGTGTATGATGCCAAAGGTTTCTCATTGAAAGCATAAAAGTATTACAAACAGCTCATGTTGCATTTTGCTCTCAAGTATTCCAACAATCCAACACTGTCACTGTACCTTTATTTGCCTTTTATGTGTTTTATATTGTTGAGATGTGGGTAGTTTTAGGGCAGTAGTGGAGTTAGGTGCTCCAAAGATCTATGAAAGTACAAATATTTATACAATTATATCTATACTTTTACAAATGCAAATAAATAAATGTTCCTTGATCTGATGCATAAGACAAACAACTAAATTAAATGGTAACATTTTATTTTAGGGCTCAATTCTCGCTATTAATTAGTTGCTGTTTATTAGTTATTATAAAGCACATATTAATGCCTTCTTCTGCATGACCTTATTCTACATCACTTAATCCTGTCCAATACCTAAACTGTAACAAAACAAAAACTACCTCACTAACTATTAATAAGCAATAAATTTTATTGAGGCAAAAGTTGTAGATAATAGTGAATATGTGTTCTCTTAAGTTTTACCAATGAAATAGAATACCCTGCCCGGTAAAGGGGTTCCCTGTGCTTTAAAAAGGGACGCTGAGGGGTCTTGACCATGTGATGAATAGGGAGTTAGACATAAGACCCCTATACTTTAAGTGAAATCGAAAAACAAACTGATATGATGTAATTTTGAACAAAATCAGGCCAAAAGGAAGTTCGTTTGGAGTTAGTTTTGGGAGTTCTTTGGGAGTTGGAACTTTCTGGAAAAGTTTGCTTCAGCTGGTAAATACCTTTGTACTACCATGGTCCATGGTGATTACATAAAATGTGTGCGGAGGCTCCACCTTCTTTCACGTGGAAAAATCTTGACAATGTCTTTCATGTGTAATATGGTAAAGCTGCTTGATTTTAAGCAATATTTTGTATTGCTATATAAAGTGCTATATACAAAAATGACATGGCTTTACTAGAGTGCCGAATTGCAGAGCTCCTGCAAACAAAGATATACACCGTGCTATGATCAGATGCAGTTTTAAGATTAAGATTCTTATACTTAATTTAAAATGCTCACTTTTTTCTCAATTTTGTTGTGTGTTTATTTTATAATTGAGAGGAAAGCGCACAGCACATATTTACATATTCATCTAACCGTCGCTCTCGGCTGTGGGCGGCGTTGTATGTTTGATAACAGTATATCGCTGGTCACGTATTTCCGAACTTCATTTTACATCCAAAAACTGAGATCGAAATAGATCTTCACCTTGAGTGTATCTGGGCCTATACAATTGGGCTTGACTGGGCTGCAGCGTTCACTTCATATGATATGTTTAGTTATATGACAGCCAGAAATTATTAGCTACATTTTCACTGTCTGGCCAGTGGAAGCGAGGGTTATGAAACAGGCCAGCCGGGGCTAATAGCCTCCGACTGAGAGCTTCGAGGCCATAATCAAATGGAGTAAACTGGTATTTATCAGGCTTTCAGTACACACGACACACTTAAAAAATGCTATCTTAGAATTGCCTTAATGTAGTATTTATTGCCTCAGAATGTTGTTTTAGTATATTACGAGCTGTGGATGAATTCCAGTGAGGAAAAGAAAGTCATGTATATTATAACAACAAACATAAAACACAACAGAACTATATAAAGGCTATTCACAAGAGACTGTTTAAACTAAAGGATTTATACTTTCATTAATTTGATATGCTACTACATATAGGAAGAGAGATGCCAACTAGTTACTTACCTGATGCAGACTAATATACATATAGATGAAGCAGATTGATATCGTCTTGGTCTGGAGAGAGGTTTACGTAAGGTAATGTGAAAATAAGTGGGGGAGCCTGAAATCTGTCCCAATGGTTCTCGCTGCAGTTCCATTTTTAACCATAGAATTACATTATAAAACTGTGGGGTGCAGTAGAGCTAGGGAGGACTCAGGCCCCTCTTATAGTATCATAATACATGCCTGCCGAAGCCATACACTCAATGTTAGTATATCCCACTCAGATTATGACTTAAAATAATCTAGAATATACGAAGAATATTTGTTGCAGAATGCTTAACACATTTACTATTTATTATTAATTCGATTTATATAGAGGTCTATGTTTTGGATGAATATGTTGGGTCTCAGACGAGCTGTGAATGAAAATTCACATTTAATTCCTTTATAAAGAATGATCATTTATATTGATTCTCCACTAAATTAAGTGATCTGAAGAGTTTTGAGCATTCCTACAGGCCATATATATATATATATATATATATATATATATATATATAAAATAGCAATAATAATAATATATAGCAGAAATATCACCAACATAATTAAAATATACTCATTTAATGATTTATTGTTTATTATATATATATATATATATATATATATATATATATATATATATATATATATATATATATATATATATATATATATATATATATATATATATATGACATAAAGTGAGTTATCACACAAGCAAGAGTGAAATTAATTGTAACATATATCAAATGTGACATTAAATGTATACAACAGTCAATAAACAAGTTACTTTCATAGTGTAACATTCACCAGCTGGAGTGTTCTTGAGAGCCACCAGAGGTTCTCTTACGAGAGTTTCTCTCGTACTGCGTAATATCTTACGCTATGGGAAAACTCTTTTTCACGAGATATTGAAGCCAAAAATTATCCTTAATTTTTTATTAATGTAAAACGCTTTGCGGCAGCAAGCAGACATAGGCGAGACAGCTCACGCGCCTATTGGCTGCCGTGCGGCAAAAGCAGCAGCCTATCGAGAGAGGCTCTGCGTGATGTCACGACGAATGGGGGCCTTTCGCGCCCATATCGTCACGTACCGCCAGAAAGGGCGTGGTCTCGCCCTATAAATAGGCTCGATAGCTGCTCTTACGTTGATTTTCATCTCTTCAGCGAAGCCTCCCGCATCGCTGGATCCAGAGTGAGAAGCCGCGCAGTCGACCTGTAGCCTTCAGCGGGACGTGTCATCAAGTCTGGAGTCGCTGGCCTCGCCGCTTTCAGCCGCCGTACCTTCTGCGCTTTCCGGCGTACATATCCTTTCCTCTGCTTACAGTGTGTGTGTTGCATTATTTGTCTTTTTTTCCCACCTCTCTAAAAGAGCGGCGTCTTTTTAAAGATGCCTTCCTGTGGTTTTTGCCGAGCCCCACTCAGCGATGAGGACCGCCATGTCATCTGCGTGTCCTGCCTGGGTGAGGATCACACGGCCATCGCGCTCGCTGACGGCGGATGCCATCATTGTGAACGCTTGCCTATGGTGACTCTGCGGACTCGCCTAGCTTCGTTCTCCGAGCCCGCATCCCAGCCCGCCGTGATGCCGCGCCGCAAGAAGCGCCGCGCCCAGCGCGCGGCCGAGCTATCTCCAGCCCGCCAAAGCTCGCCGGTTCGCCCGCCAGCTTCGCCGGCTTCGCTCGAGTCGCTCCCGGACGGACAGCGGCCGCCGTCTGCCGTCGCATCCTCCATCGAGTTGGACGATAACACTGAGGCATGTTCTCTCTTGGCTTCGGATAGCGAGGATTGGGCGAGCTCCGTGGACCTCCCCTCCGCTAACGTTTCCCGCCAACCCTCTGGGAAGAGAGCCGGCATTGAGGCTGAGCTGATGCGTCTGCTCACCCAGGCCGTGGAAAGCATCGGCCTCGATTGGGAGGCGCCCACGCTACCGCTGCGCAACAGATTGGACAGACGCTTTCTCGGGAAAGACGAGGCTCCGTCAAAGTCTAGGCCCGCGCCCTTCCTCCCGGAACTTCACAAGGAGGTTGCAAAGTCGTGGAAGGCCCCCTTTCTGCCAGGAAGCGTACCTCTACCTCCGCGGCATTCTCCGCTGTCGACGGTGCGGGAGATAGAGGATACTTCACCATTCCACAGGTGGAGACGGCTGTTGCGTCACATCTCTGCCCGCCCTCTGCTGGATGGCGTGTTCAGACAACGCTCCCGTCCGAAGCCTGTCGGGTGACATCATCGCTGCACGGACGCGCTTACACCGCAGCCGGGCAAGCAGTTTCAGCGCTGCACACGATGTCTATTCTGCAGATCTACCAGGCAGACCTTCTCCTCAAGCTGGACGAGGAGGGACCTAGCGCTATCTGCGTAGAGGACCTGAGAAGCGCTACAGACCTCGCTCTACGCGCTTCTAAAGCCGCTGCACAGGCCATGGTGCGCAATATGGCCTCTCTCGCCGTCGCCGAGAGACACTTATGGTTGACGCTGTCTGAGATGACGGAAGCAGAGCGCTCTGTGTTCCTCGACGCGCCCATTTCCCCAGCGGGCCTTTTCGGATCTGCCGTCAAGGACTTTGCGGACAGATTTGTTGAGGTGCAGAAGACTTCTCAGGCTATGAAGCACTTCCTGCCGAAACGCTCGAGCTCCGCTACAGGTCGCACCAAGCCGCCTGCTCGCAGCTCTCAGCCCCAGCCTGCACCGCCCGCCGCCGCCGCCTCACAGCGCCGCCAGGCCCGAAATCAGAGACCGCGGTCTCGCTCCGCCGGACGCCGCCCCCCTCACCGCGGGCCCCGGCCGAGGATTGAGATCAAGCCCGAGGCCTCAAAGTCTTCCTAGCCACTCTAGGAAAGCGACGGTGTTCAGATCCCGCTGCGGCCGGATTTCCACCAAAACTTCTCGCTCGTTCAGTTCCATGCGTTGTGACTGTCCCAGTGTATTTTGCAGTGAAGCAGCCGGTGTCTCAGCCCGCTTCCCTGCACACAAAAGCCGTTTTCATGGCTACGCAGATAAATCCAATAAAGAGTGTATTTTCTGGTGTTCCGACCTCGGCCGATGGTGTTATGAGTGTTGTAAGAATGCCCACGTCCCAGTGCCCATTCCCACACCCAGACACAGCCCGCCACGGTGCAGGGCTCGCACAAATAAAATCGACTCCGGGTCGATTGTGCAAACAATGTAGTGAACGCGCCCATATCCCAATGCCCACTTACGCTACACGCTGCGTGTCCCTCGGTTTCTGTAAAAACGAAACCAACACACATTCAGTCTGCCCCAAACGACAGTGTTTTCAGTGCAGCAAATGTGCCCGCAGCCCCGTGCCCACATTTCCTCACAGACACGCCGAATCCCACGGGATTCGCCCCGCTCGCTGTCTCGGCGCCACCCGCCTTAGAGGAGCTGAGCGCGGCCAGGCTGCCCGCTGTGATCAGCGCGCCCCCCGCCTCGAACGCTGTAAACACGGCGCTGTGTTCCCAGCACACAGGAACTCTCGTGCCGCCGCTTTCCCGCGGCCAGAGCCCAGATTTCATTCTACCCCTAGCTATTCGCGCGGATGCGTGGTCAAGGCTTCCCGGGGTATCAGAGTGGGTGCTGAACACTATAAAGAGAGGCTATTCGCTACAATTCGCTCGACGCCCTCGCCGTTACACGGCGCGCGTCGAAACTACGGTGAAAAGCGAAGTATCTCATCTACTTCGAGCCGAGATAGCGAAACTACTGAGGAAAGGGGTTATAGAACCTTTATCTCAGGCTCAGAGCGAAGGGGGCTTATACAGCAGATATTTTCTGGTACCGAAAAAAGATGGTGGGCTCAGACCCATTCTAGATCTGCGACTGCTGAACAGAACGCTCGTGAAGCGCCAGTTCAGAATGCTTACGACCAGGAAAATCCTCGCGCAAGTGCGCCAAGGAGACTGGTTCATGTCAATAGATCTGAAAGACGCCTATTTTCAAATACAAATAGCGTCCCATCACAGGCGATTCTTGAGATTCGCCTTCGAGGGCCAGGCATATCAATACACAGTCCTGCCGTTCAGCCTGTCCCTAGCACCCCGTACGTTCACGAAGTGCATGGACGCGGCACTCGCCCCCCTGAGACTTCGGTGCTTGCGAGTTTTGAACTACTTGGACGATTGGCTGATTCTAGCTCGTTCACGAACGGAGCTCATAGAACACAGGGCCGGATTACTCTAGCACCTCGAGGAGCTGGGCCTTACAGTCAATTGGGCGAAAAGCTCACTGCTCCCCAGTCGGAGAATTTTCTTTCTGGGAACAGTGTTGGACTCGCTATCCATGACGGCACGCCTGTCACCGGAGCGCGGATTGAATATTCAGCACGTCGCGAAATCCTTCCGCCACGGCTCTATAGTCCCGCTCAGAAGGTTTCAGAAAATGCTGGGTCTGATGGCCTCAGCAGCTTCCGTACTCCAGTTGGGCCTGCTCCGCATGCGCCCACTGCAGCTATGGCTAAAAGCACGAGTTCCCCCCAGGGCGTGGACCGCAGGTCTATTTCGCCTCAGGGTCGACCTTCAGTGCATTTCGGCTCTGAAACCATGGGAAGTAACCGACTGGTATCAGTCAGGTGTGAGTCTGGGGATCCCCTCGAGTGTGAAGGTGGTGTCTACGGACGCCTCCACATCGGGGAGGGGAGCGCTGCTCGAGAGCAGACCGCTAGCTGGCCTATGGTCAGTACGGGAGAAGCTCCTTCACATAAACTGCTCGGAATTAATAGCAATCGACAAAGCGCTACGGCGCTTCTGTCCCCAGATAAAAGGCCACCACGTATTGGTCTGGTCGGACAACATGTCAGTGGTGGCGTACATAAATCGCCAGGGCGGCGTCAGGTCCCGAAACCTTCACAGGCTGACGGAACGCCTCCTGGTCTGGGCTCAGCACAACCTGCTCTCGCTGAGAGCGGCGCACGTGCCTGGTCACCTAAATATGGGACCAGACAGGCTGTCCAGTAACAACGTCCCAGCAGGAGAATGGTCTCTGCACCCGCAGACGATCCAGCTGCTGTGGGAAACTTTTGGCAAAGCGCAGGTGGACCTGTTCGCGTCCCAAGAAAACGCTCACTGCCCGAGATTCTTCTCGAAAAAAGCCGGGACGCGCTGGCCCATGTTTGGCCCCGCCGCCCCCTATATGCTTTTCCCCTGTCTCACTCCTGCCTCATTTGTTGGAGCGAATCAGGAGGGAGGGATGCCCAGTGCTACTCATAGCTCCGCTCTGGACAAACCAGTCGTGGTTCCCTGTCCTGATGCAGCTGACCAGCGCTGCCCCATGGCCTTTACCATTGAGGAGAGATCTCCTCTCTCAGGCGGAAGGCTCGATTTAGCATCCTCGCCCGGATTTGTGGTCCCTGCACGCATGGGCCATCAACGGGTACCCGCTGACCTCCCAGAGGGAGTGTTAAACACGATCGCGCAGGCTAGAGCCCCGTCTACCAGACGGCTCTACTCCTCGAAGTGGTCTGTGTTATCTGCTTGGTGTCAAGCGCAGGGCTTTTCACCTGTAGACTGCGGGGTTACGGAAGTGCTTTCCTTCCTTCAGGAGCTACTGGATAAGGGCAGGACCCCTTCCACGCTCAAAGTATACGTGGCAGCCATAGCAACGTTTGCAAAACCGGTGTCTGGCCAGTGACTGGGAAAGAACGACTTAGTCGTGCGTTTCCTTAGAGGAGCTCGGAGGCTAAACCCTCCCAGGCCCCCTTCAGTCCCGACATGGGACCTTTCCACGGTCTTGGAGGCCATGAAAGGTGCCCCATTCGAGCCAATCCAGTCGTCAGACATGAAACACTTGTCTTTCAAGACAGCGTTTCTTATGGCTCTCGCTTCAGTGAAGCGCGTAGGGGACTTGCAAGCGCTTTCAGTAAGCTCGTCATGCATGGAGTTTGGACCTAATGACTCAAAGGTCATACTCAAACCGAAGCACGGCTACGTGCCAAAATCCCTCAACACACCGTTCAGGGCCCAGGTGATTTCCCTGTCTGCCCTTCCGGTTTTCAATGAGGAGAAGGACGCGAGTCTCCTTTGCCCTGTCAGGGCACTAAGGGCTTATGTGTCCCGCTCGTCTGGTTTCAGACAGACTGAGCAGCTTTTCGTTTCATTTGGTGGCCGTGCTAAGGGACTTGCCGCTTCGAAACAGAGCCTATCCAGATGGATAGTCGGTGTCATAGCGCTGGCTTACACTTCTAAGGGCCTACAGTGCCCTTTGGGTGTTAGAGCGCACTCCACAAGAGGCATGGCCTCCTCGTGGGCATGGTCTAGCGGGGTTACCCTGCAAGATATTTGTATGGCCGCGGGCTGGGCCTCGCCGTCTACATTTATAAAATACTACAACCTGGAGGTTCCCGCCTTACATGCTAAGCTTTTGGCAGTATAAAATTCAGTGCTATCTGCCCGCTGTGCGGCTCGGATACTGAGTTTGACCTGCGTATTGCTCACTGACCGGTACAGCAGCTCATTAAAATATTGACACACATGTGGCCACCCAGTTCAGGCTGAATGTTTACCCTGACGGTATGGTCTATTTGTCACATGATTAGCTCCTTTCGGATGCTATTTTACAGGGAATGATGCTTCTAGCCTCTCTTCCCTCACTCTCTGTGAGTTTATGGTGATTATGCACTATATGCGCCCCGGGCTTCGGCCCCTGGGACTTTGGTGTTGGATCCCTACCAGCACGGCGTGTTGCATTGTGTTCCCCATAGCAATAACAAAAACGTAAAACTCTGAAGACGATGACATCACACATGTGTATTACGCATTCAGTCTATAGTGTTTCATCGTTTATTGCCAGGCAGCAAAATACAGCGTTTTAAGTCGTTTTCGCAGATCTGTGTGAATGGGGATTGTTTTGATAGTGGTGTTCAGGCCCGCCGACAGGGGGGGACAAACGGGTCTGTTGTCTCGGGCCCAGGGTAGGGGGGGCCCAGAACTGGGCCCTCATTAATGTATAGAATAATTGTTAAAAAATAAATAAAATAGGCATATTTGTGGAAAAAATATCTAATATTTGAGTTACATAAAAGCTTTTTATTTGTTTTCTTCCTAATTGTCCTTGAAATAGTGGTTAAGAACCCCCACCCCCACCCCCAAAACAAAAATGGTTTGGCCACTGATCAAAATTTGATGTTGTCATTTGATTTGAAGTTCAGTAGGCTAACGTTACGCTCAAAATGTCCGGTCAGCACAATTAAGTCGCTCAGAAAAGAAAAGAAAAGAAAAGAAAAGAGAAGAAGAAAATATATAGGCCTTCGAGATGTCCTAAAAATATATTTTAAAAAAGGTGGTGACGAACTAACGTTAGTAAAGTCAACATAGATAGAGCAAGGTAAGAAACAGCACAGCCAATGTTCATGAGTGTTGTCAAAGACCCGATAATTTGGTACCAAGTCGGTACTCATTTTTTAAAAAAACTTTACGCCACGGTTTTCTCAAACCCGGTACTTGATGCGTGTGCATGCCCGAAGCGCGTGCAGTTGCGTCCTCTTCTTAAAAGTGCGGAGACATGGCGACTGGCTGTGTTGCTGATGTGGTGGCTGTAAATCCACTTGTCGATAAGAAAGGAGGAAAGAGCCACATATGGAAATATTTTGGAAATTGGATATTTTTACAGGCGCGCCTAAGTTCATTGTTGCATACAGGGCCGGCTTTGCCGACAGGCGACACAGGCGGCCGCCTGGGGCGCCATCTGCTGGACGGGGCGCAAAATTGCAGATATTTAAAAAAAAAAAAATAATATTAATTGTATGTATCGTATTATGAAAGCTGCGCACACGCTGTACACTTTTACTGTGCACTGTCCACACACTGCTTGTATTTGTCCATTTCTTTTACTAGATTATACAATCCTAAAAAATCGACTGAGTCACTCTGACAGGCAGCTGTCAAACTCACGCGCGTTGCTCAGCAACCGGGAGTGGCGCGAAAAAATCTGACTGACAGCTGGTTTTAGCGCTGTAAATGCGATTTAAAGCCCCCCTTGCCGGTTGTAGTATAAATGATCAGAAATTATATGATATTTTATTATGAAAAGAACACCCAAGCCATCGGGATCGGCTTTCAGAAAACGACGGAAGGAGGAGGAAGAAAAAAAGTCCCAAAGCAGAGGTATGTATTAGACTATATCATCAAGCTCACAGCCAGTAGTTAAATTGGGCCGGGGCACTCCGGGGCTCAGCCGGGGCTCTCCGCCCGGGGCTTTTCCCAAGGGAGAGCCCGCCCACTTAATATATAATAAAGAAGAGGACGACCAACAACTTTTTACAGCTTAAGGCGAGACACGGCAGGCAAAAACATCGGGGTTTTTTTCACTGGTCAATTTTGAGATTTTGGGATAGGCTATTTGTCTTAAATAACACGTCTTCTTTCAGACTTGTGGTGAAAAAAAAGTCTGAACTACACATTCAGGTCTTTATTTTACTACACTTTGTCTGTTTGCGTCTGTAAATTTCTCATAAATTCTTCAAGAGTTGTCATTTTAAATCCTCCCGCTGCTCCGCGATCTGCACCCTGTCACCACACACACCGTTAGAAAGCTCTCTCTCTCTCTCCTGTACAACGCTGTCGGATCCAAATATGGTCATTTCTTTTTTACTAGCAACCAATCCTGAAAGTAAAAGGGGGGATTTAACTCTAAATGCGCAATCTCATTGGCTGATGATGCTAAATATTTAAAGCCTGTTTTCTCAAAATGACTTTTCTCTCAAACTAATGTCTGAAATTAGTGCATATTTCATTAGATAATGCCTAATTTGCATATTTAAACATTAAATTACAGAAAACTTGTAATATATTTTTTTCTCATCTTAATGTAGGTAATCAACTGGGAAAGTTTCATGGTGATATCTGCTAGTTAAAAAAAATAACCCTATTCACCTGTAGTGTCTCGCCTTAACAGTAAATAAAATGCATTATTATTATTATTATATCAATTTACCAAAGGAACTTTTTGTGGTAAGCTATGAGCTAACAGCAACAACATGCTGTGTTACAGCTGTTGATCTCAACACGCACAGTTCCTTGCTAGATGTTTAAATACACAATACAGTATCTCGCAACTTTTTCCAAATAAATTTACTTTTGAATCGTGTCCAGATGCAATGAGACAATATCTGCAGCCACGACAGACGTCGGTTGACGCTGCAGCACTGTCTACACCTGCTGGACCTCACGGTGAACAATGTAAGCTTTTTTTCTGATTTGGAGTTTCAATTATTAATAAGAAGGCATACAAATATGAATTTAATATTATATCAGAAGAAAGCTATGTTACAAGTGGGTGTGTAGCAAAATTTCGACTTCATCCGACACATCGGGGAGTGAGAATTGCTTATCACACTGTCTAACACACAGCATGACATTTTACGCCAGTCTCTGTTTCTTGTTTACGCTGCAGCATCTATCCAGCCATCATGCAGCAGCAGCACATTTACTGAGCTACAATCACAGCATCAAGAACCAGGTGAGTCGGCTACTTGTTAGGCTATTTGTAACCTACAGTAGAAACAGTCTTTTTCAAATTAAAAAAATGCTGTAAAAATGTTGTAAATTTGCATAAAATGATGGACATTAGTTTGTGTGTTCATACTAAATTAACATTCATTGGCATTCATAATGGCATTTTCATCAATAGTTTGGCATAGTAACTACAACTCTATTACTTGAATAAGACATTATCGTGGGTTAAATTTTCCATGTAACCCTACTGAGTTTACTCATTATAGGACACAGTGAACACCTGAAAACCTAGGTCTTGTATTTGAAGTAAAATCATCACTATTGCATCTACAGATATTTTTAAAGTTGCTCTATGTTTGTGTGTTTAATTTTCTCACAGAAGAAGGACCCAGCACCAGCAGACTCAGTGCTCCAATACAACAGCCTGAAGACACATCATCAGCTTCAAGAGATGTTTGTAAACCTGTACAAGCTGGCCCTGTGGATCCTGCTGACTGGCCACACCAGTTGACTGATGCAGTGAGAACTGAATTAGTTAGTCGAGGACCTTATGAAGTAAAACCAGATTTCACATTCCCTAAAAGTGAGGATGGAAGAAGTTTCCATGACCACTATGTCCACAGGCAGTTAGTGAATGGGGAGAAAATTAAGAGAACGTGGCTGATGTATTCGCCCAAAAGGGATAGTTTATACTGTTTCTGTTGCAAGCTCTTCTCCCAGAAAGCATTTAAATTAAGTAGGGATGGGTTTCAATACTGGAAAAACTGTAGTGATACTCTAAAAATGCATGAGAATAGTCCAGATCACACCAAGAACATGGGATTGTGGAAGGAGCTAGAGAGCCGCATAAGAACAGGCCAAACAATAGACGGAAATGGCAAATAGACGGAAATGACAAAGTGGAAATGGCACTGATAAATGCAGAAAGAAAACGGTGGCGTGAAGTGCTTACCAGGTTGGTCGCCATCATCCAGTCATTGGCTGAGCGCAACATTGCTCTCAGGGGGACCACTGACAAATTAAATGCACCTAACAATGGCAACTTCCTGAAGGAAGTGGAGCTCATGGCTCAGTTTGATCCTGTCTTAAAGGAGCACGTTGCCAAGGTGGAAGGAGGAGCGAACCATACATCATACCTCGGGAAAAATATCCAAAATGAAATCATTGACTGTATCAGTGAAAGGATTGTGGAGTCCATTGTGTCTGAAATCATACAGTCAAAATATTTTTCAATCATTTTAGACTGCACTCCAGATTTGAGCCACAAAGAGCAGTTGTCAGTGATTCTGAGAATTGTTTCAATTGAAGGCATTCCACAAATAAAAGAGCACTTCCTGGGGTTCCTTGAGGCAGAAGAAACAACTGGAGAAGGCCTTTCAGCCCTAATTTTAGGGAGACTTCAAGAGTTACGCATCCCATTTGAAGACTGCAGGGGGCAGTCATATGATAATGGTGCAAACATGAAGGGGAAGAAGGCAGGTGTTCAAGCAAGACTACAGCAAATAAACCCCCGCGCACTATTTGTGCCATGCGGAGCACACACTGTTAATTTAGTTGTCTCAGATGCAGCAAAGAGCTCTGCAGATGCAACTGGCTACTTTGGCTACCTGCAAAAACTGTTCACTTTGTTTTCTGCTTCCACTAAAAGGTGGTCCATTCTCCAAAAGCACGTGAAAACAACACTGAAGTCCTGGGCAGATACACGATGGGAGAGCCGAATTAACAGTGTGGCGGCTGTAAGGTTTCAGGCTGCCAAAGTTAGAGATGCCCTCATTGAGGTGAGAGACAGCACAGCAGACTCAGTCATAAAAGTAGAAGCACAGTCTCTAGCTGAAGAAGTTGGTTCATACCGCTTCTGCATTTGCACTGTTGTCTGGTATGACATTCTAATAAAAGTCCAGAATGTCAATAAACTGCTGCAGTCTCCAACCATGCACTTGGATGTTGCTGTGGACCTCCTGAAAAAAGCTGAGGTCTCCCTTGCCAGTTACAGAAGCACTGGTTTTGCTGATGCACAATCCTCTGCAAAAGAATTGTGTGAGGAGATGAATGTAGTTGCTGCCCTAAAGCAGAAGAGGCTCAGAGTGACCAAAAGGCAGTTTTCCTACGAGGCTCCCGATGAGCAGCTTAGTGATGCACTGAAGAGAATGGAAGTTTCTTTTTTCAATGCAGTTGTTGATGTGTGCATTTCATCTCTAAGAGAGAGAACAGTAATGATGGGTGACATTGCTAACAAGTTTAGTGTTCTCACAAACTTCCCTGATCTCCCAGCAGATGAGCTTGTGAAGCAAGCTAAAGAACTGACCCACACCTTGACCTTTGGAGATACATCAGACTTGGATGCGGAAGAACTAATTGTGGAGATGCAATATTTTCCAACTTGGCCGAAACCCAAAATGACAACGCTTGAACTGCTGGTGTTTCTTGAGGAGAAAAACCTTAAGGAAGCATATCCCAATCTATGGATAGCACTGAGAATTGCCGTCACCACTCCAGTGACTGTGGCATCTGCTGAGAGAAGCTTCTCCAAACTCAAGCTAATAAAAACATATTTGCGATCCACAATGTCTCAGGAACGTCTCAGTGGACTGGCATTAATAAGCATCAATCAGGAAGTGTCAAAACAAATTTCATTTGATGAAACCATACATGCCTTTGCTGCTAGGAAGTCCAGACGAGTTAAGTTTTGAATGACATTGGAAAGTGTTTGAGATTATCTCTTTGTGTAAATAGCCCACAATCTTTTCTAACTTTGCCAAACCTAAAATGAAAACACTATAACTGCTTTTCTTTGAGGTGTGATCTTTATGTTTCTCTATTGTTTTCTACTGTATCCTGCATCCTTCAGGTTGTTACTTTTAAATAGTAGTTGTGTGAACATTTAAAATAAAAAATGACTAAGTACGGAATAACTGTGGAGTTGCTTTTTCGTCGGTGTGTGTGTGGGGGTGGGGAGGTGGGGGGGGGGTCGATGGGAAATCGGGGGGGGCGGGGGAGGGCACTCTCGCCTTGGGCACCAAATAACCTAGAGCCGGCCCTGGTTGCATAGCAACGACAGACGCCACGGTGAACAGATAATGGGCCAGATCCGAGTCTATTTTTGCTGCGCTGCTCATGCGTAATTAAAAGTTAAAGCACAATTTTGATGGACAAAAAATAAATATGATTTCACACAAAAAGTGCCCAAAATGCACAGATTTTGCATGTCTAGTGTGTTTTAACAAGAACTACAGTAGGCTATGTCAGAAAAGAAAATGAAGACATTTATTGAAAATGTACCCATTTATTCAGTTTGAGTAAAAGTATATGGTGTTTTATCAAAAAAAAAAAACTTGGAAGTCTGCTGTAAAGTGGAAGAGCAGAGGAGGGGAGAGGAACAGGAGAGGAAGAGCAGAGGAGGGGAGAAGAGAGGAAGAGCAAGGGAAAAGGAGAGATCTGGGTGGGTGTGTGGGGGGGGGGGGGGCATTATCTCTAAGATTATCTTGTCCAGGGCCCAGGCAAGACTGTCAGCTGGCCTGGTGGTGTTATCTAAAAACGTATCTGTTTAAAGCATATCATTGTACAGTACATACAGCACAAACTGTCACAAATGTAAAGGCTTTGTAGTGGAAACACACATGCCGAAGATGAATAAACAGGAACTTTACTAATAGACTCATAAATGACAACAACTCCTTAAAAGTATAAACGTTAGGAGAACCGACAATAGAATGAACATAAGAGGGGATATATACATAGAGTAAGGGTATGTTTACATCACAACAGCACAAACATTCTTTGTTTGTTTATGTTCATTCTGTTGTCGGTTTTCGTTACGTTTATACTTTTAAGGAGCTATTGTCCTTCTTGAGTATTAGTAAAGTCAGTTCCTGTTTATTTATCTTCGTCATGAGTGCTTCCACTACAAAGCCTTTACGTTTGTGACAGTTTGTGCTGAGTACAGTGTAAGCAGACTTTAGCCATGAAAATTACACAGTAAAACATAGCAGAAATAAGCACAAATGTCAGGGCATTTCAAAACACATCCAGGGCCCAGAAAACACTTCAGACCCAAGAGGGTTACATTTTAAAATCTGACATAAGAGGACACAGATATGACAATACATTTAAAAATACTGTTCATCTCTGGCTTTATTGCTCAGCTTTATTTCAAGGTTTTGATCTTCTCTCAACTGAGAGATGCACATCCAGTATTGTATTGTATTATAATGCCTATTTTATATTACGCTAAACTTTGTTCTAGAAACATCAAAGCATATTTAAATGTTTGTGTTTTTTGTGCTACTCCATAATGATGTTCTAGATGAGGTCATTTGTAGCGTAGTGTATTAGCCACGAACGAAGCCAATCAAATGAGCACAACACCACATTTCAAAGGGGACATTTAATATTCAACAGTATTATTGATCTGCCTTACTTCAGGTGGACGATGACACAAATTTCTTCTAGACCATGTTGTATTATTTTCATGTTATCACTGTGAAGCTGCTTTGATACAGTCCGTAATGTAAAAAGAGCTATATAAATAAAGGTGACTTGACCTGACTTGACTTGAGGCCACAGAGATCCCCCCCACCGAACCATTAGCGAGTCATGGCTGAAGAAGATGCCTTCCCCCCATGCCTAATCTCAAAGCAGGTTTGTAAGGACAGCGCTGATCAATGAAGAATACTTATTTGTTCCACAAACCTAAAACCCCCTTAAGACCAAATGGCTAAAAGACACCTTTGTGACCTTAATGCATATATCCACAGTCATATCAGGAAACTGAGACTAGTAGAGACTGGCCCAATGCCCAAATCAACACAGACATCCTCCAGGACACCTTCTCTGTCCAGCTGCAAATTCCAGAGACTCTCTCTCAAACCAACCGAGACTTCAAAGAACTGACTCGTGGTTTTGAACAAACAATGGTCTCCAAATTGCTGTGAATAAGCTGAATTAATCACCAGTATTTGCCTTAGACATACCTTCAGTACCATGATTTTTATAACCTGAATTCTTTCTGTGTGTAAACAGTTAGTAAAAAAAACTATTTTGCACTAGGTACAAAAAATACTTCCTCTCAGCGCCTTTTGGACAAAAATGTCCTCATTGAAACCAATTAAAACTGCAATTTTTAATCCCAGGGCCATTTAACTATACAATTATGTCATCTTTGTTACGAGGCTTTCATTCTGTTGGCAATGCTTGAAATTTTTTTTTTTTTTTTAATTTTTACCAGATGGTGCCTTTTTTCAAGTTTGGCCTATAAAGCAAATAATTTCCTTATTCCTGTTTTCTGCTTCGGGCATATTATAGAGCCAATTGGATAAATTATGCAACAATAATTGTGTGGGTGTGTTGGTATGGATGTCAGAGTGTGGTTGGTATGTGTGTTATAAAAAAAAAATATGTGTGTGTGAGCATGTGTGTGTTTGTAATATTGAGAGAGAAAAACTCAACTGCAAATAACAAATCCAATCACTGTGTGCACCAGTGGACTTTTGCTGGCATCCAATGGGGAAAATCTGTTACTGCACCCAAAATATATATTTTATATATAATAATTATTCATAAATAATTTTAAAGTCAAGTCACCCTCATTTATAAAGCACTTTTAACAGTATGGATTGTTTCAAAGCAGCTTTACAGTTATAATAGAAATTACCGTAACAAATTGTTTAGGCTTTACCACAGCTCTAGGATAAAGTTATTGTCCAGCTAAAGTTAGTTTTGATTGATTCACTTCCGTTGCGAAGATCATTAGTTATTAACTTAGGGACAGCTAACACGACACTGTTCTAACAGAAAAAACACTTAACGCGCTGCGGCCGCCCTTCTACACACAACAGTGCCTGGAGGTTTATGTTCCATAAACATAAACCTATATAACTTTTTGGGGGATTTACTTATTATTTTTAATTAAGTAAATTATATATTAAATATATATAATTTGAAAATGAGACCAAACATAAGTCTGTGCTCCCAAGCTTCAAATTTTTATGACAGTTTTTGACACGGACATTTTTGTCCTCTATGCAACAATGTGTCACTTTTTTTAATTGATGTACAACGGACTAAGGTTGAATTGCTGGTCTATTGATTCTCTCACATTTGGGACTCCATTCATACACTAGATTACTGTAATGCTTTATTAGCTGGTTGTCCTGCATCCTCAATAAACAAGCTACAGTTAGTGCAAAATGCAGCCGCTAGAGTTCTTACTAGATCAAGAAAATATGATCATATAACACCAATTTTATCATCTCTACACTGGTTACCTATTAAGTTCCGCATCAATTATAAAGTATTACTAATGACCAAGCGTGCCGCACAAGCCCTCAAAAGTGAAGCCAAAACGTCTCGATCGCCCCCCGGTGACCGGTCCTAGTATAGCTCATAAGCCCCGCCTCCCCATGTTATTCAATGGGACGTGAGACCAACTAAATAATTAAATTACACTTCACATATCTTTTTTCTAAAGATAGTTTCTGTTATTTACTGTAGTTTCTATCACGTTGATGTAATTTCTCATGTTTGTTTTTAAAATAAGTTAGTTTTTAGTTAGTTATTTGATGCTATAAAAACGGTGCTGTGACATCATGATTGACAGCTTTGATTGACAGGTTCTCTGTGCGAGGTAGTCACTGAAACACCAACGGACTTTTTTTCATAATGTTTACTATGTGGTTAGAAGTTGTATTTACCTTATTTTAACGAGGTACTGCAATCAGCAGACATCATTGGAGAGGAACGGAGCTGACAGAGGCCACTTAAGAAAAGTGCAGGGCGTGTGCTTGCGATTGATTCAATGCGAGTGGGGGCAGGGCCTTGATTTCGCGGCTTTACTTCCTGCTCACGACTGCGCATGACTAGTCCCGAAAACGCAACTGTGCAGACTCAAGTTCCAATATGTCAGCGCCATATCGGGACTCTGGCGGCTTCAGTTCCCTCCAATGGAAAAGATCGAAGGGGCGTCGTCCATCTTTTTTTACAGTCTATGCAAATGACCTATAACGCTCTAAATGGTTTAGCTCCTGTGTATTTAACAGACCTTCTATCGCCCTACAATCCATCGCGCTCTTTAAGATCACTAAATTCGAGGCTTCTGGTCATTCCTAGGATATCTAAGTCTACTAAAGGAGGGAGGGCGTTCTCACATTTAGCTCCTAAACTCTGGAATAGCCTTCCTGATATTGTTCGAGACTCAGACTCGCTGTCCCAGTTTAAAACTAGATTAAAGACGCATCTCTTTAACCAAGCATTCGCTTAATGCTGACCTTTTATACTACTTCTGAATCAGTTCGAATGCATTAACATTATGAACATCAGCTATGCTAATTATTTCCCATCTGTCTTTCTGCTGTTATCTCGGGACGCTAGTCCCGAGGTAAATAGCGTTCGTCAGCTCCATTTTGTATCCAGCCTCTCACGGAGACTTCAGATGCCCCAACACCTGTGATGTATCCAGCCTCTCACGGAGACTTCAGATGCCCCAACACCTGTGATGTATCCAGCCTCTCACGGAGACTTCAGATGCCCCAACACCTGTGATGAGACGACTAAACGCCTGTGGAGAGACGACTCGACGCCTGCATTTCTGAAATGCACTTTCTGTAAAGCTGCTTTGAGACAATGTGTATTGTGAAAAGCGCTATACAAATAAATTTGAATTGAATTCATCCTTTGAAATATCACATTTCCGTCAATGTATGAATGTGTGTGTGTGTGTGTGTGTGTGTGTGTGTGTGTGTGTGTGTGTGTGTGTGTGTGTGTGTGTTTCGTTTGATTAGTTTGTGTGTATTAGAGTATATTGCTGTGTGCTTACAAGTTACTGCCTTAAACTGTTCAATTTGGTTACCTTGCTCATAATCAGTGATCATAATTTTATGATATTATTACCATTGGCCACATAGTTTTATTCTGTCCAATACTCTAATCTCAATTTATCAGTGGATGAATAGTTGATAAAATGTAAAATATTATTTCTGAATCATTTACATATTAATTTGGGTTTTATTCACTGTAATTCAATCACCTTTGAGTTAGTTTGATCAGAATGCCCTTACAGTAAGTAGAACCCAAACATAAACTCAAGCCCAAGGGCCCCCGGCCCCCTCAGTCCTGCCCTGGAGAGAACTATTTGAGAAGTATTTTAGCACTGAAATTACTCTCCAAATCGCAAAATTGGTTTAATGAATGTACAGATATGTTATATGTTAAGTGAACAGTTTATGATGTAATTTGCAGATGTACAATTTTGGATGTTATGTACAAATGTACAATCATGGTAGTACAATTATGGGAGTTTTAATTGTTCAGGCTGAATATAGTCTGGGGGGGGGGGGGGGGGGGGGGGTTATTCTTGCTCCTGGCTGTTCTGATGCTCAGTGCTCTGTAGCGCCGGCCAGAGAGCATCAGTTCAAAGAGAGAGAGAGAGAGCTGGGTGTGAGGGGTCCAAAGTGATGTTCTCAGCCCTTTTTCTCCCTCTGGAGGCATAAAGATCTCGGAGGGTGGTCAGGGGGGAACCAATTATCTTCTCAGCCGTCCAGACTGTCAGTTGCAGTCTCCTGATATCTGATTTGGTTGCTGAACCAAACCAGACAGTTATAGATGAGCACAGGACAGGCTAGACGAAGGCCAAGTAGAACTGTTTCAGCAGCTCCTGTGGCAGGTTGAACTTCCTCAGCTGGCGACGAAAGAGCAACCTCTGCTGGGTCTTTTTAACTATGCAGTCTATGTGAGTGTCCCACTTCAGGTCCTGAGAGATGGTGATGCCCAGGAACCTGAATGACTCCACTGCTTCCACAGTGCTGTTCATGATGGTGAGTGGGGGGTGTGCAGGGGGGATACTCCTGAATTCCGATATCATCTCCATTGAAGACTTTGAGCGTCTTCACCTTGAGGTTGTTATGACTGCACCAGACAGCAAGCTGTTCGACCTCCAGTCTGTAAGCATAGTCTTGTCACCATTTCGGATTAGGTCTATGATTGTTGTGTCATCAGCAAATTTCAGGAGCTTGACAGAAGGGTCTTTAGAGGTGCAGTCATTTGTTTAGAGGGAGAAGAGCAGTGGGGAGAGGAGGCAACCCTGAGGAGCACCAGCGCTGATAGTAAGAGTCCTGGATGTGAGTTTCCCCAGTTTCACAAGCTGTTGCCTATCTGTCAGAAAGCTGGTGATCCACTTACAGATTGAGGTTGGTACAGAGATCTGGGTCAGTTTATCTGTGAGAAGATCAGACATGATGGTTTTGAAGGACAAACTGAAGTCCACAAATAAGATCCTTGAATAAGTCCCAGGTCTATCGAGATGTTGCAGGACATAAATGCAGTCCCATTTTTACTGCATCATCCACAGACCTGTTTGCACTGTAGGCAAACTGAAGAGGATCCAGCAAGGGTCAGGTGATGTCCTTCAGGTAGGCCAACACCAGTCTTTCAAATGACCTCATGACCACAGACATCAGAGCGACAGGTCTGAAGTCATTAAATCCAGTGATTTGGGTTTTTTTGGGGACCTGGTTGATGGTGGAGCATATGAAGCCACTAAGAACTTAACACTGCTCCAGTGATCTTTTGTAGATCTGTCACTCATAACAGTCTTGTTTGAACTTGTTTGTTTGTCTTTGGCTCAAAGCCAATTGCTGCAAACTTTTCTTTGTGGAAGCTTCACGTTTATGTCAAGTGAGTGAGATAAAATATTTCAACTCAAAACAACATTTTGTGCCCGATTCTTTCCCAGACGTAGTTTTGGTATTGAGGTCAAAGTTAACTTGCCTTGAGTTCGCTACAAGAGTGGGTGATGGTCACACAAGACGACTTGGCAGGTTTGAAGTGTTTCCCCCTATTGCAGGGAGTTTTTTGTGCATGTTCTGCAGAAAGGGTGACCATCCCTCGATTAAGTTTCCCTCTGGACTTTTGTAGAAGCCAAAATATGACCACACCTTAGATTTGGTCCTCTTAAAAGGCTGATAAATCTCCCGAGCACGGTCACTGCCTTCCACCCTTTCTTCTCGGTGTACTTTGTGATGGTCATCTGGCCTGTCCAGACTGACACCGGGTCATTGGCTGAAAACGGGTTCCCTTGCAAGGGAACTTGAGCTGCGTTGAGACACTGTGGGAACGCTCTGCCTGATTTCGTCGTGAAGCACGTGTGAAATCAGTCCAATGTCGTGATGTACCATCATAGGCGAAAACTATAAAACATGCTCGGAACAAACAGCACTAGCTTCTGTGCCTTCAGCAAGCAATCTGTGTGAATTGTGAGGAGCTTATCGAGGTTGTGACTCCAGCTGTCGAGAAACTAAATATTGACTGGCCAGCAGAGATCTTATCCAGCAAGCCATTAAGAGTTACTTCAGCGCTGTTGGGTAAAACAAATTCAGCTGCAGGTACACCAGCTACACCTTGTCATTACTGTAGGCATATCAGGCCGACCTGCTAAGAGACATTGATGAAAGCGAAAAAGTAAGCCCTGATGCAATAAGAGAGCTACGCAGGACTACAGATTTATCTCTCAAGGAGACTGCCAAGTCAGTTGGATGCTCTATGGCAGCCCTGGTGGCCATGGAGAGACATCTGTGGTTAAATCTGTAGGGAATAAAGGAGAAGAGAAAAGAGTTTTATTATGGATGCCCTGCTTTCCCCTTTTGGTCTTTCCGGCGATGCTGTCACCTTATTCGTCGATAGGTTTCAGGAGGCAAAGAAACAAGCAGCGGCATTCCAGAAATGTATTCCTCTTCACTCTCATGTCTCTGAGGCTGCTGGACAGGAGATTTTCAGCCGTCTACGAGCTCCTTTCTCCATGCAACAAAAACGCAACAAAAAAGAGTGTCGCTTCCAGTGCTCACCCATAAAAAAAGACTGGGGGTCGGGGGCGGCTCTCGTAGCCGAAGTCTTCAAAGAGTAAAATGGATCTAAGGACCGTTATTATCTCTAAGAAGGCTTCAGCGAAGAAGTCCTGATGGCACCCGTGTCAGGCTTCTGAGGTGGTCCCCTCCGGGGGGAGTGGTCAACACCTCATTTAACGGTGCACATTTCCCCTCGATCTGGCTGTTCTGTCAACCCCTCCACCTCGTGTGCTTCGGGCACAGTGGTCTCCAGCGAGTGCATTTCCCAGTGTCTGCCTGGAAATTTAGCGGCGCTGGGATGCTCACTCCGTCTCCATAATTTGTGTGAAAAGAAATACAAGTTGTTGGTGTTTTACTGCCACTAGTGTTCATTTCAGCTGGAAACTGCAGTGAAGAGGTATGCATTGGTATGTTTTTGTAGTTTTGCAAAAAAAATGTTGTGTGAGCCTGTGTTGCAAATATTGAAAGGATTATTGGCTTAATTTATTTCACTTTCAGTGGGATTCACTTTGCAAACTAAAAAGCTGGCTAAAATACTGTTTTGTGTTTTGTGTATTTTGTGTTTATCAAGACACTCATATCACCAGAAATGATAAATGGATGTCATCAAAATTAATGATAAAACCCAATTAGATTCTTAAACCTGTGTTGCAGTGAAATACACTTCTACTCACCAGGCAAATTTTGTTGATAAGGGACGTTGTTTATTCAACTTTTAACCCTGTAAGACCCAAATATAGAAAAAAAAGAAAATAATTTTTTCCCACCTGTCAGATGTTGTTTTAGGAGGCCTGTAATGCAAATAATGAAGGATTTTATAAAAAAATATGTTTTAGTAAGTTTTTAAGGAAATGTTGTAATATTGCAACGTTGGGCCTATTGGGTAGCAGAATTTCAGCATTTTCACTCACACTGTCAGAACAAATATACAGAATATCTAAGGTCTCATTTGAAGGGTGGATTGCTTACATAGCTCCATAACAGTACAAATTATGAATAATAATAATAATCACCCAACAGTCATATTTTTATGAATTAGAATTTATTAAAAATAAACATAAAATATAAATATTAAATATTTATATTGTACAAAATACAAAACAGATTGAAAACTGTCAAAGAAACAGTGTCCAGTGTTCACTTGCAATGGTAGTCCTAAAAGCAGTTCCTTTTCTCTAAAAAGCAGAGACAGAGATTGCACTTCCTGCAGAGCGTATTCGAATATACTTTTTTGCCGTGTCTGCAGCGTCCTCTCATTCTGAAATGAAAATAGTTGTTAGAGTTAGAGTATGTTCAAGTATAAATAATTTAAATGTAAATGAATCCTATTTATGTGATACATTCCACTGAAGTCTAGGGCTGGAACGGTTACCGCAATACTGTGGTCACGTGACGCCTACAGCGGGTCCACGCCTACCTCTTCACCATCATCACCGCAAATAAACATTGGCGTGTGCACGTTGTGTCTAATGATATGGATTCATTGATCCTAATGACATGGGTTATGTCTAATGACAGTGTGTCTTACATGGATTCAAGGTTTTCTAAACAAAACTTATCAAAAGATGGAGCAAATCCGACCTTTCGCGAGTTATGGAGCGCAATGTTCCATGACATATAATAACATTACATTCGTATTAGAGATGTGCAGATAGGCTATTATTTCATCCGCAACCGCATCACAAAACTCATCATCCGTCCGTCATCCATCCGCACAAACGTTTTTTGACCAATTTTCCAAACGCGGTTTACCGTTATACCACGGGAATTTCTTGCTTTTCAACCGCGGTTAGAAAAAATCCATACCGTCCCTGCCCTACTGAAGTCACACAATTCTAAAAAGAATATTCAAACCTGCAGACCTCTTACATCCCCACATTCCAGAACATTAACACCTGTCCCTGAACAATGGACCATGCAACCCCCTACGTCTGAACATCCACACCTGTCCCGGAATAACCATCCTCCAAAGCACTCCACAAACAGTGTCTGCATTGCAACAAGCAGATATTTGGGTAAACAAACAAAGTCCAGATAAAAAAAACTATTTATACTGCTAACATACAGGAACAATTTCAAATACTGGTGCAGAAAGGACTTAAAACACTGCAACCAGAAATAATTTATTAATTTAAAATAATTCAAATCTGATCTAAACTGAAAATTATAACAAATAACACATTTAGATATTGTGAATCAAATACATTGTATTTCTGTAAGTATTTATCCTGTATGTTAACATTTGAGAAGTCAATGCCTCCATGTAATGTGCAAGGTGCACATGCTATTTTGACTACCATTATATCCCAACGTTGTAAAATTACAACAAAGACATAACAAGCTAAAAATCTAATTTGATGCATGCATTCCACAATAACCAAGTATTTACATGAACTAGACATTCTAACAATGACAAAAAAAAATATTTCTGGGGTTTTACTTACTTTAATGTTGAAGATATCCAGTCCAATGAAACAAGGAGATGCGCTTCCAGGAAAGTTTGCAGGTTGCATGAGTTCATGACCTTATGGCAAGACCTATAAACACATTTACTATCCAATGGCATTGCAAGGCTAAACAATAGGACCTAATGGCTATGTAAATGGGGTTTTTCAAAAAAAAAAAATTTTGCAGATGTGTTTTTGGAAGAGCTAAAAGTGATGTTGTAATTTTACAACCACGGGTCTTACAGGGTTAAACTGAATTTTCCTTCCTTTGTGTCACATTATTGTACTTTACCAACAGTCTTATCTAGCAGACTGTGAAAAGACGGAGGTCTGAATCCACCAGGGATTGCAGCAGGGAAAACAACTGATTCTAAATCATTCAAAGCCCAGAGAACATTGCACAGGAGTTCCACTGGGGCTTGAAATGGACCTCCATGTCCTTTTGGATCATTTCAGAGACCAGTGAGCAAGTAAGCCCAAATAAACCAGCATTTAGTGCATGTGTACATGCACATCTAGGTGACTCAACAGTGAGCTACAAGAAAAACACAATACATGCTGCTAGAGATACACTGAATCGGTAATGTCTAGTGTTCATATTGTTAATGACAACATTTTTATAATGACAAATTAGATAAAAACTAAGCTAAGATGGAAATGCATTTTTAATAGTGCTACCAAATATACAATGAAGAAATTATTTGACTTAGTCACCATAAAAAAGGATATTAAATCATTGACATGCTTGGATCAGTAGCTGTGAGCAGGGCTGGATTTAAACTCTTGTGCCTCTGGGCATTAACACCAACAAATAACACATACATGTGGGTAAGTAGTTATTGGATGTACATGACATTAGGGAAATGCAAAAATAGCACTCAGTAATTCCTGAAATGGACATTGAGGGAGAGACAGAACAGCGAGTAATACAGGCCGTACACAAGACTGCACAATAACATGCAATTTATCAACAATTTACAGAGAAAGGCACAATCTTGTTGCATGCTGGAGGTCTTTGTGTAGGCAACTCAACATGGCTAGAGCATAGCCCTGAACACTGCAGTTACTAATAGTAACGTCTGCACCCAATACAGTAGACTATGTGCAATCAATTTGATTACAAACTTACCTCAGAAATATGAGGAGTAAAATGCACAATATAATATATATATATATATATATATATATATATATATATATATATATATTATATATATATATATATATATATATATATATATATAAGAGAACAATTAAGAAACACTTGATTATTTTCTGAAATATTGTTAACCTTCATTGCTTGAAATTTGAAGGAGTATTAGCTGTGGGTATACCATTGTTCTAGTTGCATTTTGTACAAAATAGCCAAGGTACTTAAACAAAAACCTTTATTTTAATATAGCAATCAAAATTGGAGAACAATAACCATTGCAGCACAAAAGAAAGCATTACAACTACATTGTGAGGCCCTTTCTTTGAATGACCTGAGCACATCTGAGAACCACAGGACATCACTAGATTCTCACACTGATCTAGGTCCACTTTTTTTCCACTCTCTTCCACAGTTCAGTAACGAGTGGGTTTCTTAGCCATAACTTTGTCGACAAAGATTTTCCAAAGATTTTCAATTGGGTTTAGATCAAAACTCTGAGCTGGCCATTTCATCATTTAAATTTTCTGAGCTTCAAGCAACTGTTTTACCCATTTTACAGTGTGACAGGGGGCATTGTCTTGTATGAAAATTTAGTGCTGATTGGGATATGCTTGCAGAGAAGGAACCATATGTTGCCAAAGGAGGTTCTGTTAAACATTTGCATTCACCCTGCCATGTACAGTAGCTGTATAATAGGCTTAACTCCTGCCACAGAAAACATCCCCAAACCATGACACTTCCTCCTGCACCTCTTACTGATTTCTTTACGCACTTTGGGTTCAATCTTTCCCCAGTTTGACGCTGAACATAATGTTTCCCATCGGACCCAAATAAATTAAACTTACTTTCATCACTAAAGTGGACTTTTGACCAGTTCTCCTCTATCCACATGACATGCTCCTCCACAAAGGTTAGTCTAGCCTTTTGATTCTTTCTACTTATGAGAGGCTTGGTCACTGCACAGTAAGCTTTCATTCCAAATTCTCTTAAACGACGAGACACTGTATGCCGAGACAGATCCTTACCATGTTCAGCTCTGAACTGACGAGCAATTCTAGCTGCAGTGTTGAACCGATTCCACATTAAATGTCTCTGCATCGTCCTGTCCTCTTGTGCATTTTTCTTACATGGACGACCAGCCTTTTTGGGGGACTTGAATGTATGAGTGTCTTTGTAAAGCTTCAATATTCTAGAAATCACAGATTTGGAATTACCAATTTCTATTGCAATAGCTGAAAGGGTAATCCCTTTGGCCTTCATCTGCACAACCTGGTGTCATAGGGTTTCAGTCACCTTAGAGCGGCTTGCAATCTTGCAAAGTCAGTTAAAATTGGAAAGTTTGCTGCCAGTTAAATAGGGTGTACCAGATAATGAAGGAAATTAGCACCAGGTGCCACGTTATCACCAATAACTTGGGGATATCTGAAAGAGTTCTATAAATTTGATCAGAGTTAATTTTTTAATTCTCTCGTTTAAGTTTTATATACTGTAGTTAAATATATTTAACTTATGAAATAAAAAAAAATGCCCTTCTGCTCCCGTTAGGTTAACTCTTACAAGGACTAAGCAGTGACCGTGAAATTTATGAAATTGTATGCTGTTCTTTAATTTTGATATATATATATATATATATATATATATATATATATATATATATATATATATATATATATATATATATTTCAACTAAAGTTTACAGCCACTGATCACCATTAATTTTTTTGTTGGATGTTCATGAGCAATTTTGACATTTTGATAACCATGCCCTTTGTGGGGAATAAGTCACATGAGCATGGAGTGATATTTAGGTGGACAGAGAGGATGACAGTATTTTAAGGTTAAAGCAAATAATCTGTGGGAGGTGTGACTTGGATTTGTGGAAGGTGTGACTTGACCAAATTTATGGGTACGTTTACAAAACAACGATGTGCTAAAAACTGAAACGTTTTTCTTTGTACAGATGACAACATTATGAAGTCAAGTCAAGTCACCTTTATTTATATAGCGTTTTTTACAATACAGATTGTTTCAAAGGAGCTTTACAGAGATAACAGGAAAATAATGCAATAAAGTTTGTTTTCAGAAGAAAATCACGTCACAGTTATTAAAGGGTCACTCCACCTCTGGGAAGATGAATGTGTATTTAAAATTGGTCATTTATATAGTAGAAATGTGAAATTATTTTTGAACTTGAAGCATTATTGACTGAGAAAAGGCAGAAAATTTATTTTTTACTCATGTGGCTGAAAGACAACAACTCCCAGAATGCACTTGCTTTGCTGCCCTTACGAGGCCACTCCCAAACCACGCCTACCGGTTACGGGCGGCAGAATCCGAAAAATTGATACAACTAGGCTTGCTTTGATATATCGTGACTCTATACATCGTGAATTGGTTGATACATTTCCATTTGAAATGGTGCTAAATTGCGTTGTACCGGGATGTACTAGCCTAATGTATATAACACAACTTACACTTTCACATTAAAAATATGATGCAAGGCAGTACCATGTCAACAGTAGCCTAGTAGCTCTGCATATGAACTGTTTTCTTCCAATTGAAATTACTATTTCTCTAGGCTAATCCATACTCTAGTAACACTAAAGGTTTATAAAAAGAACCACAGCCAATGTGAGTTATAACTTTTGATTAAAAAATAATTAATATTAACACTTATACATTCAAAGCTCTGCGGATTCAGCAATCTCCTCCAGAAGAAAATGGCATCGCCTGATTCGCGACAGCAATACTCTATATCTGTTTCCTTCGGCGCACAGATAGGGCACTGACACCGCCAGTCCACCCCAGCTCGAGTCTGGCCGGGCTCAGGTCTCGCTCCGACCACCTCTCGTTCCTCCATCTCCCGCAACTGTTAATCGCTGTATTGCGGCTCGTACAGGTCTCGCTCCGGCCGCCTCTTGTTCCTCCATCTCCTGCAACTGTTTATCGCTGTATTGCGGCTCGTAGAGGTAGCCGCGAGCATCAGATTCTCGCAACAGATCTTCAAAATCCCCTTCTGCCATTTCAACTTCAAAACTATCTTCCGCCATCGTGATTAGCCTACTATACAAACTTTTTACACAGAGCAAGAGCCTGTTAGCTTAGCTTCTACAGAAAAATGGCTGACACTATCTTTACATTCTGTGAGTGTGATCCCGCCCCATATGTGCGTGGTGAAAGCATGCGGAACACTGGCTGTAGGCACTGATCCCTGATAGGTCTGTTAGCGCATTAGGTCCAACCCCCTATGGGCGAGTTTGAAAGGGTGATTGTAGTCTTTACAGAAATCCCCCCTCTTACACTTCCTCCTACAATGACGTAAAATTACGATTTTTGCGTCATTGTAGGAGGAAGTGAAAAAGGTAAATAGCGGATTTCTCTCGTATCAGGGGAAAATGAGAGAGTGTTGCACGACCATTCAATAGTATGACTGGGTTTCTAACAATGGAAAGCTTAATGCAAATGGGTAGAGTGTCCCTTTAAAACAATCCCGTTCCCACAGATCCACAAAAAAAGATTAAGAATGCGGTATTATGCATGCCAAACAAGTAGTTGGGGATGTCACTTTGTAAAGAAAGACTATGCAACCGAGCACATGCAATGCCTATTACTACAGTGCACTCGAGCCGAACACACATGCGTATCATAGACACAAATTAAATAATTGATCATTATTATCATTTCATTCTAAGATTTATAATCTATACTGTATTGTACTTTTGTCTTCTGAAAAAAAAAAAAAAACTGTTGGTGACTTCTAAACTTGGTCATCAAAGGATGCCTTGGGCAAAGCAAAGATTAATAGTTGTACTATTTTGTTTTGACTCTAAATTGTGACAGTAAATTGTTTATGAACATGACGCAATTACATGTTAAAAATAAATGTAAATTTACAGGTAATTTGTCAATAGTTTTAACAGAAATTGGCAGTAAAAGTTGAAGTTGTGAGTGGGTCTGTAAAAATAAAGATTAATACTGCAAATAAACATTTGGTTTTGAATTTGTCTGCTTATTGCATTTTTATAAATAATTGATTAGTTATTGTGCATGGAAAATCTATAGTTTTAAAATTAAATTTCAGTAGATGGTCAGAGCAGCTTTATAAAATAACTTAGTTACTAATTTGTTAGTAATTTGACACAATTTATCAGTTTTTCCATGGTTTAATGATTATCAACAGAAATATACTGTAATTTAATTAATTTTGACTTTAAAAAAAATATGTGTTTTTACAGTTTTTGCATGTAATTTTGTGAAATGGATATTTGCTGTAATTTAACGGAATCCGTCTGGAAACTCTGCTGCCAGACTCTTTACTGTTTTTTACAGATTTATATCACAAACATATCACATAAAATAACTGTCAAGCCATGTTTGATCAAATTTGAAAGTGTTAGTGCTGTTCAGTGCTAAAGGCCATGTGACATATTGATTTGACTGTTCTTCCCTGATACATAATTTCCTCTGACTACCATAATATTGTGGCTACCAACCAGCAGATACAGCATTTGAACATATCTCTCTGATGGCTATTACAACACTGCAGAAACTGCTCACCGTTTAAATGGTAGAACTTCTTCAATTTGAGATATGTTGTAATATAGAAATCCGTCAGGGTAACACCCATTCTTTTGATCCTCTATTAATGTTGGTGTGTTTAGAAAACATAAATATATTTATTGCAAGTTATAGCTTAAAAGTTCAAATAAAAATAAGAGAAATAGACAGCAACCAGTCATAAACAAGTGGACATTTAACCAAAACCTTTTTGTTGTTTTCCACTAAAGTCCTTTAGCTGGCTAGAGCATCTTTGAGATCATTTGTCCTCATCCTGTTGGACTTGCCTGAAGGCTTCCACACTGTTAACCACCAGATCATCTTATCTACCCTCTCAACATGTCACAGGATAAATCATTCAAGTAACATCAACTAACAACTAGTGTACCTCAGGGTTCGGTTCTTGGCAAACTTCTTGTTAATACATACAATATCACTGGAACCTATTAGCCAGCCCAGGAACATGGGTTCCCCATCGAGGGGAACTCAACTGCGTCATCGTTATGACACTTTGGGGAATGCCCCCAGAGTGCTACGCATCTGAAGAATGAATGAAATCTGTCCAATCCTGATTGGTGCTGCATCATGACGTAGTAGATGACGGCTTACCCGGAAGATAAAAAGGTACGCCGGCAACAACACATATCAGCTTTTTGCTATTCAGCAAGCGCTCTGTGTTGTCTGAACCAGTTTGTCTTATTTGGTGTTGTTTGTCTCTCTATTTTGCAAATTAGAAGTGTGTGTTCCCATGCCCTCGTTTTATCACGGCGGGGAATGCAGCACGCTCAAGCAGCCCTCAAGGGTGCTGCTTGCGGCCACTGTGAATCTCTTACTATAAGAGTGCTGCGTTCCCGCCTGGCCTTATTTAGTAATGATGGTCAGATGCGCGCTCCCCGCGGATCAGGTCCCGCATCTGCTGAGGCAATGCGGCGGCTTAGATTGTGGGGCTCGCAGAGAGAGCTCTCGGAGGAGATCGGGACTGCCGAGGCACTTTCCCGATCTTCATCTGAAAGCTGCAGATTCCCCTATCCCCCGTTCGGGAGCCCGCCCCGCGGCTTCTCCCGTTCGGGATGTAGACCCGGTGTTGCAGCTGTCTGATTCCGAGGAATTGGACGTGCTCAGCATCGCGGAGGAGAATCTGCACAAACCCACACACACACAATTTGCAGTAAGATTCTGTGGCTGGGATCTCGCGTCTGCCGAGGCAGCGCGTAGGTTTAATGTTTGCAGTTGCAATACAGAATCTAGCTCGGATCTCGCGTTTGCCGAGGCAGCGCTTAGATTGCGAGTGTACTTTCCAGTAGGATTCTTTCTGTGGCTGGGATCTCGCGTCTGCCGAGGCAGCGCGTAGGTTTAATGCCTTGCAGTTGCAATACAGAATCCAGTAGCTCAGATCTCGTGTTTGCCGAGGCAGCATGTAGGTTACGAGTCTACTTTGCAGTTTTCTGTGTGAGTACGAGGCATGAACAGTCAGCTCCTGAGGGTGCTTGCTGTGTTCATTGAGAAAAAACTCGCCGCACACGTGCGTTTCGGGTGTCTCAGCCTCGCGCCTGTTGACTTTCTTCTCGAGAGATGAAAGCCAAATATGTTGTACTACTCGGATCTCGCGTTTGTTAAGGCAGCGCGTTATGAGTCTGCAATAAAAGGGACACACGCGATCTGATAAATAATACTGTTTATGTGCGAGGAATTCATAGTCAGCCCTGAGGGTGCTGGCTGTGTTCATTGAGAAATTTCCTGACGCGTACAGCCGTGTGCTGTCAGTTGTTTCAGTCTCGCGTCTGTTGACTTTCTTCTCGAGGGATGAAAGCCAAATTATAACGGCTCGAATCTCGCGCTTGCCGAGGCAGCGTGTAGGTTATGAGATCGTATAAATAAATATAAAACAGTGTTCTGGTGTTTATGACTGCATTTATTTCCTACAGCCTACCATTCAGACCGTGTTTCACTTATCCAGTGTTATGGCTGCATTTAATTCCGAGGAGTTTAAGTAATTAAATATTAATTCAGCCTACCAAAAAAAACTGAGCTTGGGACTTTAGGCGGTGCTCTTACCCAGAGCCTCCTGAGAAGACGGATCTGAGGACCGTCCTTCAGTCCAGGAAGGCTAAGGGAAAGAGGTCCTAACTTTACAAGACCTCCAAGGGCCCGCCCCCGAGAGACAGCGATTGCGGTCCCATCTCTCGCTGGGCCCTCAAGAAGCTGGCGTCAGTATCCCGCCGTCTCTGACGTTTCGGGACACGCTAGCTTCCAGCGAGCACACACTGGTCTGTCTGCCCCAAAGGCTTGCAGTCAGTCAGTGTTCAGGTTCGCACACTGTGACTCGTTGTCGGTCCTCCCCTGCCGGTTCTCCGCTTCAGGGTGCCGTCAAGGACTCGCACAAAACACCGGACACCAGCCCCGAGGGGCTGGTTCCCTTGGCGAATTTTGCAGAGGCATGGCAAAACCTCGCAAACACTTCGCCATGGGTCCTGCGCTCTGTAGAAATCGGGTACAGACTGCAGTTCCAGGTCCGCCCACCAAAGTTCAATGCGGTGGTCTGGACTTCAGTTCACCCAGAGCAGAGTCTGGTGTTGGAACAGGAAGTTCACTCGCTGCTGGAAAAAGGGGCCATGGAGCATGTTCCCCACCAGTCAGGGAGTCCGGGTTCTACAGCCGGTACTTCATAGTTCCCAAGAAGGATGGAGGGCTGCGTCCATTTTTAGATCTTTGGCATCTGAACCGGTCTCTGAGGAGGTTCAGGTTCAAGATGCTCACTATTTATATTATCGTGAGTCAAAACCAATCCGAGGATTAGTTTGTCATGATAGATCTAAAAAAGACGCTTATTTTCACGTCTCCATCCTTCCATCTCACAGGAGGTTCCTGAGGTTTGCTTTCGGGGGCGAAGCTTACCAATATCGGGTTCTTCCATTCGGGCCTGGGGCTGAGACTCAACACAAAGAAGAGTGTGTTGACGCCCTCCCAGAGGACTACATTCCTGGGGGTTATATGGGACTCCACGACGATGCGGGCACAAATGTCTCCCGCACGCGTGGAGTCCATTCGTGCGATGGTCCCCAGAGCAAAGCTAGGCCACAACCTCACTGTGAAGCAGTTTCAGAGACTGCTGGGGCTCATGGCAGCAGCGTCCAGTGTCATACCTTTTGGCCTGCTACACATGAGACCCCTACAGTGGTGGTTGAGAGCCAAGGGGTTTTCCCGAGGGGAAATCCGTTCCGTATGATCAGGGTAACGCGCAGATGCCTTCGTTCTCTCGTCATATGGAGGAAAACTTGGTTCCTGTCCCAGGGACCGGTGCTGGGAGCATCATGTTGCCGGAAGACCGTTTCAACAGATGCCTCCCTCACTGGTTGGGGCGCGGTCATGGACGGCCGCTTTGCAAGAGGTCTGTGGGAGACCCAGCATTCTTCCTGGCACATCAATTGCCTGGAAATGCTGGCGGTCTACAAAGCTCTGAGGAGTTTTTTCCCGGACCTCCGTGGCCACCATGTCCTGATACGCTCGGACAATATGTCGGTAGTCGCGTATCTGAATCACCAGGGGGGTCTGAGGTCGCGCCCTCTATGCAGACTGGCACACCAGATCCTTCTGTGGTCCCAGGGGAAACTGTCATCTCTCAGAGCGATGTATGTCCCCGGGGATCAAAATCAAAGGGCAGACGTCCTGTCGAGGCAGGGGCTGAGGCCCGGGGAGTGGCGACTCCACCCCGAAGTGGTGGAGGCCATGTGCGTGAGATTCGGCCCAGTGGAAGTGGATCTGTTCGCGTCTCAAGAGACGTCCGACTGTCCACTGTGGTTCTCTCTCAGGTATCCAGCTCCGTTTGGGGCTGGATGCTATGACGCAGACGTACGCATTTCCCCCGATCGCTCTGCTCCCGGGAGTCTTGGAGCGGGTCCGTCGGGAGGGGATCAGCCTACTTTTAGTAGCACCCCACTGGCCGACCCGGATATGGTTCTCCGACATTGTAGCACTGCTAGACGGCCTCCCGTGGCAGGTCCCTCTGAGGAGGGATCTGCTGTCTCAGGCAGGGGGCACAATATTTCACCCTCGGCCGGAGCTGTGGAACCTCTGGGTCTGGCCCCTGAGGGGGCTCGGTTCTTAGAGGCTGGCCTGTCAGCAGGTGTTGTCGAGACCCTACTCAGCTCCAGGGCTCCTTCCACCAGGAGACTGTACAGCCTGAAGTGGAATGTGTTTTCCACTTGGTGTAGAGAGCGTGAGGTGGACCCAGTTAACTGCCCAGTGGCTTCAGTGCTGGAGTTCCTCCAAGATCGTTTCTCCGCCAGTCTTTCCCCATCCACACTTAAGGTGTATGTGGCTGCCATTGCGGCTTTCCACTCACCTATAGGTGCTGGGCCTTTGGGAAAACACCTTATGGTTGTACGTTTCCTCCGTGGGGCTCGGAGGATTAGGCCTGCGGCTCACTCCAGAGTTCCAACTTGGGACCTGGCGGTGGTTCTTGAAGGGTTGGCTGAGGCCCCCTTTGAACCACTGGAGTCGGCTGAGGCAAAGAACCTGACCTTCAAGGTGGCTTTTCTCCTTGCCATCACTTCTCTGAGGAGAGTGGGGGATCTCCAGGCCTTGGCTATATCACCAACCTGCCTGGAGTTTGCCCCTGGCGGAGTTAAGGCCATCTTGCATCCTAGACCGGGATATGTGCCCAAGGTGCCGTCTAGTGCGGCACGGTCAGTGGTTCTTCAGGCCTTCCATCCTCCACCTCATGGGACGGCGGAAGAGGGGAGACTTCACCTGCTCTGCCCAGTCAGATCCCTAAGGGTTTACTTGGAGAAGTCTTCTCAGTGGAGGAAGTCAGACCAGTTGTTGGTGTGCTTTGGTTCACCCAAGAAGGGGCTGCCTGCATCTAAACAGACAATCAGCAATTGGATTGTCCGGGCTATAGCCACGGCTTATCAGGTGCGCAATTTCCCTTCACCTATGGCCGTGAGGGCGCATTCCACCAGGAGCATGGCCTCCTCGGTGGCCCTCCTTTCTGGCGTCTCGCTTCAGGAGATCTGCGAGGCGGCCGGGTGGGCCACCCCGCACACCTTCATCCGTTTTTACAGTCTGCAACTCCCCGTGACGCCTGGCGCCAGAGTGCTCACCTCCTAAGTGTGCCTGGTCTTCCAGCTTCACACTAGGGCGGTCGTGATTACGGTGTGGCATAGTGGGTATCTCGTTCCCCAAAGTGTCATAACGATGACGCAGTTGAGTTCCCCTCGATGGGGAACGTCTCGGGTTACGACTGTAACCCTTGCTCCCCGAGAAGGGGAACGAGACTGCGTCTCGTCGCCACACCTATCACGGGCAGAGCGCTTGCTTCATCGCAAAAGAGCTGATATGTGTTGTTGCCGGCGTCCCTTTGTATCTTCCGGGTAAGCTGTCATCTACTACGTCATGACGCAGCACCAATCAGGATTGGACAGATTTCATTCATTCTTCAGATGCGCTACGCTGGGGGCATTCCCCAAAGTGTCATAACGATGACGCAGTCTCGTTCCCCTTCTCGGGGAACAAGGGTTACAGTCGTAACCCGAGACGTTTTCTAGCACTGCTACACCAACAACACCTGTTCTACCTGTCTACCTGTCTACCTGTTCTACCCACCGATCCCACTATTGCATGAATCTCAGCCTGGATAGATGTCCTACAACAATTTTTGGTTTCACTTTATTTTGATGGTCCCTTTAACACATTCTGTTGACTTTAAGTAACTTTGCACCTACATGTCTACTAACTCTACTAGTGTTAGTAGAGTATTAGTAGACTGGTAGTTAGAATAAAAATTTACATGTAGTCACAAATATACTTATAGTCAGTACAATGTCTGTTACGAGAATATCGCAATAAAAAGTTAGACGATATTAAGCAGACAGTCTACTAATACTCTAATGAGAGTTAGTTGACATGTTGCAAAGTTACTAATAGTCAACAGAACGTTCAAAAGGGACCATTCAAATAAAGTGTTACCCATTTTTTTTTCTGATACACTGCTTAGTAAATTTTTGCAGTACAACAATTGTGATGTACATCAGGAATATTCAAAATAATCTAATTTAACCCTCTGGAATTGACAAACGCATCAGTGCGTTTTGATGGATTTTCTTCACATCGCAGAAAAAAAGACTTAAAATACTCAGTAATTTATAAAATACACAGCAATATATAATTTGAAACAAAACATTGTGCTTTCTGCTGTCTCAGTCTCCATGAATTTTTTTTCTCGAGAACGTCTCTAAAATTAAACAAACTCAGCAAATACCTGTCACACAGACATGAGCAATATATCTTTATAAACATTTTACGTTTCTACTTTTAAATTATCTAATTTAAAGGGAAAACAAATATTATCTGTTTATGTAATCTGTATGAATAGTGCGATATGTCAGTCATTCTTGTGTCAGCTCATCCGCTTTCAAACTGGAGCGAAACACTGTCTGAATGTTTCCTGAAGAACTGAAAAGCTCTTAAACCTATTGTTGCGCCTGTGTTTTGTTCATGCAGATTTGAACAAAAAAATCAAGTGCAAATACAAATACAAAAATAAGACGAGTAAAGAAAACGGGGTAGGCTACTTAATAATCACCCTTTATTTAAACATATGAAAACATAAACCTGCTGTTAACAGGTTAATGTCACATTTCCCATTCCATGACTAGTAAATTTACTCTGTGTAAAATAGCGTAATCCGCACGGTGATGGACACGGAGATGGGTGAAAAGGTTTGTGGCTAAAGCCCAATTTACACTTCTGCGTCGAACTTACGCCGTACCCTCCGGCGAACCCTGACGCGCACCTCTCCAAAAATGTAACAACGCGTCAATTCTACGAGAGCGCAAGCGATGTGATTGGCCTGCTAGAACCCTCCCTAGGGTTTCACATGCTCCCTCTGCATGTGTAATTGCGCGTCAACGCGGACAACGACGCAGAAGTATAAGTATAAATGAAAACCAACGCGTAGTGTATAGCGTAGAGGTTCCGGCGTAGGTCCGACGCATAAGTATAAATCAGCCTTAACGTTACACACATTCTGCAGACTGGGTTTAAGGGGGTCGATCGCACACCGGACGTAAGCGTAGCTCCGCGGAGAAGCGTAGCTCCGCGCCGCGCCGCGTGTAGCACACCGGACGCGCACTTTCTCAGTTTATGGCCAGCAATATTGTTATGTTTAAGGGCATTATGAAATTAAGATAATGTCTGTACTATGTTATGATTATACTGCACAATTACAATCATTGCTAAGTCTGCAGTCTGAACACTTTACCTCAGTCAGAGCGCATCCGTTAACTGAATGAATTGAGAATCTCACCTGAAAATCCGAGCCATTGCTGGGCACCGCGGACAGACGTTGAATGGTGCCGTCGGTGTGTGTAAACTCAAAATAATGTGCTCGAATTTTAAAGACGCGGCGCTGCGCTTCTCGTCCGGTGTGCGACCCCCTTTAAGGTGCTGTTTTCTTTGAAGCCGAAGAACTCCCATACTGGCGAGCTTACTTTTCTGAGTGTTTCTCGCTCTGGCTCAGACATCATTCTTTCAGAGTGGCTGCGCGGGCGCGCGCTGTGTCTTCTTCTTATTTGATAGTCAGCGCGGGTGCAATACTGCCACCTGACAGGTCAACCAGATACTGGCGCTGGAGTATTTATGTGTCATGTTATCATAAGAGTCCTATTCATTTTAAACATCGTGGTTATCGCCAATATCGGTATATTGTCACACTCTAAACTAACACGATGTCGATATTTCATGCTTTGAATATCACGATAATCGTCAATACCGGTATATTGCGACACCCCTAATATATATATATATATATATATATATATATATATATATATATATATATATTATATATATATATATATATATATATATATATATAGCAGCAAAAATTTTTAGTTATCTGATTGATGCATGTACACTGTCATGCCAGGTGGCAAAGCATGCAACACTAAAAGCAAGTGTAAGATAATCTACCTCAGATACAGAGCTGTGTGTACAGACTACTATAGACTACACTAAACCTGCTCATGAAAATGACCCTGCCTCCTGCTGTGAGCTTCTCTATGCTTCTCTAATTTATCAGTAAATCTTGTTAAGTTATAACTTATGATGTGCCTTAGCGGGGTGGAACAGGTCCTTAGGGAGTTCACGGTAGAAACACTGCATCACGACTGAAGTGCAGAGGAATTAAAGGACCAGAGTGCCGTGTTTGTTAGCTGCCCTCCCTCAGTCATATTAGTTAACACAGGAGAGAAACACCATGACTAAACTGTTTGTCATATTGCTTTGGTACTGCAGTGGGCCAAACAACAGCTCAGTACAACTGGTTGAGTGGTCATTATGAGTGAAAAGTGTTTTTCCTCTGGATTCCACTGCTTAAAATGGCACTAAAGTAAAAAACTACGCCTGTGGGGCATGCACTGCCTTTGCTTTATCTGGTGACATTATCTACATTTAAAATATAATATACACGATAAACAAAATGCGTGCTATAGAGACACATTTTCATGAGATCAGGCTGATATATCATCTGTGGAAGGCCTAGGACCATAATGTGTTTGTCCAATCATTGCATTCAGCCTGATGAATGCATCAGGGCAACCACCCTGATGCATACCTCCACACGCAGACATCCCAAACTACTCTTCTAAGGTGGCTTTCACACTGGCAGTTTAGTTCGGAACGGGGCACGGTTCACATGAAAAATCGCTAATGTGAACGTTGTAATGGGACCCGGGTGCGCACTGGGGCACCGAACCCGAGACTACCTGGAAGAGGTGGTCTGAGTTTGGTTGCTTCCGAACCGTGCCGCGGTTCGCGTGAATGTGAAAGCAACACAGACTCGGGTGCGCACTTGTTGTAGGAAGTAAAGTAACCTGCGCATGCGTTTTAACTTATTGTGATGTATTCGGTTAAATAAAACGCTTGTAAGGGATGATAGTGTTGATGATTTACCTTGGATACGACGAGCGAGAGTGAGCCTGCAGTGTATTCGTGCATTGCGCGTGGAATCAGGGCAACAAAGTTGGAAATCCACTGTCTCCTAAAAAGAGTCCAGAAGTCCACCTTATGTGACACACGCACAGTAAACCTGTATTGTTCACTCAACTACGCATAATAGCAGCGAATTAATAAAAAAAAACACAATATTGACCCGCGTTCTGTTTTCTATCATGCGCCGTGCACGTTTGCGATGAAGTCATATGCACGCAAACGCACCAGGGTTCGATAGAATCAAGTTGTGTGTGAAACCAGACCAATGCTGCGGCGGGCGCCGGGAACAAACACGCTCGGGCTCAGACCGCAGCAAACGAGCCCAGTGGAAAAGCCCCCTAAGGGTCCTGAGCACAATTGTAACAAGCAGATGAATGAGAGTACAGACAAGAAACATCCACACGACACGAATAGTGATCAACTAACAACAAGGGGTACACAGCTGGGAATATAAAGGGTAAGGGGAACGAGTGACAGGTGTGGAAGATCAGCTTGTGATTGTGCGCACAGAAATACAAGGCAACGCTAACTGCTCAAATCACGGGCTGCAGAAAATGACTGGACCATAACAAAGAACAGAGAAGAACCGACGACACACCCTGCAGTGAACGTCAAGCTGAACTTAAAAAAAAAACGTTCAAAAATACCCTTAAAGGGTCATGAACTGGCTTTTTAAAATTGTTTATATTGTTGTCTGAGGTCAACTTATAACGTTTGCTTGGTTTTTACATTCAAAAACATCAAAATTAATAAGTAATGGGCTATTTTCCCTAGTTTTGAGCCTAGCTCAAAAACGCTCGGTTTTTGGCGTCTCGCACTGTAAAATTGGAAGTAAACGCCCACTGCTGTGAGTGGATAACAGTTTTGCATATTATAATGAGTTTCAACTGGTCAGTAACGATTAGACTCATACACATACACATAATTATTAGATATCAAACGATCTGTAACAATGCAATACTAGCCTATCAAATTATTATTACTTTTTAAATAAAAAATTTACTCACATAAGTGTGTTGCACCATTCCTGTCGGATCCAATATTGAAGGCACAGCACCGTTTTTTAATCTTAATCGGTCTGCAAATCCAGTCTCGACCTGTGTCTTGTTTACAAAACAATCCTCAGTGAAATGAAGCGAACAAACGGACCCACATCAGCTGGAACGTCATTCAAAATAAAGTTTAAGCATTCCTATTGGAATCCATAGGAAGCTTATGCGGCGACTGTCTTCTTCCACAACCAGGCACTGCACAATATTTTGTAAAATGCATGTTTATTGCTCGGTAGCTCGATCCGGTTTGTCATCACGAGGTAAGCCTATGTTATTTAGCTATGCGTGTAATGCGCGAACCGGTGGGCGGGGCTAAACCGGACGTGTTGAAGTAGGCGTTGATCTTCTTCTGCGGGGGTGGTGTTTTATCCTCTTTCACGTCATAGTTCCCCACTTTGAAAAAGAAGTCGTTTGCTGAGCCTGGTGTCAATAAAAGCTTTTATTGGACTAACAAGGACGTTTTCAATTCTGAAACTTACAGGATATTCTTATAATATGATGACCTCTTAGATGTCAAAAGCTCAAGTAAAATTTGATTTCTCAGTTCATCACCCCTTTAAATCAAAACAGAAAAAAAGGTACAACGATTTAAGATTTACGCTTTACTGTCATTGTACAGGTTTGTTTTCTCTTTACTGTAATGCAAATATTTATGCACTATTGTTAAAAAGTTTGGAGTCTGAAAGTATTTATTTTATATAAAGCAGCCTGTTATTCTCATTCTTCAGCATTGCTATTCCAGTCTTCAGTGTCACGATCTCTCAGAAATCATTGTAATATACTTATTTAGTGCTCAAAAACAAAAATCTTATCAATGTTGAAAACAGTTGTGCTGCATGTACACACATGCCGGTATACCGGTATAATATATATATAATATATATATATATATATATATATATATATATATATATATATATATATATACATATCTACATAAATTTACACACGCATCTATATGAGTGAGAAATGTACATAACTGTCATGAAAATAATGACATGATGTATAAAACATTACTTGTCATAACTTTGAATGCTTTATGATCATAGATGCAGTTCAGACTCAGAGGTCCGTGAATCTCTGGCTGCAATTCAAATCAGCACATACATCATGTATGTGACACATTTTCATGTATCATACACACTGACGGCAGCTCTTGCCCTCTAATATAAAAGCTGCAACGTGTTCGCATAGTGAAATGTTATACTGAGCACAGCCAGTTATTTCTCCGTTTTCCACCATTTTCATCACACTCCATATTTTAAAACCGCATATGCTTTTACTGTATGTATGAGACACAGTACCTGCCTCATAAGTATATTAGACTTGTCCTGGGCCGGTAAATTTGAATTATCGATTTGTGAGAAGTTTTCTGGAACACTAATGAAAACAGCACATTACAGTCAGGGCATGAATCTATTAAAGAAGGCCAACCCCAGCAGGACCCTTTTCTGCTTTACACAGCAAACATACCTGCTTCAGCTAGTCATGACCCACAGGGTATCTGACGAATTGAGTCAGATGTTTTGGATTAAGTCTAAAGCAACTTTGAGGTGGGTGCTCGCTTAGAACAAATCAAGATAAGTGTGTGTGTGTGTGTGTGTGTGTGTGTGTGTGTGTGTGTGTGTGTGTGTGTGTGTGTGTGTGTGTGTGTGTGTGTGTGTGTGTGTGTGTGTGTGTGTGTGTGTGTCTGTGTGTGTCGCTGCAACGCATTCTCATCCTTTGGCGTCATATAGGTGACGCCATATGACATTTCGTCAAAATCTTACGCACATGGCACCCTTTAGCGTCAATATAACACGCACTGTTATGGGTAGGTTTAGGTCTGGGGTAGCGTTAGGTTATGACGCCTTGGGATCTGCGTCTCATATTGACGCTAAAGGATGCCATGTGCGTCGGATTTAGATGTGCGTCACCTGTATGACGCCTTGGGTTCTGCGTCTCATATTGACGCTAAAGGATGCCATGTGCGTAAGATTTCGACGAAATGTCAAATGCGTCACATGTATGACACCTTGGGATGAGAACGGGCTGGTCTGTGTGTGTCTGTGTGTGTCTGTGTGTTTTTAAAGAATATTTCTTATATTTTCTTATATAAGAATATTACTTTTTTATTTTTGTGAAAAACAAATATGAACGAGATTGGAGGGCTACTTTTGTGGCTCCAGGAGACGTGGAGTCTAGCACACATGGTTGAACCAATGTTATTCTGGCAAGCTGGATGGGATGCTCAATCAAAAAGAAATGTTTTGATAGCACCACAGAATCGCAGGCGTTAAGCTTTTAGACATAATCACTCTACGAAGGGTTTCTTTATACTTCTTTAATTTAGGGTTAATTTATAATAATTTTCAACATTCACAGTAACTTAAAGGGATAGTTCACCCAAAAATGAAAATCCTATCATAATTTACTCACCCTTAAGTTGTTTCAAACATGTATGAATTTCTCTCTTTTACTAAACGCAAAATAAGATATTGAAGAATATGGAAAAGAAGAATAGAGTTAACCAAACAGTTAATGGACCCCATTGCCTTCCATAGTATGGAAAAAATATATATTATGCATTAGTCAATGCTGTACATCAACTGTTTGGTTACTGACATTCTTCAAAATATCTTTTGTGTTCAGCAAGAAGAACGAAATTCACACAGCTTTGGAAAAATTTGAGAGCGAGTGCATTATGACAGACTTTTTGTTTTTTGGGTGAACTATCCCTTTAAGTTACTTTGAGCAATTGTTGAAAATGATTATAAATATAAGCACCATGTTTAGGTGAACTATCATTATTTTTAAAGAAACATGGATCAAAATTAGGCATGGATCAAAATTAGTTCTCTTACGAGAGTATCTCTCGTACTGCGTAATATCTTACGCTATGGGGAAAACGAATCGGTTACCTAACGTAACCTCGGTTCTCTCTAGATGAGGGAACGAGTATTGCGTAAGCTAGCTTACGCTACGGGAAAGATTCCATCTTTCTGAGAAATTGAAGCCAAAAAATTATCCTATAATTTTGTATCCATTGTCAACGCAGTTCAGCTGCAGCAGACCATGAGAGGGCTAGCTAGCCGCTCATTGGTTCGCTCACGGAGAACTGCTTAAGCCTATGAGGGAGCGCGAGTGAACCCGCGACCAATGAGAGTCTGACTCGCTCTCAATACGTCACCGCCCGCCGAAACGGGTGTGGACGAGGCTATAAATATCCCGAAATAGGCTGAATAATCTGGTTTTTTCATATACTGAAGCGAAAATCGCCAGTAGCACAAGCACGGCCAGGAACGCAATACTCGTTCCCTCATCTAGAGAGAACCGAGGTTACGTTAGGTAACCGATTCGTTCTCTTACGAGAGGTTCTCTCGTATTGCGTAAGCTAGCTTACGCTACGGGAACCCCTGGTCAACGCCGTGCGTGCTAAGCATCCACTATTAGACCCAGGGGGGACCCCGGGGAACTCTTTAAGTGGGAATGAATATATGTACATGAGACAAAAGGCCAGCGGAGCGGGCCGGTGACTGTGTAGTACATAAGCACATTATAGAGAGGGAACAGAACGAACTCGGTCTGTGTAATTAACCCCCTATAGTGCAGCTCAACCAGAAGAGCTGAAACATACTAGACTGCTAGTAGTTTAGCCTGCAAGACGGGTACTTCCAGATTGTAAAATCTGACAAAGGTGGAGGGGGAAGCCCATCCCGCTGCCACGCAAATGTCGTGAATGGAAATTCCGCTGGACCATGCCCACGATGAGGCCATGCCTCTAGTGGAATGAGCCCTGATGCCCAGAGGGCATGGCAGGTCTTTAGATGCGTATGCTGCTGCAATGGCATCAACAATCCATCTGGATGGACTGTTTCGAAGCGGCCAACCCCTTGGAGCGCCCACTGAACGAAACAAAAAACTGCTCGGATCGTCTGACCGGAGCAGTGCGAGTAACGTATAATCTCGGGGCCCTGACCGGACATAGGAGATTAGTATCAGATTCGCTATCGGATGCAGGCAGAGCCGATAGGGATATAACTTGTGCCCTGAACGGGGGTGCCGATCGCTTTGGGGACATATAGCCATGCCTAGGTTTGAGAACGACTAAGGAGTCATTAGGTCCAAACTCAAGACAGGACGCGCTGGTGGACAGCGCGTGTAGGTCTCCCACCCGTTTTACTGACGCGAGCGCGAGTAGAAAAACGGTCCTTAGCGACAGGTACTTTAGGTCCACGGTGTTTAACGGTTCGAATGGGGGAGCTTTCATAGCATCAAGAACTATGGAAAGGTCCCAAATCGGCACCGAAGGGGGGCGAAGGGGGGTTCATCCTTCTAGCTCCCCTGAGGAAGCGGACTACCAACCCATCTTTGCCCAGTGACTGGCCGCGCCGGGGTTCAGCAAACGCCGCGACGGCTGCCACATACACCTTAAGAGTGGACGGGGATCTGCCCTTGTCCAGCATCTCCTGGAGAAAATTTAGCAAGGAGGGAACCTCGCATAACCGTGGGTCCAGACCCTTTTCGGTGCACCACTCTGAGAACACAGACCATTTTGACGCATAGAGCCTTCTGGTAGAAGCCGCTCTAGCCTGCATGATCGTGTTTAACACTCCCTCTGGCAAAGCAACGGGTAGTTGTTGAGCACCCACGCGTGTAGCGCCCAGCGCTCTGGGTGGGGATGCCAGATCGTGCCGCGAGCTTGGGAGAGGAGATCTGCTCTGACTGGAATGGGCCACGGCACTGTCTGTGACAGCTGCGTGAGCTCCGGAAACCAAGTCTGACCCTCCCAGCGCGGGGCTATGAGGAGCACCGAGTGCTGCGCTTCTCTGATTCTCTGAAGCACCTGTGGTAGCAGAGAGACCGGAGGGAAAGCATAAAGCGGGCGGCTGGGCCAGGTTTGGGCTAGCGCGTCCTCGCTTCTTGAGAAAAATATTGGGCAGTGGGTGTTCTCCGCCGAGGCGAAGACATCCACCTCTGCTCTGCCGAATAAACGCCACAGTTTCTGAACTGTAAGAGGATGCAGGGACCACTCCCCGGGGGGAGTGGGGTTCCTGGACAGGCTGTCTGGACCGTCGTTCAGATGTCCCGGCACGTGCGTCGCCCTGAGCGAGAGCAGGTGACACTGAGACCAAACTAAGATGCGTTCTGTCAGCTGGAAAAGATTCCTGGATCTGACTCCACCCTGACGGTTTATATAAAAGACCACGGCTATATTGTCCGAACGGATCAGCACGTGGTGGCCCTGAATGCGCGGGAGAAAGCGCATGAGCGCGTTCTCGACCGCCAACCTCTCCAAACAGTTTATGTGTAGGAGGCTCTCTTGAGCTGACCAGGGGCCGAAGGCCGGTGAGCCCTCGCAGACCGCTCCCCAACCCGTGTTGGAGGCGTCTGTCGAGATGACTTTTCGGCGTGAAACTGTCCCCATGGAAACGCCCCGCTGAAACCATTCTGCCACTGACCATGGCTGCAGAGCTGTGATACAGGTCTGCGTTACTTTTATCAGCTGGTGGCCCGTGGTCCACGCTCGGTGAGACACACGGCTCCTCAACCAAAGCAGAAGCGGGCGCATGCGCAGTAACCCCAGCTGGAGCACCGCGGAGGCTGAGGCCATACAGCCCAACGCTCTCTGAAATGTTTTCAAAGGCGTGAGTCTGTTCATCTGAAAAGATGCGGCGAGACGCTGCACACGGTGTGCGCGCTGCGTTGACAGACGCGCCGTCATCGTGACCGAGTCCAGCTCTATACCCAAGAAGGAGATAGTCTGACTGGGTTGTAGTACGCTCTTTGTCCCGTTGACAGAGAGGCCCAAAACTTTCAGATGGTCGAGGAGAACTGTACGATGAGACAGTAACTCTCTCTGAGAATTGTGCCAAAATCAGTCAGTCGTCCAAGTAGTTCAGTATTCGCAGCCCCTGACTCCGCAGGGGGCGAGCGCCGTATCCATGCACTTCGTGAACGTACGGGGTGCTAGGGATAGGCCGAACGGTAGGACGGTGTATTGATAAACCTGGCCTTCGAGGCGAAACGTAAGAATGGCCTGTGAAGGGGATTTATCTGGATCTGAAAGTATGCATCTTTCAGATCTAGTGATATGAACCAGTCCTCCTGGCGCACATGCGCGAGGAGTTTTCTGATAGTGAGCATTCTGAACGGTCTCTTCATGAGAACTTTGTTCAGCGATCTGAGGTCTAATATTGGTCTGAGACCGCCGTCTTTCTTGGGGACAAGAAAATAACGGCCGTGAAACCCCGACTCGCTCATAGCCAGAGGCACCCTCTCTATAGCCTTTTTGCACAACAGAATTGCTATCTCTGAACGGAGCAGCGCGTCACTGCTTCTGGGTTCACAGTAGTTTCTAGCCGCGCTCGGAAGCGAGGAGGGCGGCGGCAAAACTGTAAGCGATAGCCTAGCTTTATTGTGTTTAACACCCACTGCTTCCCACGCTTTGAAGCGTGACGCTAGGGGGTGAATGGCTACATGGTCCCCGTCGCTGCACTTCGCGGGCTGCGTGAGCGCGCTGATAGTGTTTACAACAGCGGGACGTACACTCGGAGAGGAGTTTATGGGCCCTGTAACAGAGTGAACAGAGGTAAGACGCGCACACGGGCTTATGGGCGCGCTTATACACTCTGAGACTCGAGCGGGCTTGGCCCGCTTTATGAGAGTGGACTCTGTGTGAGACAGGGGAACTGGAGTGTCTTTGTGTATGAGTGAACACAGTGTTGTGGGCACATTCTCTACACAAGTTTATGGACCGTGTAACAGAGGTGGGACGCGCGCACGGGCTCGTGGGCGCGCTTATGTACTCTGAAACTCGAGCGGGTTGGGACCGCTTTATGAGAGTGGACCCTGTGTGAGACACGGGAATAGGAGTGTCTTTGTGTATGAGTGAACACAGTGTTGTGGGCACATTTTCTACACAAGAGGCTTTTACGCTCTTTTTGAGATTTCTCTGGGACGCCGTAAACACGGCGTTTTGTGTATGAGTGAACACAGTGTTGTGGGCACATTTTCTACACAAGAGGCTTTTACGCTCTTTTTGAGATTTCTCTGGGACGCCGTAAACACGGCGTTTTGTGTATGAGTGAACACAGTGTTGTGGGCACATTTTCTACACAAGAGGCTTTTACGCTCTTTTTGAGATTTCTCTGGGACGCCGTAAACACGGCGTTTGTGCTCATGCAAGCGGGAAGGGATACCGGCTTGGTAATGGCGGGGTACACTGCTGTAGTAGCCGCGTGAGCGGGGACTAACAGAGGGCGAAACTTTGACGGCGATCCGGTCGCGGCGGGAGAGCGCCGTCTTTTTCTCAACCACGCTAGGCAGACTTCGAGTAATCAGTTTTCAGCGCGATCCTCTGCCGAGGCCCCCGGGGAGGCGGCGGTCTGTGGCGGCTGTCAGAGCGAGGGCGGCCGCCCTGGTGTCGCTGAGAAGTCTGACTGTGTTTAGCTAGGCGCTAGGGTGGGGCTCGTGCAGGAGGCTGGTCACGTGAGCGGCCTGCAGAGGAGCTAGCGCGACGAGGCAGAACAAAATTCGCGGGAATCCTCAATCCGCGACTGAAGGGGGATTTTTCCCCCGCTCTCGTCCCATTCACGAAGTACCTCACTCTGTAGTAGACATGGGGTGCAGAAGCTGCTTGGCCGGCGGCTGAAAGCTTGAAGTCGGACTGCAGGCTTTAGCGGGTAGCACAGGTGATGAGCGCCATCTCGCGGAGGGCGGCATAGACGTGCGGCGACCAAGTCCTCTACAGGGAAAATGGAGATAAAGCCCTTCTCTGCGGCTCCGTCCACAACGCGACGCGGGGTGGAAGAGTCAGAGCGAGTTCTAGCAGAGAGCGGGGCGTTCCAGGACTTTGTGAGTTCTGCGTGCAGATCAGGCAGAAAGGGCGCAGCCCGTTTAGCGGCGGGAGTCGAGCGCTGGTGGAAGTAGCTGCGCGGGTCGCGGTTGATTCTCGGGCCGAGGAGGCGTGAGAATCGGACCAATCCTCACCGTCTGAAGCGAGAAGCGAACATGTCTCCTTGGTGTCCGCGGCGTCAACGGAGGCAACAGAGCGGCCACTCGGCGGCAGCTGTATGTCCGGAAGCGGCGGAGATGGAGAGCGGGAGCGAGAGGCTCCGGCGGGATGAACGCTTCCGGCTGGGGGTCCGGCGGCCTCTGAGAGCGGCGTTTCTTTCTCCGCGGCGAAGCCAGAGGCGGCACGGAAGCATCTTAGTGGCCGAAGTCGAGCCCGCGGGGTCAACAATGGCATAGTTTCCCAGAGCTCGCAGCCGCCACAGCGGGGGCGAGCTCGGCGTGCTCCAATCCGAGGCAGAGAGCGCAGAAGAGGTGGCGGTCCCCAGCCTCGAGGGGAGCGCGGCAAGAGCCGCCAGAAAATTTACGAGACATCTTGAAAAAGACGCTCGCTCTTTTAGATACAACAATATATAGGAAGCATTTTTGTAAAAAGGATACAATCCGTCGGATGGCGCTAGCTCACAGGACGGCTGAAGGTGGCGAAGACGGCCGGCTTCCTCAGTCTCCCAAACGCTCGCTAGAAGGTGCCTTTTCGACGACGGCGGCTTCTCTCTCAGGATCAGCAGATGCAGGTGCGTCGCTGAAGGATGAAAAAATCAGATTATTCAGCCTATTTCGGGATATTTATAGCCTCGTCCACACCCGTTTCGGCGGGCGGTGACGTATTGAGAGCGAGTCAGACTCTCATTGGTCGCGGGTTCACTCGCGCTCCCTCATAGGCTTAAGCAGTTCTCCGTGAGCGAACCAATGAGCGGCTAGCTAGCCCTCTCATGGTCTGCTGCAGCTGAACTGCGTTGACAATGGATACAAAATTATAGGATAATTTTTTGGCTTCAATTTCTCAGAAAGATGGAATCTTTCCCGTAGCGTAAGCTAGCTTACGCAATACGAGAGAACCTCTCGTAAGAGAACTCTTTTCCACGAGATATTGAAGCCAAAAATTATCCTTAATTTTTTACTAATGTAAAACGCTTTGCAGCAGCAAGCAGACCTAGGCGAGACAGCTCGCGCGCCTATTGGCTGCTCTGCGGCAATAGCAGCAGCCTATCGAGAGAGGCTCTGCGTGACGTCACGACGAATGGGGGCCCTTCGCGCCCTATCGTCACGTCCCGCCAGAAAGGGCGTGGTCTCGCCCTATATCTAGGCTCGATAGCTGCTCTTACGTCGATTTTCATCTCTTCAGCGAAGCCTCCCGCATCGCTGGATCCAGAGTGAGAAGCCGCGCCGTCGACCTGTAGCCTTCAGCGGGACGTGCCATTGAGTCTGGAGTCGCTGGCCTCGCCGCCTTCAGCCGCCGTACCTGCTGTGCTTTCCGGCGTTATATCCTTTCCTCTGCCTAGAGTGTGTGTGTGTGTTTGCATATCTGCTTTTTTCCCACCCCCTCTAAAAGAGCGGCGTCTTTTTAAAGATGCCTTCCTGCGGTTCTTGCCGAGCCCCACTCAGCGACGAGGACCGACATGTCATCTGCGTGTCCTGCCTGGGTGAGGATCACGTGGCCATCGCGCTCGCTGACGGCGGATGCCATCACTGCGAACGTTTGGTGACTCTGCGGACTCGCCTGGCTTCGTTCTCCGAGCCCGTATCCCAGCCTGCCGTGACGCCGCGTCGCAAGAAGCGCCGCGCCCAGCGCGCTCCCGAGCTATCTCCAGCCCGCCAAAGCTCGCCGGTTCGCCCGCCAGCTTCGCCGGCTTCGCTCGAGTCGCTCACCGACGGACAGCGGCCGCCGTCCGCCGCCGCGTCCGCCATCGAGTTGGACGACAACACCGAGGCGTGTTCTCTCTTGGCTTCGGATAGCGAGGATTGGGCGAGCTCTGTGGACCTCCCCTCCGCTAACGCTCCCCGCCAACCCTCTGGGAAGAGAGCCGGCATTGAGTCTGAGCTGATGCGTCTGCTCACCAAGGCCGTAGAAAGCATCAGCCTCGATTGGGAGGCACCCACGCTGCCGCCGCGCAACAGATTAGACGGGCGCTTTCTCGGCAAAGACGAGGCTCCGTCAAAATCTAGGCCCGCGCCCTTCCTCCCGGAACTTCACGAGGAGGTTGCAAAGTCGTGGAAGGCCCCCTTTTCCGCCAGGATGCGTACCTCTACCTCCGCGGCATTCTCCGCTGTCGACGGTGCGGGAAGTAGAGGCTACCTCGCCATTCCTCCGGTGGAGACGGCTGTCGCGTCGCATCTCTGCCCGCCCTCTGCGGGACGGCGGGTTCAGACGACGCTCCCGTCCAAAGCCTGCCGAGTGACATCATCGCTGCACGGACGCGCTTACACCGCAGCCGGGCAAGCAGTCTCAGCGCTGCACACGATGTCTATTCTGCAGATCTACCATGCAGACCTCCTCCTCAAGCTGGACGAGGAGGGACCCGGTGCTATCTGTGTGGCGGACCTGAGGAGCGCTACGGACCTCGCTCTACGCGCTTCTAAAGCCGCTGCGCAAGCCATGGGGCGGAACATGGCCTCTCTCGCCGTCGCCGAGAGACACTTATGGTTGACGCTGTCTGAGATGACGGAAGCCGAGCGCTCTGTGTTCCTCGACGCGCCCATTTCCCCGGAGGGCCTGTTCGGAACGGCCGTCAAGGACTTCGCGGACAGGTTTGTTGAGGTGCAGAAAACTTCTCAGGCTATGAAGCACTTCCTGCCGAAGCGCTCGAGCTCCGCTACAGGCCGCACCAAGCCGCCTGCTCGCAGCTCTCAGCCCCAGCCTGCACCGCCCTCCGCCGCCGCCGCCTCACAGCGCCGCCAGGCCCGGGATCAGAGACCGCGGTCTCGCTCCGCCGGACGCCGCCCCCTCACCGCGGGCCCCGGCCGAGGATTGAGATCAAGCCCGAGGCCCCAAAGTCTTCCTAGCCGCTCTAGGAAAACGACGGTGTTCAGATCCCGCTGCGGCCGGATTTCCACCAAAACTTCTCGCTCGTTCAGCCCCATGCGTTGTGACTGTCCCAGTGTATTTTGCAGTGAAGCAGCCGGTGTCTCAGCCCGCTTGCCTGCACACAAAAGCTGTTTTTACGGCTACCCAGATAAATCCAATAAAGAGTGTATTTTCTGGTGTTCCGGCCTCGGCCGATGGTGTTATGAGTGTTGTAAGAATGCCCACGCCCCAGTGCCCATTCCCACACCCAGACACAGCCCGCCACGGTGCAGGGCTCGCACAAATAAAATCGACTCCGGTCGATTGTGCAAACACTGTAGTGAACGCGCCCATATCCCCATGCCCGCTTACACTACACGCTGCGTGTCCCTCGGTTTCTGTAAAAACGAAACCAACACACATTCAGTAGGCCCTAAACGACAGTGTTTTCAGTGTAGCAAATGTGCCCGTGGTCCCGCGCCCACATTTCCTCACAGACACGCCGAATCCCACGGGATTCGCCCCGCTCTCTCTCTCGGCGCTACCCGCCTCAGAGGAGATGAGCGCGGCCAGGCTGCCCGCTGTGATCAGCGCGCCCCCCGCCTGGAACGCCGTAAACACGGCGCTGTGTTCCCAGCACACGCGGGCTCTTGTGCCGCCGCTTTCCCGCGGCCAGAGCCCAGATTTCATTCTGCCCCTAGCTATTCACGCGGATGCGTGGTCAAGGCTTCCCGGGGTATCAGAGTGGGTGCTGAACACTATAAAGAGAGGCTATTCGCTACAATTCGCTCGACGCCCTCGCCGCTACGCGGCGCGCGTCGAAACTACGGTGAAAAGCGAAGTATCTCATCTACTTCGAGCCGAGATAGCGAAACTACTGAGAAAAGGGGCTATAGAACCTTTATCTCAGGCTCAGAGCGAAGGGGGCTTATACAGCAGATATTTTCTGGTACCGAAGAAAGATGGTGGGCTCAGACCCATTCTAGATCTGAGGCTGCTGAACAGAGCGCTCGTGAAACGCCAGTTCAGGATGCTTACGACCAGGAAAATCCTCGCGCAAGTGCGCCAAGGAGACTGGTTCATGTCAATAGATCTGAAAGACGCGTATTTCCAAATACAAATAGCGTCCCATCACAGGCGATTCTTGAGATTCGCCTTCGAGGGCCAGGCGTATCAATACACAGTCCTGCCGTTCGGCCTGTCCCTAGCACCCCGTACGTTCACGAAGTGCATGGACGCGGCCCTCGCTCCCCTGAGACTTCGGGGCATGCGAGTTTTGAACTACTTGGACGATTGGCTGATTCTAGCTCGTTCACGAACGGAGCTCTTAGAACACAGGGCCGCATTACTCGAGCACCTCGAGGAGCTGGGCCTTACAGTCAATTGGGCGAAAAGCTCACTGCTCCCCAGTCGGAGGATTTCCTTTCTGGGAACAGTGTTAGACTCGCTATCCATGACGGCACGCCTGTCACCAGAGCGCGGATTGAATATCCAGCACGTCGCGAAATCCTTCCGCCACGGCTCTATAGTCCCGCTCAGAAGGTTTCAGAAAATGCTGGGTCTCATGGCCTCAGCAGCCTCTGTACTCCAGTTGGGCCTGCTCCGCATGCGCCCACTGCAGCTATGGCTAAAAGCACGAGTTCCCCCCAGGGCATGGACCGCAGGTCTGTTTCGCCTCAGGGTCGACCTTCAGTGCATTTCGGCTCTGAAACCATGGAAAGCGACCGACTGGTATCAGTCGGGCGTGAGTCTGGGGATCCCCTCAAGTGTGAAGGTGGTGTCTACGGACGCCTCCACTTCGGGGTGGGGAGCGCTGCTCGAGGGCAGACCGCTGGCTGGCCTGTGGTCAGTGCGGGAGAAGCTCCTCCACATAAACTGCTTGGAATTGATAGCAGTCGACAAAGCGCTAAGGCGCTTCTGTCCCCAGATAACAGGCCACCACGTATTGGTCCGGTCGGACAACATGTCAGTGGTGGCATACATAAATCGCCAGGGCGGCGTCAGGTCCCGAAACCTTTACAGGCTGACGGAACGCCTCCTGGTCTGGGCTCAGCACAACCTGCTCTCGCTGAGAGCGGCGCATGTGCCTGGTCACCTAAATGTGGGACCAGACAGGCTGTCCAGAAACAACGTTCCAGCAGGAGAATGGTCTCTGCACCCGCAGACGATCCAGCTGCTGTGGGAAACGTTTGGCAAAGCGCAGGTGGACCTGTTCGCGTCCCAAGAAAACGCTCACTGCCCGAGATTCTTCTCGAAAAGCCGGGACGCGCTGGCCCATGTTTGGCCCCGCTGCCCCCTTTATGCTTTTCCCCCTGTCTCACTCCTGCCTCAGGTGTTGGAGCGAATCAGGAGGGAGGGATGCCCAGTGCTACTCATAGCTCCGCTCTGGACAAACCAGTCGTGGTTCCCTGTCCTGATGCAGCTGACCAGCGCTGCTCCATGGCCTTTACCGCTGAGGAGAGACCTCCTCTCTCAGGCGGAAGGCTCGATTTGGCATCCTCGCCGGATCTGTGGTCCCTGCACGCATGGGCCATCAACGGGTACCCGCTGACCTCCCAGAGGGAGTGTTAAACACGATCGCGCAGGCTAGAGCCCCGTCTACCAGACGGCTCTACTCCTCGAAGTGGTCTGTGTTCTCTGCTTGGTGTCAAGCGCAGGGCTTTTCACCTGTAGACTGCGGGGTTACGGAAGTGCTTTCCTTCCTTCAGGAGCTACTGGATAAGGGCAGGTCCCCTTCCACGCTCAAAGTATACGTGGCGGCCATAGCAACGTTTGCAAAACCGGTGTCTGGCCAGTCACTAGGAAAGAGCGACTTAGTCGTGCGTTTCCTTAGAGGAGCTCGGAGGCTAAACCCTCCCAGGCCCCCTTCAGTCCCGACATGGGACCTTTCCACGGTCTTGGAGGCCATGAAAGGCGCCCCATTCGAGCCAATCCAGTCGTCAGACATGAAACACTTGTCTTTCAAGACAGCGTTTCTTATGGCTCTCGCTTCAGTGAAGCGCGTAGGGGACTTGCAAGCGCTCTCAGTAAGCGCGTCATGCATGGAGTTTGGACCTAACGACTCTAAGGTCATACTCAAACCAAAGCACGGTTACGTGCCGAAATCCCTCAACACACCGTTCAGGGCCCAGGTGATTTCCCTGTCTGCCCTTCCGGTTCTCAATGAGGAGAAGGACGCGAGTCTCCTTTGCCCTGTCAGGGCACTAAGGGCTTATGTGTCCCGCTCGTCTGGTTTCAGACAGACTGAGCAGCTTTTCGTTTCGTTTGGCGGCCGTACTAAGGGACTTGCCGCGTCGAAACAGAGCTTATCCAGATGGATAGTTGGTGCCATAGCGCTGGCTTACACTTCTAAGGGCCTTCAGTGCCCTTTGGGTGTTAGAGCGCACTCCACGAGAGGCATGGCCTCCTCGTGGGCATGGTCTAGCGGGGTTACCCTGCAAGATATTTGTATGGCCGCGGGCTGGGCCTCGCCGTCTACATTTATAAAATACTATAATCTGGAGGTCCCCGCCTTACAAGCTAAGCTTTTGGCGGTATAGAATTCAGTGCTATCTGCCCGCTGTGCGGCTCGGATACTGAGTTTGGCCTGCGTATCGCTCACTGACCGGTACAGCAGCTCATTTAAAAATTGACACACTTGTGGCCACCCAGTTCAGGCTGAATGTTCACCCTGACGGTTTGGTTATTGTCATATGATTGGCCCCTTTCGGAGGCAATTTACAGGGAATGATGCTTCTAGCCTCTCTTCCCTCACTCTCTGTGAGTTTATGGTGATTATGCACTATATGCGCCCCGGGCTTCGGCCCCTGGGTCTTTGGTGTTGGATCCCTACCAGCACGGCGTGTTGCATTGTGTTCCCCATAGCGTAAGATATTACGCAGTACGAGAGATACTCTCGTAAGAGAACGTACTCGGTTACTAACGTAACCTCGGTTCTCTCTAGAGAGGGAACGAGTACTGCGTATCTTGCCGTGCTTGGAATACGCTCTGGTTCGCTTCGGCGATGAAAACCGACGTAAGAGCAGCTATCGAGCCTAGATATAGGGCGAGACCACGCCCTTTCTGGCGGGACGTGACGATATGGGCGCGAAGGGCCCCCATTCGTCGTGACGTCACGCAGAGCCTCTCTCGATAGGCTGCTGCTATTGCCGCAGAGCAGCCAATAGGCGCGCGAGCTGTCTCGCCTAGGTCTGCTTGCTGCTGCAAAGCGTTTTACATTAGTAAAAAATTAAGGATAATTTTTGGCTTCAATATCTCGTGGAAAAGAGTTTTCCCCATAGCGTAAGATATTACGCAGTACTCGTTCCTCTCTAGAGAGAACCGAGGTTACGTTAGTAACCGAGTACGTTTTGTGTTAATCAACGTTATGGTACGAATGCTGTTGACTGAGCTAAAAGTCTTTATATTCAAAAACTGTTTTTTAATTATACAGTATATAAATAATTATGTTATCGCCAAATTGCAAACTCGAAACCCATTGGTTTGGTTTCTACTCATGAACATGAAGAGGTAAGCAAATTATAAGAGAGTTTAGAAGAGACAGTCTAAAGAAAAACATTCAAATATAGTATAAGTGACTGACTATGGTTTTGCCAAGTACTGTAGCACAAAGCACTCCAACATATCTGAATTAGATAGATTGTTGGTCCTCTACTGACAACCCAAAACCATTAACAGAGGGCAATGAAAAGGTTTATAGGATGTTGTTGAAGTCATAACTCCAAACCAAAAATCACCAGCTGGAGTGCCCTTGAGAGCCACCAGAGGACACTCCACATCAGACTATTGTCATTCCCTCACAAACTACATCTCCCATAACTCACTGCCCGGACTCATTGTGTCTCATTTTCTTGTTTAGCTCACCCTTAATAAGCCTGGTTTTCTCATTCATTATCTTCAATGTCTTGTTTAGTGTTACACTGCAATTCCAAGCATTCTCCCTGGTTACATGTCTCTTGGTTTTGGATTTCTTGCCTGAACTCTCTCGCTCAAGGACCACATTCAGGACTTCCTAGGTATTTCCAATTTCACTAACCTCCCAGACTATGCACTCATTGACTTCTTTTGTTATGGACTCAACAACCCATTGAGTTCCTAGATTATGCCCTTCACTTGACTGGTTCCTCCTTCATTGTCGGGGAGTTTGAGGAGGATGTTTCCCTTAGACGGGGGCAGTATGCACCAAGCTCCGGTGGCCACGAAGCCTGGCACACCAAGTTCACCACCATGTCCAGTGAAGATGCCTGCCGAGCCTGAGCTTCTTCACGTCATGAATGCCGAGACTGACTGAGCGTCTTCACATCATTCCTGCCGAGCCTTTGCCAAGAAAATTCCCCAAAAAGTCTTTATCTTTGTTTATCTGAGTGCAACACGATCAAGCACTTGCTGATAAACTGGAGCTCGGTGCTGTCGTGTGAAGGCAGCTTGTTAAACAGATGATATTCCAGCAGAGATCACAGAAGCTACAGCAGCAGGGTTCTGTTATACAAATGGCCTAACCACAGTAAAAGCCAGAGACAATATCATTATACATACTTAATCATCACTGTGATTTACACCCCCGCTCATGTGCAGGCCGAAAAACAAGCCAAAAATTGAAATTACTCAACACAAATGAAATGCTGGAATGTGGGGAAGGTATAAAATCACACTTTTAATCAAGTTTTAAAGGGGCAAGTTGATGCTTTTTAATGTTTTTCATTTCCTTTAGTGTGTAATTCATCTGTTTGTGCATGTATAAGATCTGCAGAGTTATACAAATTATAGTCTCCCACAAAGCGATGTACTCTAACAGAGAACACTGATCCAGACCTGTTTAAAAAGCCTTGATCGAAGTCCAGATATAAATTCTGCAAACGTCTACATCATTATATGAAATGATGCACCGATATGAAAATATCGATACAGATAAGATAACCGATAATTTGTTATACTTGAACGCCGATAGCCGATATTGGTCGATAAATCTAAATCCAAATTATTATATAATTTTTGAGAGCTAGATTACAAAAACAAAAGCCTCACAATTAAAAGCCATGTAACAAGCACTTCAACATAAATCAAACATATACAGTACAGTAGTCTAGTCTGAACCAGTGTAATTTGTTTTATTCATATTGCCAACGTTCTTTATTTAAGAAAAAAAAAATCTTAAAAATAAATAAAATATTGCCTAAATAGTGCAAACATGTGATTGGACAACATTACTTGCGTATAAAGAATCAAAATACATTGACATTTATACGTAAAACGGAATAGTCAATGGACTGACAATAATCAAATTATTTTCATTAAACCATATTGTTGATGAATTGTATGAGCAACATAAAAGGGATATCTATTATTAATAATCCATCAATGTTTTTTGAAAAAGAAACATCTACAATTTATATTACTGTTTCAAATAACACCATTGCTGTTTAAGCTGTGTGCCATGAAGCGGTAAACTGAACTGTGAGTGGACGTAACCATATGAAGAACTCAATACTCTATTCTGTTGCTGTGTGAACGTGGCCATAATGTGTTTTTCCAACATCAAAGCATGCTAACATATTCTATTACACCCAATAAAAACAATAATGAACTTTTAAAATAGAATCATCTATATATCTATTACCATTTCAGTAGTATCCAACTCTTTGTGATTTTATGGCCATCTTTTGCGTATGGCATGAATTTTCTTGGCAATTATTTTTTCTGGTGTCGGTTGCCAGGTCATTCCACAATCCTCCCCATTACATGGCCTGGAACACATATGCACACATTCACAGCTGCAGACAATTTAGCGTCTCCAATTCCCCTACACTGCATGTTTTTGGATTGTGGGGGAAACTGGAGCACCCGGAGGAAACCCATGCCGACACACGGAGATCATGCAAACTCCACACAGAATGGACTCCTGACTCGAGGACTCAAACAAGGACCTTCTTGTTGTGAGGCGAACTCACTGAGCCACTGTGGTGCCAAAATAGCATCACACGTTCCCCTCTTTGAAGTCAAGCAGACCATTGCAAATGCTATCGATAAGTATCTGCTTATTTGGAAACCCATGAACAACTAAGCAGCAGTATTGAGGTTATACACACACATATATACAGCAGATTTTGAGTAGCCGTTTAATGCTTGTGACATCCTGATCATGACAAGTCAGGGAACAGTTCAATAAGCGATACGGGTCTTCCTGTGAGAAGTGCTCTACCTCAAAGTCTCTAACGTGATCAGTGATGTGAGTGGGATTTTGTTAGATGTGCCAGCTATACATTTGAAGCTCTGTTAGGCTGGGTTGGATATTAGTTTTAATTTAATTATGATATTCTTATCTTCCATGCAACCACTCACAGCATATAATCAGATTACGGAGGCGATGGCAATTAAAATCTGAGAACTAACGAGATGATCCGCCCTTCACGCTTGGTTTGTGAGTAACAGTCCTCAATCTGGTTTCAGTTAGTCAGCTCTGTTGCTATGGAAGCCTCCAGTAAATGTGTCTTCCAGAAACATGGCTGTAAATGGATTCCAAATGGCATAAATAACTATTTTAGCTCATATAGTAAATCAGTGACATTTCGTCTATGAACTTATTTAAAGGTTAATTCCGGTATTTAGCACTTTGAGTCTATTTTCTAGTTTGTTTTGGATGAACTAGAGTGGTGGACACAGAAATTTTGACGATGGGTCCTGTCTCGACTTTTTGAATCATTTAGAATCGCCTCTGACTGCTTTAGAGTGGCCGTCTATGAGCATGCACAAACATGACCTTAAAACAACCCTTAGCGTTCGTTTTCAAAACTGTGCAACTCACCGAGTGGTTAGTGGTGTTCGTTGATGTTCCAAAACAAGTAGCGTAGCGAAATTCAGTTTCTGTCGTGTTTTATTTGCCATTTTGATGGGGAGATGGGAGGAATAATTATATGTCAATGCTTTGTTAACTTGCAAAAGTTTTGCATTGCCTGAGTAACTCTGTGTTCTCTTGTAAAAAAAGATGGTTATAACATGAGGTGATGAGATGATTTTTCATCACCATGTGCTCTCTATAGGAGCTCCGTACCTTTCAAATAAAGCCACATGAATCATATATCATCATCATATTTGGTGATCCATCCTCGACCTAACCTCAACCACAGTCTCTATACTCTTAAGCACAACGGTAACCCTCCAAAACTCCAACACAACAGAAACCCATTTAAATCCCAGCTCAACAGAGTATTAAACCTTAACAGATATCCCTGTAGATTCATATTGTGCCAAAACACACTTTTCAACACTTAATTGCAACATTTACTGTCCTTTTACTATTCAAAGCAAAGCATGCTGGGAATTTGGCGGGGGTACGAGGGCAAATTAGCAAAAGGCATACACCGGTGCATATCACTGATAAGAGTCAGAGACATGGGTCATCATACAAAAATAAACTTTATTGACAATTCTAAAAAGAGATTTTTTTTTAAATGGTTATGTAGCACTGTGTTCCAATTCAACAGGCCACCAATGGTTTAGGACAAAGTCAAGGCCATTGACGAGGGCTTACCAACAGAGGCAGAAAGTCAGGATATGCCAACCGCAGATGAAGGATCACTGTGCACACACACACATGCGTACACACAGGTGTTAATACCAATCACAGCACACGGTGAGGAAGATACCACCACCCACATAAGCCCTCTGCCCCTGGTGCTCAGGCCCTGCCAACACACACAAAAAAAATATAGGCCTACATCAAATAAATTGTCACTTTGGGGCTGGCTTTGAGAATAAAGCTCAATCAACTTAGTCAAACGGAAACCCAAAATAATTAATAATAAATGTTACAACTAATGAGTCAGAAAATAAGTAATGAGTCAGTATAAATAAGCAGTTACTTAAAGCAAAGACACAAATTAACTGAAAATCACAATTAATTGAAAACCCAAATTAGATTAATGCTCTTCCAACCTAATGCATGTACACGTAAAACTAATACATACCGATCGTCGAGTATGAGTCATTGCTTTCTCAAGAGACAGTGAAACCGTAGCTTTCTCTGGCGAGGAAAGGCGCAGAGAAACCACAGCATCCCAATTACTGCATCAGTTTCTCACAACTGAGAAAGGGAAGAGATTAGGCAACGTTCTTAAATACAGGTCAGCGCTTCGAGAACGCGCACCTCATACCACCTCATACCACCAGAACGGTTAGCGAGAGATTAACAACAAATTCTCCGTACTGTCTCCACTGTCCACATCCAGTTTGTCATTGTAAATAAAGGATGCAAACAGCGATAACACAGTAACAAGCTTCTACAGCGGAAGCACGTTCTCCATCAGCGTCTCAAAAATATACATTAGACAGAACCCACTGCTCGTGACTGAATACACTTCATGACAACTAACAGTATATTCTCTTTACCAGCTCATGTGCTTGAACTTTCAGTCATATTTGAATGGTGTGAATTTATACATAGTTCTACCTTTAAAATCTGCACATTCATAGACTTTATAAAACTGCCAATATACTGGATTCTGTGTTGACATGAAAATTCAAGCAGTGAGGATTTGTCATGCATATTTCATAACCTCATATTAATTGAAAGCGTCAGGAACCTTTTTACTTTTAAACACACCATTTAACCAAACTTCAGTTAACAATTTAAGCAATTTTCAGTGAAACGTAAGGCAGTTGAAATAGTAAGAAGAAGAAACTGTAGGCAGTCACCATAACCTAGAATGCATATGTCCATATGCTAATATAATAGATTTAATCAGAAATCTTATTCAAAAAGTTGTATATTATCAACTCCCAATAGCTTAAAACTAAGTAGTTTTTCAACCTTCATAATATATTTCCAAGACCCTTGTGATGGTACATCGACTTAAATGACTCGTCTACCATAGCCTGACGTGGTCTGTATCGCTTTTACTACAAAATTCGACTGCTTTACGTCAAACGCTACAATAGTCATTATTTCGTTTTTCTTCGTTTTTGATGTCGCAATACATCATCCTTTCATAAAATCATCATACATGTGACGCTTTGGACATTTCGTCGAAATCTTACGCACATGGCATCCTTTAGCGTCAATATGAGACGCAGATCCCAAGGCGTCATACAGGTGACGCGCGTCTAAATTCGACGCACATGGCATCCTTTAGCGTCAATACAAGACGCAGATCCCAAGGCGTCATAACCTAACGCTACCCCAGACCTAAACTTACCCATAACAGTGCCTGTTATATTGACGCTAAAGGGTGCCATGTGCGTAAGATTTCGACGAAATGTCATATGGCGTCACCTATATGACGCCAAAGGATGAGAATGCGTTGAACATACTCTACCTTGTCTGTGGACATCGTTCATTCTAAAGCCGGTGCTGGATAAACAGCGAGCGTGCGTGCGACGGTAGGCTAGATTATTTACGACAGCGGCAATGGACAATTTTGTTTCCAACCAGTAGGGCGACCGAAGAGGAAAAGTTACTTGGTGTTACTTTAACTGAATTACACATCATTTGAATTTTCAATTAATGTGTTCCTTGACAACCATAGACACATACAGTTATGAACAAGTTATCTCTTTTACTTGTATTAATAAATACAAATACTAATATTAACAAATATGGTTTGTTCATTTAAATAGCACTCTGGGAGCAATTGTTTTATAAAAGTAATGAGCCACCAAAGGCTGTCACAGTGTTATATATATATATATATACATATTGCACTGAAACAGAAAAACATCCTGATAAATCATCAGAATGTGAGATGCTGGTGAGATACAGCAGACAACACTGCCTTCACGAGGCAGCAGAACCCGCTCTGAAAGACTGGATGGCCATCGGGGGGAAATGAAGCATGGCATGGGGACACTCTCCAGGCATGAGACTCTCTGCTCCCCTCCGCTTCACAATCAGTCAAGGGGAATTAAACCAGCAAGGCACTGTGTACTTCTGCATGATTGATGCTTGTCAACAAGAGCAGCCCAGGGCAGAAAAATCATCCTCAAAGACTCTTGTACATTTTGACGTAGCGAATGATCTTCTCACTCGGTGGTTGATCTTAGACCTGTACTGACTAGCAAGGGCGGTGGTGCCGAAAAAGATTTGAAAGGTTTCTCGTGGCTGTTTTGTTGGCATGAAAATAATTTTAATCCTGTCAATTTTATGAAGATTCCAATCTATGATTTCCCTGACAGCATGGAATTATTCTCAAAATTGGCACTATATGGCAAATGTGAAATTCTTCACAAATAATATTCCGAGCATTGCAATACAAATTACGTTGAATGGAATTTGGAAATAACAGGGTACAGAGATATACATTTTTTAACAATGTTTGGTTGATTGAATAAACTTTAGAAACTAGAAAAAGGAATGACTGAATATACACTTTAAATGTTGGCTTGACCAGTGTTATAGAAAGTTATTTTAAAAGTAATGTTTTACAATATTGCGTTACTCACTACAGTAACAAATTACGTACTTATGTTTTTTTTTATGTAATGGATTGTTACTTTTGTGCTACTTTTTTGTTGAGAATTATATGTGCATTATATGTGCGCATGTGCAGCAGTGACTACATTTTAGAGAATAGAGAGGATATTAATGCACTAGTTAATTAATTAAATTAATTAATTAAACTGAAATGAAACATGTATTATGCAATCAGGGGTGCATTTCCCCCTTTTTAAAAAAGGTATGGTCACATTTTAAAATTAGGGTCCAATTCTCAACTAAGTATTAACTACAAGTTTTGTCTCAATAAATTTGTAATTTCTGTATATTTATAGCAAATAAGTTAGTAGGAGATAAGTTTGGGTTTTGGATAGGATTAAGGGGATGTATAATATTTTCATGCAGAATAAAGTATTAAAATGTGCTTTATAAGTAATAATAAACAGCCAATATCCTAGTAATATGCATGCTAATAAGTAACTAGTTAATTGTGAGAATTGCACCCTAAACTAAAGTGTAACCAAAGGTAATGCAAATATTAAGGTGTACATGTATAAAGTAATGCATTACTTTACCCGTTACATCAAAAAGTAATCTGATTATGTAATGCACGTTAATTGTAATGACGTTAAACCCAACACTAGGCTTACAGACGGAGAGATAAAGTGTGTTGGGACAAAACAAACATCATTGTTTTCCCAGCTCTTGGTCCCCTGTGTTTAAACAAATAAAATGTACGCTACAGAGTGAATGGATGTATTAACATTGCCCTCGTAAACCTGCTAAATTGCTTTGATCCTCTTTCGAATCAGACACAATCTGGTTTTTAGAAATGGGAAATTGTATTAGGCGATTTCATTGTGGAAAATCCTGGATGGCTCCTGTGTCTCCTGCTGAGACTAAGCAGGCTCTCCAAAAAGCCAGTTCATACACGCACATATGGGAGACGGAGATGCAAGCAATAGGCCTGCAAATCCTGCCAGTATGACAAATCCGCATTATGCATATTCCCTCTTTTTGAAGCCATTCAATTAATTGGGCCATTGGAATCAGAAAATGGAGAAGAATTAGAGAGCTCGTAGACAGACGCGAGGATCTGTGCAGGCCAGGAAACGAAGGAAAAGTCATTGTGACCATATCTGAGAGGCTGCGGTTTTGTGGGTTCATATATATTTGGCTTTGTTACATAAAAAGACCCATTTTTGGATCAGACCATATGGGAGAGATGGAAATAGATTGAGTCTCTCGCACCAAGAGGGAGCCAAAAAATTCCCCAGATCGACTTGACTCACTCATTATCAAAGTCCCTCAAGTGGCCCTCTGCCCTCCTTTAGTCAGGAAGTGGAGGTGAGAAAGATTCCACATGCAGATGTAAAGTGGGTAGGTTTAAGGGAGGTAAACCTTAAAGAATGGGCTTGGTTTTAAATATATCTGTCACAGTTTCACTCCTCACATTTGTTTCCCTGTCCGTGTTTCCCGCCACTAATCAGTCACCATGGACACCAATCACCTTCATCACAGCTGTTAGACATTTGTTAATTATCTCTGTGTATTTAGTTCCTGCTTGTGCTCTGTCTGTTGTCCGGTATTGTTTCTATCACCTGATGTGTGTGTGTGCTCCCTTCGTCTTCTGGAATAAACTGCTATTATTTGGATTTGCTTGCCTTCGTGAACTCTTTCGAACTTGCCTCACGCAGCATCGCGACAATATCATTATAATATTGTGAAATATTATTACAATTTATAGTAACAGTTGTATTTTATTACTGTGATGCAAAGCAAAATTTTCAGTCTTCAGTGTCAAATGATCCTTCAGAAATCATTCTATGTTGATTTGATGCTCAAACTTTAAATGTTAAAAAAAACAGTTATGCTGCTTAATATTTTTGTGGAAAAAATATTCTATGATGAATAGAAAGTTATTTAAAATACAAATCTTTTGTAAAATTATAAATATCTTTACTTTATCGTTATCTTTATTTTCGATCAATTTAATGAACCCTTGCTGAATAAAAAATATTTCTTTAAAAAATAATTATAATCCCTAACTGACAGTGGTACACAAACATTTGCTAAAAATTTAACTATTGAACTATTGAAGAAGGGGTAAAAACATGCTAGGTCACAACAAAAGGCCAAAATCAAAATTAATTGTCAGAAGTCCTATGAAGGCGTTAATTAATTGTTAAAATACTTGTTCTTAAATTGTATATCTGATAATCTGAATAATTATTACTATTATAATGATCTAAAATTATAATTAATCTAGGCTTATTTCTGACAGAAATTAATACATTGGTACTCCACATGGAAAAACTGTTATTTATTGTTTACATACGAGTTGTTTGTGATTTATTTTCCATTTGATTCCTTTAATTAAAATGTTAATTCATTTTCCCTCTTTTACACTTGAATTATTGCTGTTTAAATGAAAGAGCAGGGTTATTCTCTTCACACTGTGGTGATCAGAATGAAAACATGATGCCAGGCATCTAAAGTGCAATCAGTTTATTATGTGCAATCAGTTTAGGAATAAACTGGTATTTCGAGTCGCATGCACTGGATACAGAGGCATTTTAACAAGCTCAGACTGTCAGGTAGGGGGGTGGTGAAAGGAGCGAGGACTCAGGTGCAGACAGAGCCGATCCTGACCTCTGTGGGGCCCTAAGCAAAATTCTGTTAAGGGGCCCTCCTACTGTACCTGACCCATGGAAACCATTTGCCATTGCCACACATTCACACCTGACCCCAGTGCTCCAAATACAATCATCCCTCCTTAAACTAGTACTAATAAAAACGTAATTCCTGATATCAGAAATAGACATTGTTACTAGAAAAAGTACATACTTAATATAAAGAAATCACATTTTAAATAATACAAATGTAATTATTGATATCAAAAATGCATCATGTGAATGAGTAAAAGCTAATGTGGCGAGTGGGACTTTTATTTTACCGGCAACGCCACCCGGGAATTTCGCCCCGAGAATTGGATTTGACTAATTAAAATGTTAACTACCCAAAATAAAGAAAGCACACAGGTTTGATTTATGCAAGAAGCCAAAGACGTAATTCCATTCAAAAGCAATAATTTTATTTATACAAATACTAGAACCATCAATTATAAATATGCATACTGATAAAAAAAGGGGGGAAAAGAATACTGGGGCCTTACCAGTAGAGGGGCAGAGTCAAGGGGTATGGGATCTCAAAAAAAAGGATCCCCAATCACACGTGAACACACACCCACATAGTGATAACTCCAAAATAAACAAGGGGAAAACACAGCACCCAAAGAAGACGCCAACCCCAGAGACACCGACACCACCACCTTCAGCACTCACCACTATGGAAGAAAGGACATTCAATTATTGGGAAAAATAAAAAACAATAAACCAAAAATAAATAGAAATATAGCTGCGAGCAGCGATTACGGGCCCAAGCCGGTGGCACCGCAACCCTGGTGCACCAGGGTGGCGGTACCGCCGGCTTTGGCCCTTCATCGCTGCTCGCACTATATTTATATATATATATATATATATATATATATATATATATATATATATATATAAAGCCGGTGGCCACCCTGGTGCCTTAGGGTTATTGTGCACGACGTGACACAAAATATCTGCTCGCTATCTGCCGAACGGCTCTGGTAGTCCCGCTTCAGCACTGATGATGTTGTAGAAATAGTGTGCTCTGGTTGGTCTGGATTATTCAGGATTTATTATTTTATACAGAAATAAGTTATTTATAATTCAGATGAGAATAAAGTTAGTGTTGATTAAAATGAAGGAAAACAAATATATTGATCTGAAATATAGCACATTCATTTTACATTTATTTAGGTTCAATTACCAAACATACAATCTTAATTTAATTTAAAGCAAACAATACATTTAAAATACATGGGTTGTATGCACATTAAAATATATATATATATAATATATATATATATATATATATATATATATATAATATATATATATATATATATATATATATATATATATATATATATAATATAATATATATATATATATATATAAATAAATATATATATATATATAAAAAAGGCTTAAAAACTCTTTTCACTGTAACAGACACAATCTCTCTCTCTCTCTCACACACACACACACACACACACACACACACACACACACACACACACACGTCAAGTCACTTACATTTTAGATGCAATATTTAATAAGCAGAAAAATCGAATTTTCTGCTCTGAAAATATAAATAAGCATACAAATTGAATACGCACTTTGAATATTCTAAACAGAATAAGCACTAGTCGTTAATGAATAAGTACTAGTACTTAATGGAATAGATACTAATATCTAAAAAATAAGTACTAGTAGCATGAAAATAGAGACTTCGTATTTCCAGAGCCCGTCTAACTTGTCCGCTTGTCCGGGACAAATGGATTTTTGAAGGACAAGTAAAAGAGAATTTTACTTGCCCGAACTGACAAGTCAAGTAGCCTGATTAGAACATCAATAACAAACAAAATACATAGCTAGGGAATCACTAAACCGAGAGAATGATTCTGATTTTATTACATTTATTGTATGTTGTTGCGATCGATTGTGGATAATAAATAGGTTGCGCTGTTGACGCTCGCGCAGCCTCTCGAGGAGAAATCTATATGAGCGCAGCACACACACACACACACTCAGTTAACAACATACTGTAACTGCCTCTAAAAATCTAAATGTGGAGTTTCTATATTTTAACATATGTGTTAAGCAGCCTCAATTGTTTTTCCTGAATACCATATCAAAATGTGACATTGATTTCCTACAACAGTTCAATAAACAGTTAAAATGTAGTCACTTACATTTTAGATGTAATATTGGCTGTTTTTCTTCTGTTCCAGCAGCGAAAATAGTTCCAAACAAAAATCACAGCAGAACCACGGCGCATCTCACAGGAACACTCATTGTTTTCATTACTGAATGATTCAGCATTTTGACCCGAATCGGTTCGGTTGAGTCAAAGATTCAATGAGCAATTCCTAAACATCTGTCTCATTCTTGAATGAATCAACCGTTTAAACGAATCGTTTGAATGAATGAATAAATGACTCACTCATTAATACGGCCGCCTGCCGCCACCTATTGGCAATTTAGTGTTATGTTTATAAGTAGCCTAGTATACTTCTTTCCACTGTTTCTTATTTGTACATTTAAATCAATTTCATAACATTATTTTATGCAATTGTAATTTTTCAGTGTAAATGATTTAATTTGATCAGCCCTACCTAGGGTAACAGTAGCCTATGCTTCATCTTTCATTTTAAATTCCTAAATTTGATCAATAAATTCAATTATTTAGAATAATAAGACCCTAATAGGACATTTAATAATATTGGGGGAGGGGATGCCCTTCATGGGACACTATTATGCGACAGTATCGCACTTTAAGATATATAACTAACACCGTATTGCATTTAGGGTGATTGATAACATACATAATATTCAATATTCTTAGTCAATATCCACAACATTCAATGCAGATATTACAATATGCCGATTTAAATATCAAAGCTGATTGAACACTGATGAGAATATTGCTTCAGAATAAATAAATAAATAAATAAATCCGGACAAGCAACTTTTTTCTCAGACAAGTGAATGACAGATTTACTTGTCCGGAGGACAAGCACATGAAAAAAAAAAAAAAAAAAAAAAAGTATTTTCTCTCTCTCTCTCTCTCTCTCTCTCTCTCTCTTCTCTCTCTCTCTCTCTCTCTCTCTCTCTCTCTCTCTCTCTCTCTCTCTCTCTCTCTCTCTCTCTCTCTCTCTCTCTCTCTCTCTCTCTCTCTCTCTCTCTCTCTCCTCTCTCTCTCCTCTCTCTCTTGTTTATGAGGACATTTTAAAAGTCCTCATAAATCAAATGGCTTGAAAAACATAAAAAACAATGTTTTATTAAAAAAATTTAAATGCAGCATGTCTGTTATATGCCTTTATTAAAAAAACGTATTTAAAAAATACAAGGCTTAAGACATTTATTTTCTTTTTAATGAAGGCCAAACCACACAGCAGTGAAATGGTTAATATAGCCCCACTCCCCCTCCCCCTTCCCACACTCACAGACACACACACAGAGAGCAGGCACATGGCCCCACTCCCCCTCCCCCTTCCCACACTCACAGACACACACACACACAGAGCAGTCACAGAGACGTAGGCTCAGAGAGAAATGACCATATTCAAACCAAAATATCTGACTTCCTCTTGCTTATTGCTAATGACTGTAAATTAGAAAGTTGTCTGGCTGGAGGAGAACTATATAAATACAGATTTTTGTAACTCTAGATGAAACTAACCCCCCCACTTTTGTCAAAAGGTGGCGCTACTGAGTCCCTGCACCACGCCCGTTTCTGAAACTATGCACATGTCACCTGGCTAATAAATGTGATCTGTCTGTCGAGTTTCATGCAATTTTAAGCAATTTCAGGCATGCTAAGAGTCTCAAAAGCATCCAAAAAGAATATTAAAGTTTGATGGATTGCCACAGCAACAGTTTCAAAGATATCAAGAATCCATTCACAGGTCTTCATCTGCCGTGTATTTACATTATACAGATGAAGTTTGAAGCAAATCGGGTAAAAATAAGAGGGTGATTTCAAAGCATTTTGAAAGTGACACACTTCCTGCTGCCAGTTGGTGGCGCTATAACTTTGACTCACAATAGTCACATCCATGTGATCGGGCTCTTACAACGAACACACTGCTGAAGTTTCATCAAGATCAGTTAATGTATGCAGTAGTTATGACACACTTCCCGTTTCACGTTTCTCGCCATAATTTCGTTTCCTCGCCACGGCCAAACCGTTCGAGATATCAAAAATCCCCTCGCAAACTTTCATCCTCAATGTCTTGACTTCACGCTGACCGAGTTTCGTGCCGTGTGTTTGAATTCTCTAGGAGGAGTACTTCACATTCCATTGCATGCGTTTTCTAAACAACCCTTAATAGCTGACTTCCTGTTGGGCTGGGGTAAAAAGTTAGAGTGCGAAGTATATATGAAACGATGAGATCTACATGTGTACCGAGTTTCATATTATTTCATGCAAGCGTTTTTTATTTATGGACCATGTTTACGGACCCCGTTCCAGGGGGCGCTGTCGAGCCCCCCTGCCACGCCCGGGTACCATCTTCAGCCCGGCCCTGATGGCCGCGGGTTCTGACATGTGTGCAAAGTTTCAGGAGTTTTTGAGCATGTTAAGGCCTCCAAAAGTGTCCAAAAGGTAGTAAAAAAAAAAATAATAATAATAATAATAATAATAATAATAAATATAGCTGCGAGCAGCGATTACGGGCCCAAGCCGGTGGCACCGCAACCCTGGTGCACCAGGGTGGCGGTAACGTCGGCTTTGGCCCTTCATCGCTGCTCGCAGCTATATTTATATATATATATATATATATATATATATATATATATATATATATATATATATATATATATATATATATATATATATATATATTATATATATATATAAAAGCCAGTGGCACCGCCAGCCTGGTGCCTTTAGCGTTATTGTGCACGACGTGACACAAAATATCTGCTCGCTATCTGCCGAACCGCTCTGGTAGTCCCGCTTCAGCACTGATGATGTTGTAGAATTAGTGCGCTCTGGTTGGTCTGGATTATTGGGGATTTTTTAATTTATGCAGAAATAAGTTATTTATAATACAGATAGAGAATAAAGTTAGTGTTGATTAAAATGAAAGAAAACAATTATATTGATCTGAAATATAGCACATTAATTGTAAATTTATTTAGGTTCAATTACCAAACATACAATCTTAATTTAATTTAAAGCAAACAATACATTTAAAATATATGGGTTGTATGCACATAAAAAAAAAAGAAGATATATCCAAAAAAGACAAGGCCTTAAAGCAGTGGTTCTCAATCTTGGTCCTATGGGTGCCACTGCTCTGCACATTTTATATGTCTCCTTTATCTGACACACCCACTTCAGTTAATAAAGCTCTTTCCTAACGAGCTGATGATCTGAATCAGGTGTGTTAAATGAGGGAGACATACAAACTATGCAGAGCAGTGGCTCCTAGGACCAGGATTGAGATCCACTGCCTTAAAGGGTTAAACTCTTTTCACTGTAACAGACACACTCTCTCTCTCACACACACACACACACACACACACACACACACACACACACCACACCACACACACACACACACACACACACACACACACACAACACACACACACACACACACGTCAAGTCACTTACATTTTAGATGCAATATTGACGGTTTTTCTGTTTCAGCAGCGAAAATAGTTAAACAAAGATCACAGCAGAACCATTGCTCATCTCACAGCAACATGTTTTCGCATTACTGAATGATTCAGCATTTTGGACAAATTGGTTTACTCAAAGATTCAATTAGGGTTGTGCCGATAGACGATATCATAGTTAAGCCAGCATCGCGACCCCCCCCCCCCCCCCCCATGTTTCCATGGTGACGCGTCATGCTTGGCACGTGATTCACCACAGCCAAAATAGCGCTGTATGACATGTAACGTTAGCGCTTTTATTTATAAATATTAACAAACCTGGTTACCATGTCATCAACTATCTTCTATTCTGATTCTCAAATGTGTGTAAGTGAGTTTGTTTTGTCGTTTAAAAAACAGTTTCTCCCGAAATACATGGCCGGTGAACTGGGAGAAGAATAGAGTTAACTTTATAGTTCCTTACACTGTGTGTCTGATATGAATAAAATCCGTCGGCAAATATATTTGAATGGGTTGTTATTGCTGCTTCCATAGACACCATTGTGTATTTTACAAACTATAAATGTATTGTTTTGCTATAAATTATATGCATTTAAATGTCTGAAACCTAAAATAAACATTATGTGGTTAAAAACACTGAATAGTTGTGATATAATATGACAAGCACTGAACGCGTCTGTCTCTGGCTCAGCGCCAGCCACAGCGCGAAAGCACAGTCTGGATCTGGCTGCTCTGTCACGTGTACATTGTACATCATGTACATTCGCTCCTAGTGGTCAGCTGCTGCAGACTCAGAGCGTGCCGAAATCAAAATGGCTGATGAGATGTAGAGGAAAATATCTCCGCGTTGTGCCTATGCCCCTTAGCTGTTCTAAATCCACTGTAAAACACAGCTTTGCGGGGCTTATTGCTTAAGTGAAAAATTAAAACGTTAGCCCCGCCCCTCCTCCCGATATCATCGTCCATCGCGATGTTTCACTGTACACATCGTCTGATGCCAAATTGGTAGACATCGCAAACCCTAGATTCAATGACCAATCCATACCTGTCTCATTCATGAATGACTCAGTCGTTCGAACGAATCGTTTGAACGAATGAATCAATGACTCGCTCATTAAGACGGTAGCCTGGCGACACCTAGTGACGGTTCAGTGTTATGTTTAAAAGTATCATTCTTTCCAACGATTTTTAATTGACTCATATTTAAAACAATCTCATAACATCTTTTAATGCATTGTTATTTTTCAATGTAAATGATGTAATTTGATCAGCCCTACCTAGGGTAACAGCCATATAGTATCTTATTATTCTAAATAATTGAATTTATTGATCAAATTTACAAATTAAAATGAAAGATGAAGCATACATTTAATAAGACTGGACTAGGGGTGCCTTGCAGATATTACAATTATGCACTTTTAAATATACCATTGCCACCCACCGTCAATTTGGTGTGTGTGTGTGTGTGTGTGTGTGTGTGTGTGTGTGTGTGTGTGTGTGTGTGTGTATGTGTGTGGGTTGGTTTGTGTGGGTTGGTTTATGTGATTTATGAGGACACAAATTTGTATAATGACGTGTATTACACTGGTATTACAACTTATGGGTGGTTTATGAGGACATTTCAAAAGTCCTCATAAATCAAATGGCTTGAAAAACATAAAAAACAATGTTTTATTAAAAAAAATTAAATGCAGCATGTCTGTTATATGCCTTTACTTTATTAAAAAAACGTATTTAAAAAATACAAGGCTTAAGACATTTATTTCCTTTTTTAATGAAGGCCAAACCCCACTCCCCCTCCCCTCCCCACACTCACAGACACACACACACAGAGAGCAGGCACATAGCCCCACTCCCCCTCCCCCTCCCCACACTCACAGACACACACAACACAGAGAGCAGTCACAGAGACGTAGGCTCAGAGAGAAATGACCATATTCAAACCAAAATATCTGACTTCCTCTTGGTTATTGCTAATGACTGTAAATTAGAAAGTTGTCTGGCTGGAGGAGAACTATATAAATACAGATTTTTGTAACTCTAGATGAAACTAACCCGCCCACTTTTGTCAAAAGGTGGCGCTACTGAGTCCTGCACCACGCCCATTTCTGAAACTATGCACATGTCACCTGGCTAATAAATATGATCTGTCTGTCGAGTTTCATGCAATTTTAAGCAATTTCAGGCATGCTAAGAGTCTCAAAAGCATCCAAAAAGAATATTAAAGTTTGATGGATTGCCACAGCAACAGTTTCAAAGATATCAAGAATCCATTCACAGGTCTTCATCTGCCGTGTATTTACATTATACAGATGAAGTTTGAAGCAAATCGGGTAAAAATAAGAGGGTGATTTCAAAGCATTTTGAAAGTGACACACTTCCTGCTGCCAGTTGGTGGCGCTATAACTTTGACTCACAATAGTCACATCCATGTGATCGGGCTCTTACAACGAACACACTGCTGAAGTTTCATCAAGATTAGTTAATGTATGCCGTAGTTATGACACACTTCCCGTTTCACGTTTCTCGCCATAATTTCGTTTCCTCGCCACGCCCAAACCGTTCGAGATATCAAAAATCCCCTCGCAAACTTTCATCCTCAATGTCTTGACTTCACGCTGACCGAGTTTCGTGCCGTGTGTTTGAATTCTCTAGGAGGAGTGTTTCACATTCCTTTGCATGCGTTTTCCAAACAAGCCTAAATAGCCGACTTCCTGTTGGGCTGGGGTAAAAAGTTAGAGTGCGAAGTATATATGAAACGATGAGATCTACATGTGTACCGAGTTTCATATTATTACATGCAAGCGTGTTTGATTTATGGACCATGTTTTCCGACCCCGTTCCAGGGGGCGCTGTCGAGCCCCCCTGCCACGCCCGGGTACCATCTTCAGCCCGGCCCTGATGGCCGCAGGTTCTGACATGTGTGCAAAGTTTCAGGAGTTTTTGAGCATGTTAAGGCCTCCAAAAGTGTCCAAAAGGTAGTAAAAAAAGAATTAGAAGAAGAAGAAGAAGAAGAAGAAGAAATATAGCTGCGAGCAGCGATTACGGGCCCAAGCCGGTGGCACCGCAACCCTGGTGCACCAGGGTGGCGCTACCGTCGGCTTTGGCCCTTCATCGCTGCTCGCAGCTATATTTATATATATATATATATATATATATATATATATATATATATATATATATATATATATATATATATATATATAAAAAGCCAGTGGCACCGCCAGCCTGGTGCCTTTAGGGTTATTGTGCACGACGTGACTGTCACGTTTTGATGTGTTCTGTTAATGTTTTGAGATCTTGGTTTCCCCTGTCTTTGTGGTTTTTGGTTTAGTCCTGTTAAGTTTTCCCGCTCCTCGTTTGTGTTCAGTCTCATCACCTGTGTTCAGTTAATTATCCAATCATTTCAAGTGTATTTAAGCCCTGTGTTTTCTCCCAGTGTTTGTCGATCGTCGTCCATGTGTGGTTGTGTGTCTTCTGATTTCCTGGAGTTTTGTTCCTGTTTAAGTTTGGAAAGTTTTCATTTTGGTATTAAATCATTTATATTGAAGCTTTCGTCTCCTCGTCTTCAGCTACCTGCACAAACCCTGACAGAACGATCGACCTACAAAAAAAAAAAAAATGGAGAGCTGGAAGCAGGCCTTCATAGGAACCCGGATGGCCATATTTCGCGGGACCCGTGGAGGCCGCAGTAGAGGCGGTGGTCAAGAGCAGTCCCGACACCACTCTCCAATCTGGCCCCTCTTCGAGCCTGGGTTGATTCCGTTCAGCCCAGCCAAGCCTGCACCACTGGTTCCATCCAGCCAACCCGCGCCAGTGCCCATTGATCCTGCGCCTGATCCATTTGATGATCTCCCAGAGCTTCTTCCGCCAGAGACCGTCCCGCCAGAGACCAGCCCGCCAGAGCCTGAGCCCGTCGCCTGCCCGCCAGAGCCTGAGCCCGTCGCCTGCCCGCCAGAGCCTGAGCCTGTCGCCTGCCCGCCAGAACCTGAGCCCAGCCCCAAGTTCCCCGAAATGCTGGTTCCGTCCAGTTCCGAGTCCCCTGATGTGCTGGTCCCGTCCAGTTCCGAGTCCCCTGATGTGCTGGCCCCGTCCAGTTCCGAGTCCCATGAAGCGGCAGAGCCAGAGCCCGTTGACCCAGAGCCAGAACCCGTTGACCCAGAGCCAGAGCCAGAGCCCATTGACCCAGCGCCAGAGCCAGAGCCCGTTGACCCAGAGCCAGAGCCCGTTGACCCAGAGCCAGAGCCCGTTGACCCAGAGCCAGAGCCCGTTGACCCAGAGCCAGAGCCCGTTGACCCAGCGCCAGAGCCAGAGCCCGTTGACCCAGCGCCAGAGCCAGAGCCCGTTGACCCAGAGCCAGAGCCAGAACCCGTTGACCCAGCGCCAGAGCCAGAGCCCGTTGACCCAGCGCCAGACCAGAGCCCGTTGACCCAGACCCAGAGCCCGTTGACCCAGACCCAGAACCCGTTGACCCAGCGCCCGTTGATGTCAAGTCAGTTCCGATCATGAGCCTGTCCTCCCCAAGAAAATTTTGGGGGGGCGCCATACGCCTTCGCCGTGGCCGGCCAAAGATCCACGGAGGCCGGCCAAAGATCCACGGAGGCCCGGAAAAATAACACCGCCATGGCCACCCGAAGAGTCCTCACCGCCATGGCCACCTGAAGGGTCTGCACCGCCATGGCCACCTGAAGGGTCTGCACCGCCATGGCCACCTGAAGGGTCTGCACCGCCATGGCCACCTGAAGGGTCTGCACCGCCATGGCCACCTGAAGGGTCTGTACCGCCATGGCCACCTGAAGGGTCTTCACCGCCGTGGCCACCTGAAGAGTCTGCACCGCCATGGCCACCTGAAGGGTCTGCACCGCCATGGCCACCTGAAGGGTCTGCACCGCCATGGCCACCTGAAGGGTCTGCACCGCCATGGCCACCTGAAGGGTCTGCACCGCCATGGCCACCTGAAGGGTCTTCACCGCCGTGGCCACCTGAAGAGCCTGCTCCGCCCTGGACGCCCGAGGGTCCCACAGCTCCGCCCTGGACGCCCGAGGGTCCCACAGCTCCGCCCTGGACGCCCGAGGGTCCCACAGCTCCGCCCTGGACGCCCGAGGGTCCCACAGCTCCGCCCTGGACGCCCGAGGGTCCCACAGCTCCGCCCTGGACGCCCGAGGGTCCCACAGCTCCACCCTGGACGCCCGAGGGTCCCACAGCTCCACCATGGCCACGCCCACAGCCTGCTCCGCCTTGGCCACGCCCACAGCCTGCTCCGCCTTGGCCACGCCCACAGCCTGCTCCGCCCTGGAGGCTTCCTGGACCTGCACCATGCCCTCGTCAGCCTCCAGGGCGCCCACCCTCCCACCCCTTTGGATGTTATACGGCGCGAGGACGCGCCTTCGGGGAGGGGGGAGGTAGTGTCACGTTTTGATGTGTTTGTTAATGTTTTGAGATCTTGGTTTCCCCTGTCTTTGTGGTTTTTGGTTTAGTCCTGTTAAGTTTTCCCGCTCCTCGTTTGTGTTCAGTCTCATCACCTGTGTTCAGTTAATTATCCAATCATTTCAAGTGTATTTAAGCCCTGTGTTTTCTCCCAGTGTTTGTCGATCGTCGTCCATGTGTGGTTGTGTGTCTTCTGATTTCCTGGAGTTTTGTTCCTGTTTAAGTTTGGAAAGTTTTCATTTTGGTATTAAATCATTTATATTGAAGCTTTCGTCTCCTCGTCTTCAGCTACCTGCACAAACCCTGACAGTGACACAAAATATCTGCTCGCTATCTGCCGAACGGCTCTGGTAGTTCCGCTTCAGCACTGATGATGTTGTAGAATTAGTGCGCTCTGGTTGGTCTGGATTATTGGGGATTTTTTAATTTATGCAGAAATAAGTTATTTATAATACAGATAGAGAATAAAGTTAGTGTTGATTAAAATGCACATTTACACATTATGCACATTAATTTTAAATTTATTTAGGTTCAATTACCAAACATACAATCTTAATTTAATTTAAAGCAAACAATACATTTAAAATATATGGGTTGTATGCACATAAAAAAAAAAAAGAAGATATATCCAAAAAAGACAAGGCCTTAAAGCAGTGGTTCTCAATCTTGGTCCTAGGGTGCCACTGCTCTGCACATTTTATATGTCTCCTTTATCTGACACACCCACTTCAGTTAATAAAGCTCTTTCCTAACCAGCTGATGATCTGAATCAGGTGTGTTAAATGAGTGAGACATACAAACTATGCAGAGCAGTGGCTCCCTAGGACCAGGATTGAGATCCACTGCCTTAAAGGAGAACTCCGGCGCAAAATGAAATTTGGTCTAATTACACATTGTTACCTAGTCAACCGTAATCTGAGATTTGTTTTCATGATTATCGAATGTAAATAGTTTTATCTCTAAAAACAGTTTAGCCTATAACACTAGTATAATGCTAGTATATGGGGCATAGAGTAATGACAAATAAAAATCGCTAGTTAATACCACTAACAAGGCTCAAAATAGCCCAACACTAACACTGTAGCATAATCAGGGTCCCTACATACAAACCGAAGCATTGTGAACATTGTAAGTGTACAGACAGTTTAATAAGAAGATATTTATAAAGACAGTCAACTTCGCGAAAACAGACAGGATCCATCTTTGGAAAACAGTCTTGAGCAATCGAACCACGAATGCCTAGCCACCTTATCACAACAACTGGCTCGTTCACATCTCACCAGCGCACTTGGCTCGGCGTTCGTGGTTCGATTGCTCGAGACTGTTTTCCAAAGATGGCTCCTGTCTGTTTTCGCGAAGTTGACTGTATGTATAAAATATCTTCTTATTAAACTGTCTGTACACTTAAAACGTTCTCAATGCTTCAGTTTGTATGTAGGGACCCTGATTATGCTACAGTGTTAGTGTTGGGCTATTTTGAGCCTTGTTAGTGGTATTAACTAGCGATTTTTATTTGTCATTACTCTATGCCCTATATACTAGCGTTATACTAGTGTTATAGGCTAAACTGTAAACTGAGATAAAACTATTTACATTCGATAATCATGCAAACAAATCTCAGATAACGGTTGACTAGGTAACAATGTGTAATTAGACTTAATTTCATTTTGCGCCGGAGTTCTCCTTTAAAGGGTTAAACTCTTTTCACTGTAACACACACACACACACACACACACACGTCAAGTCACTTACATTTTAGATGCAATATTGACGGTTTTTCTGTTTCAGCAGCGAAAATAGTTAAACAAAGATCACAGCAGAACCATTGCGCATCTCACAGCAACATGTTTTCTCATTACTGAATGATTCAGCATTTTGGACAAATTGGTTTACTCAAAGATTGACGATATCATCGTCCATCGTGATGGCTGACAGACATCACGATGTTAAAGTCCCCATGAAATCAAAATTGACCATACTTACTTTGTTTGCCTAAATTGATCGTTTTGTGGTGAACAATTCATCCGTGCAAGTCAATCCACACAAAAAAAAATTTTGGCTTCGTAATCTTTAATCAAATTCTGAAAATGCCCCTCCCCTCTGCACTGGAGGACCTTGCCCGATGACGTAGGCTTGATGGTTTGGGTGTCTGCTTAACATCCGTAATCACGCCCCTCCAACTGACAGTAGACAGGCACACAGCGTGTGAAAGGAGAGATGGCAAGGAGGTGCATTTTTCTAGATCCAATCAGGTGCTAGTTGGAAAAAAAAAAGCCACGCTCACTATTTTGCCTCATAAGTATTCCGTTTCTCTCGGAAATACGTCACAGCACTGGAGAAAAGCCGTTTGCAACTTCCGGTTCATGGGGACTTTAAGCAAAGAACGTATATTTACAAGAAGTGAAAGCCAATAGAACGTTCCATTGCAACACCAGCGCCCAGCAGCAGCGCTACGCTTCCGCCATTTTGGGGTGAAAGCCATATATTTAGCCCAGTGCAGAGGTCATTTTTAGGTTGAAATAATTATGTAAAAAGAGGAGGCAGCGCCAGATTTTTTAACGCAGGTGCCGAGGGGGTGCTAGATCATTGACAGGGGGAGCTGCGCACTTATAGCCTATATTGTGCTACTATTATTAAATGAGCAAAACTTCGATATTTAATATTCAATCATTTTAATTATCACAACTAAAGTTTTAATTTTACTAAATTGAATAAGAACAACATTCAGCATTCAATCAAATATATTTAAAGATGTATTATTTATAATGTTATTTCAACATAATATCTCGTTATTTCAACATATGTGAGTGTGCAACATAATCAGAGAGTAGCCTATTTCTTTTCGTTTGGAATAGTTTCGTTTAAATATTTAGTTGCAAGCTTTCTATATTTCTCATGTCTGAGGCATATTTCGGTTAATTTATGATGAGATTCGCTCAAGACAAGCGCCGGCGCCGGATGTCATGATTATGTCTGCTATATTTGCCATTTATTAAATCCAGCCGATTAAATTTAAAAAAAATAAAAATAAGATAGAATTTATACAAAACGAAATTAATTTTAAAGAAAGGCTTTCTACAAAACACAGCGTAGGCTAATGAGTCAAAATCATGTATGAGCCACTTCATGTCTCCCGATATCATACTCATGCTGTTCACTTTTCATAATCAATATGGGGAAAAAAACATTATAATATTTGAACAAATATGAAACTAAATGCGCTTATTTAATGGCTACAACAACACGTATACAGTATTAGGCCTACAAACTCTCTATTTGTACAACTATTAGGCCTATACAACAGCAATAGAAACAGCTTTACAGTAAACTTCTTATATCGTATATTAATGACCGTTAAAGCAAGACTATGTAAACAAAAACACACAGCCACTGTACAAAATTGTGGCAATTATAGGATAACGGACACAGCAATGCATAATGTTCCATAAGATCATCATGTTTGTAGCATGATCCAGGGGATTAAAACGTACAAAATATATTTCAGGCCAAGTGGAGTTGGTAACTAATAATAGTAGTAAATGTGTAAAGTTGCATAAAATGGAAATATTCTATAATGCAAGAAAAAACTACCTCAAAAAACTGTTATCTGTGCTGTTGTCCAGTAACTCCCGTTGGAATATTCATCCCAAAATGGCGGCCGCGCTCCCGAAGCGCCACCTAGTGGCTGTTACCAGAAAAGCATCAGAGTTTCGCCTCTTGTGCCTCTTTGCTTTAAGCCAGCATCGCGATCCCCCCCCCCCATGTTTCCATGGTGACGCGTCATGCTTGGCACGTGATTCACCACAGCAAAATAGACATGTAACGTTAGCGCTTTTATTTATAAATATTAACAAACCTGGTTACCATGTCATTAACTATCTTCTATTCTGATTCTCAAATGTGTGTAAGTGAGTTTGTTTTGTCGTTTAAAAAACAGTTTCTCCCGAAATACATGGCCGGTGAACTGGTAGAAGAATAGAGTTAACTTTATAGTACTTACACTGTGTGTCTGATATGAATAAAATCCGTCGGCAAATATATTTGAATGGGTTGTTATGGCTGCTTCCATAGACACCATTGTGTATTTTACAAACTATAAATGTATTGTTTTGCTATAAGTTATATGCATTTAAATGTCTGAAACCTAAAATAAACATTATGTGGTTAAAAACACTGAATAGTTGTGATATAATATGACAAGCACTGAACGCGTCTGTCTCTGGCTCAGCGCCAGCCACAGCGCGAAAGCACAGTCTGGATCTGGCTGCTCTGTCACGTGTACATTGTACATCATGTACATTCGCTTCTAGTGGTCAGCTGCTGCAGACTCAGAGCGTGCCGAAATCAAAATTGCTGATGAGATGTAGAGGAAAATATCTCCGCGTTGTGCCTACGCCCCTTAGCTGTTCTAAATCCACTGTAAAACACGCTTTGCGGGGCTTATTGCTTAAGTGAAAAATTAAAACGTTAGCCCCGCCCCTCCTCCGATATCATCGTTCCATCGCGATGTTTCACTGTATCGTCTGATGCCAAATTGGTAGACATCGCAAACCCTAGATTCGACCAATCCATACCTGTCTCATTCATGAATGACTCAGTCGTTCGAACGAATCGTTTGAACGAATGAATCAATGACTCGCTCATTAAGACGGTAGCCTGGCGACACCTAGTGACGGTTCAGTGTTATGTTTAAAAGTATCATTCTTTCCAACGATTTTTAATTGACTCATATTTAAAACAATCTCATAACATCTTTTAATGCATTGTTATTTTTCAATGTAAATGATGTAATTTGATCAGCCCTACCTAGGGTAACAGCCATATAGTATCTTATTATTCTAAATAATTGAATTTATTGATCAAATTTACAAATTAAAATGAAAGATGAAGCATACATTTAATAAGACTGGACTAGGGGTGCCTTCCAGATATTACAATTATGCACTTTTAAATATACCATTGCCACCCACCGTCAATTTGGTGTGTGTGTGTGTGTGTGTGTGTGTGTGTGTGTGTGTGTGTGTGTGTGTATGTGTGTGGGTTGGTTTGTGTGGGTTGGTTTATGTGATTTATGAGGACACAAATTTGTATAATGACGTGTATTACACTGGTATTACAACTTATGGGTGGTTTATGAGGACATTTCAAAAGTCCTCATAAATCAAATGGCTTGAAAAACATAAAAAACAATGTTTTATTAAAAAAAATTTAAATGCAGCATGTCTGTTATATGCCTTTACTTTATTAAAAAAACGTATTTAAAAAATACAAGGCTTAAGACATTTATTTCCTTTTTTAATGAAGGCCAAACCCCATCCCCCTCCCCTCCCCACACTCACAGACACACACACACAGAGAGCAGGCACATAGCCCCACTCCCCCTCCCCCTCCCCACACTCACAGACACACACACACAGAGAGCAGTCACAGAGACGTAGGCTCAGAGAGAAATGACCATATTCAAACCAAAATATCTGACTTCCTCTTGGTTATTGCTAATGACTGTAAATTAGAAAGTTGTCTGGCTGGAGGAGAACTATATAAATACAGATTTTTGTAACTCTAGATAAAAATTAACCCGCACACTTTTGTCAAAAGGTGGCGCTACTGAGTCCCTGCACCACGCCCATTTCTGAAACTATGCACATGTCACCTGGCTAATAAATATGATCTGTCTGTCGAGTTTCATGCAATTTTAAGCAATTTCAGGCATGCTAAGAGTCTCAAAAGCATCCAAAAAGAATATTAAAGTTTGATGGATTGCCACAGCAACAGTTTCAAAGATATCAAGAATCCATTCACAGGTCTTCATCTGCCGTGTATTTACATTATACAGATGAAGTTTGAAGCAAATCGGGTAAAAATAAGAGGGTGATTTCAAAGCATTTTGAAAGTGACACACTTCCTGCTGCCAGTTGGTGGCGCTATAACTTTGACTCACAATAGTCACATCCATGTGATCGGGCTCTTACAACGAACACACTGCTGAAGTTTCATCAAGATTAGTTAATGTATGCCGTAGTTATGACACACTTCCCGTTTCACGTTTCTCGCCATAATTTCGTTTCCTCGCCACGCCCAAACCGTTCGAGATATCAAAAATCCCCTCGCAAACTTTCATCCTCAATGTCTTGACTTCACGCTGACCGAGTTTCGTGCCGTGTGTTTGAATTCTCTAGGAGGAGTGTTTCACATTCCTTTGCATGCGTTTTCCAAACAAGCCTAAATAGCCGACTTCCTGTTGGGCTGGGGTAAAAAGTTAGAGTGCGAAGTATATATGAAACGATGAGATCTACATGTGTACCGAGTTTCATATTATTACATGCAAGCGTGTTTGATTTATGGACCATGTTTTCCGACCCCGTTCCAGGGGCGCTGTCGAGCCCCCCTGCCACGCCCGGGTACCATCTTCAGCCCGGCCCTGATGGCCGCAGGTTCTGACATGTGTGCAAAGTTTCAGGAGTTTTTGAGCATGTTAAGGCCTCCAAAAGTGTCCAAAAGGTAGTAAAAAAGAATTAGAAGAAGAAGAAGAAGAAGAAGAATTATAAATAATCCTTAGGAAAACAATAGGGCCTTCGCCCTTTGGGCTTGGGCCCTAATAATAAATATAGCTGCGAGCAGCGATTACGGGCCCAAGCCGGTGGCACCGCAACCCTGGTGCACCAGGGTGGCGGTACCGCCGGCTTTGGCCCTTCATCGCTGCTCGCAGCTATATTTATATATATATATATATATATATTATATATATATATATATATATTATATATATATATATATATATATATATATTATATATATATAATATATATAAATAAAGCCGGTGGCATCACCACCCTGGTGCCTTTAGGGTTATTGTGCACGACGTGACACAAAATATCTGCTCGCTATCTGCCGAACGGCTCTGGTAGTCCCGCTTCAGCACTGATGATGTTGTAGAAATAGTGTGCTCTGGTTGGTCTGGATTATTCGGGATTTTTTATTTTATACAGAAATAAGTTATTTATAATTCAGATGAGAATAAAGTTAGTGTTGATTAAAATGAAGGAAAACAAATATATTGATCTGAAATATAGCACATTCATTTTACATTTATTTAGGTTCAATTACCAAACATACAATCTTAATTTAATTTAAAGCAAACTATACATTAAAAATACATGGGTTGTATGCACATTTTTTTTTTTATAAAAAATATATATAATATCCAAAAAGACAAGGCTTAAAAACTCTTGTCACTGTAACAGACCACAATCTCTCTCTCAACACCACACACACACACACACACACACACACACACACACACACACAACACCACAACACACACACACACACACACACACACACACACACACACACACGTCAAGTCACTTTTTAGATGCAATATTGAATAAGCAGAAAAATCTGATTTTCTGCTCTGAAAATATAAATAAGCATACAAATTGAATAAGCACTTTGAATATTCTAAACAGAATAAGCATTAGTCGCTAATGAATAAGTACTAGTACTTAATGGAATAGATACTAATATCTAAAAAATAGTACTAGTAGCATGAAAATAGAGACTAGTATGTTAAAATGATTAAATGTTAAAACGGCTTGCCATATTGGCTCAGAGAGAGAGAGAGAGAAAATTACATTTTAGATAATAGTACCTATTAATAGATACTAGTATTTATTCAATAAATACTAGTTCTAAGTCATTACATACTAGTACCTATTAAATAGATACCAGTACTTATTCATTAGCTACTAATACGTATTCAAAAGAATATCTAAAGAATAAGCACTACTATCTAAGGAATAGGCACTAGTACTAAAGAATAAGCACTAGTCGCTAATGAATAAGTACTATTACTTAATGGAATAGATACTAGTATCTAAAAAAAAAAGTACTAGTAGCATGAAAAAAGAGACTAGTAGGTTAAAATGATTAAATGTTTAAAACGGCTTGCCATATTGACTCAGAGCATCAAAAGCATCAAACAAGAATATTAAAGTTTGATGCGTTGCCACTGCAACAGTTTCAAAGATATCAAGAATCCCTTCACAGGTCTTCATCTGCAGTGTATTTACATTATACAGATGAAGTTTGAAGCAAATCGGGTAAAAATAAGAGGGTGATTTCAAAGCCTTTAGGAAGTGACACACTTCCTGCTGCCAGTTGGTGGCGCTATAACTTTGACTCACAATAGTCACATCCATGTGATCGGACTCTTACAGCGAACACACTGCTGAAGTTTCATCAAGATCAGTTAATGTATGCTGAAGTTATAACACACTTCCTGTTTCCATTATTCGCCATAAATTCGTTTCCTCGCCACGGCCAAACCGTTCGAGATATCAAAAATCCCCTGGCAATTTTTCATCCTCAATGTCTTGACTTCGTGCACACCGAGTTTCGTGGCGATTGGTTGAATTCTCTAGGATTAGTATATCGAATTCCAGGGGCATACGCTTCCAAACAAACGATAATAGCCGACTTCCTGTTGGGCTGGGGTAAAAAGTAAAAGTACAAAGGATATATGAACCGATGAGATCTATATGTGTAGCGAGTTTCATATTATTACATGCAAGCGTGTTTGATTTATGGACCAAGTTTTCGGACCCCGTTCCAGGGGGCGCTGTCGAGCCCCCCTGCCACGCCCGGGTACCAGCTTCAGCCCGGCCCTGATGGCCGCGTTTTCTGACCCGTGTGCAAAGTTTCAAGAGTTTTTGAGCATGTTAAGGGCCCCAAAAGTGCGCTAAGAATCTCAAAAGTATCCAAAAAGAATATTAAAGTTTGATGCGTTGTCACGGCAACAGCATCTAAGATATCAACAATCCTTTCACAGGTCTACATCTGGCGTGTGTCTACATTATACACATCAAGTTTGAAGCAAATCGGGTAAAGCCTGTTTGATTTATGGACCAAGTTTTCGGACCCCGTTCCAGGGGGCGCTGTCGAGCCCCCCTGCCACGCCCGGGTACCAGCTTCAGCCTGGCCCTGATGGCCGCGGGTTTTGTCCTGTGTGCAAAGTTTCAAGAGTTTTCGAGCACGTTAAGAACCCCAAAAGTGCCCGAAAGCATAAAAAAGCATGAAAAAGCTTAAAAAAAGGAATATTAATGTTTGATGCATTGCCATGGCAACAGTGTCTAAGATATCAATAATCCTTTCACAGGTCTACATCTGGCATTTGTCTACATTATGCACATGAAGTTTGAAGCAAATCGGGTAAAAATAAGAGGGTGATTTAAAAGCATTTTGGAAGTGACACACTTCCTGCTGCCAGTTGGTGGCGCTATAACTTTGACTCACAATAGTCACATCCATATGATCGGGCTCTTACAACGAACACACTGCTGAAGTTTCATCAAGATTAGTTAATGTATGCAGTAGTTATAACACACTTCCTGTTTCACGTTTCTCGCCATAATTTCGTTTCCTCGCCACGGCCAAACCGTTCGAGATATCAAAAATCCCCTGGCAATTTTTCATCCTCAGTGTCTTGACTTCATGCACACGAGTTTCGTGCCGTGTGTTTGAATTCTCTAGGAGGAGTGTTTCACATTCCTTTGCATGCGTTTTCCAAACAAGCCTAAATAGCCGACTTCCTGTTGGGCTGGGGTAAAAAGTTAGAGTGCGAAGTATATATGAAACGATGAGATCTACATGTGTACCGAGTTTCATATTATTACATGCAAGCGTGTTTGATTTATGGACCATGTTTTCGGACCCCGTTCCAGGGGGCGCTGTCGAGCCCCCCTGCCACGCCCGGGTACCATCTTCAGCCCGGCCCTGATGGCCGCGGGTTCTGACATGTGTGCAAAGTTTCAGGAGTTTTTGAGCATGTTAAGGCCTTCAAAAGTGTCCAAAAGGTAGAAGAAAATAATAATAATAATTAATAATAATAATAATAATAAATAATCCTTAGGAAAACAATAGGGCCTTCGCCCTTTGGGCTTGGGCCCTAATTATAAATAATCCTTAGGAAACAATAGGGCCTTCGCCCTTTGGCTTGGGCCCTAATAATAATAATAAATAATCCTTAGGAAAACAATAGGGCCTTCGCCCTTTGGGCTTGGGCCCTAATTAACTCCAATCTAAGACAGATCTAGGCAGCAAGTGACTTAATAGCTTCCTAGAGTTTAACAAGAAAAATAACCAAAAGAAATAACACGGAGTTCAGAGATATAGAAATCTCTCAGGTCAAAGCAGTATAAAACCAAAACAGAATCCCTTCTTTGTCATGAGCTAACAAATAAACATAGAAAATAATCAAATCGTGACAATTATAAAGTTACAGGGAAACCTGGAAGTCTCTCAACTAAGGAAAATGAAACCAAAACAAAAATCACTTAATCGGAAATTAACAAATAAACAAAAAAAAACAAAATTGACAATTAAAGTTCCAGAGAAACCTGAAGGTCTCTCAACTTAAAGTGAAACTAGGACAAAAATCACTTAATCAGAAGTTAACAAATAAACAAAAAAAACAAAATTGACAATTATAAAGTTTTCAGAGCAACCTGAAGAGCTTTATCAAAATAAAGAAATATGATACAATATGGAACAAAATCACTTAATCATAAGTTAACTAATAACCGGGACTCCACTACACACACACACACACACACTAATAAGCACGGGCCAACCACATAAGGATAATGCTATCCTTGTATCACACTGAGTCAATTACAACCCTGCCAGACACTCAGTTGGACCACCGATCTGACGCTGAACGGTGCGTAAAGACGTTCAGCTCCGGGGTTGCGCTCATAAAATTACTTGTGAACAGTTAATAATAGGAACAGAAGTTGGTTGAGACAAAACAGCAGCACGGCCCAGAAGGGAGTGGCTAGTCCAGATATCAGCGCGAGCGAAGCGGATTACACCCTGATGTACACAAACAAACCAACTTCAATAATGGGTTATACTTAAATTACACACGCAAAGTCAACTGGTATATATACATACCCGTCAGGGAGCGTCGAACTGATGCACCAATAGTGCCGATAGTACGGCTACACCGAGCATACAATAAGAAAAATGACCGATTACATAAACACTCAGTCAGGAAGACATAAAAAGGAAACAATTTGACGAGCCTACCAGGGAGAAGGCTCACACGGTTCCGTTACAGGAAGGATCGAGTTTAACAAGGAGACACTGCCAAAGAGACACTGCACGCTGTGACTGCACCGCCGGACATGAAATAATTCAGAGCGGAAATGTACGTCTGACAACAACAAATCGGTTTCGAGGGGACCAACCCCCCCCTGCCTATAAAGCATGCCGCTAAATCCTGATTGGTCCAGAGAGTGTGTGTAATTAGACCCATTGCGACTAATCAACCTGCTACACTAAGATGGCTTTCCAAAGCATGTCATAAAAGCAATACTAGATGGTTATTATTTACTGAGGGACTTGACTTGAGAGAAACACACGGTGTACAGATGACAACAAACCAGCACAGAGGGTTGTTCCATAAAACAAGATTAGAGTATAAGCCAGGCTTATTTCGGTTAGTCAGGCTTATTTTTGGTAGATTCGGTTTCATAAATCAAACTTAAAAAAGTTCAAACTCAGTTACCCTGGCAACTTATGCTGGGAAACTAGCCTGGTCCAGGGCAGGCTAACTGTCAGGCTAAGCCTCAGTTGTTACACAGATCCTCAACACTGACTGACAAGAACACAATGATATTACCACTGACACTCTCTAATACCATTATTGGACTTTATTAACCACTATTAGTCCAAAAATAAATACACAGTATACAGAACATCAACTTAAATAAGGCTACAATATAGACACATATAAGGCGTTTTAAAGTTGTCCGTTTAGGACACGTCATTTTTGTAATAAAGACATTTTAATTAAGGAGTGCCTCGGTTTTTAGAGAATTCTTTCTCTACACTGATATATAGATAGATAAATACAATATGCATACTACAGGTTTTGTTTTTTTACTGTCTGAATGTTTTGTGCCCAAGATTTAATTAAATTGTTTTAAAGATTTATGAATACATTTCTCTCTGGTTTTATTTTGCAGTTTGTCTGCTTTTTGTTTTAGTATATGTTTATGATTATTAGTAGAACATTAGAACACAATCTAAAAAAAATCTTTTTAAAGCAGAAGTTAAAAAAAAAAATCACAAAATCAAAAAATAAATAATTACAAAAGCACAGTATAAATTTTAACTGGTAAAATTAATCTGAGCTTAGTAATTAACAGTATATTAGCCTACATTTGATTTACCCCAAACACACTTGTAGGTTTAAAATTCTAAATAAGGGAAATAATGTCCAACTAACAAATATTTTAGCGCATATACAGTATATATATATATATATATATATATATATATATATATATATATATATATATATATATATATATATATATATATATATATATATTATATATATATATATATATATATATATATATATATATATATATATATATATATATAGTACTTTATTATGTCTTTCAATTCAAACACATTTAACACAATTATACAAATGGACAGTTCATTTAAAGACATCATATTTTCCCCCAATAAATATTCCTTATTTTTCCTTCTACTTTTTTTTTTCTTTTGTGATAATACCCACCAACACATACATATAAATAAAACAATAAATAAATAAAAATATAACATTCACATATATCAAAATCTTATAAATGACATATAATTACTAATAGTTATTGAAGTAATATTATTCAAATATTCAATATTAAATTAGTTATTGAAGTAATATTATTCAAATATTCAATATTAAATAAGTAAATAAATAAAATAACAAATAACTAGAAATAAAAGGGAAGGTTACATAAAAATGTAGTTAATGTAGGCTAATATTTATTCCTTTATTTTATGGAATATTCTTTGATTTTAGAGTTGCACATATCTTTTCAAAATGTATACATTTGTTCCTAATTTAATGTTCTCCTTCCATAATGTACTTTAGAAACCAAATCTAACCACTCATTTAACACTGGGGATTGTTTCTTTCTCAAAAAAAAATAAATAAATAAATATATATAATATATATATATATATATATATATATATATATATATATATATATATATATATATATATATATATATATATATATATATATATATATATATATATATATATATATATATATATATATATATATATATCATTAAAAGCTGTAATTCTCAGCATTCTAAATAAGTATACATCATCTTTATTACGTAGCATAGATCCTATACCCAAAACTATATTTTGTATCTTTATATATTTAGTTTCTTAAAAAAATTATTCCCTGAATTAGGCTACTTCTGTTCAATTTCTTTTTTTTTTTTAGAAGTATAAAATATATGAGTGTAATGAGCTGAGTTCACTGCAACTCATCCAACTTCCTAAAGATAAATTATTATAATTAGAAGATAATCCTCGTGTTATGAAATATCGCATATTAATTTTCCAAGCAAAATGTATATTTTAGTCAGAATTATTGCAGACCTATTTGGTGCGCATGCGCGCAGCAGCGCTCGTTCAATATGAAAATTAGCAGCAAAATGGATACATTTGCACGACTTTCTAACATTTACAGATGGAGAATATAACTGTATAATGTAAGTTTTGCACTTGTCACATGTCACAAATGCATAAGGCTACGTTTACACATAGCCGGGTATTTAGAGAAACGAATATTTTCCTCCCCTTCGTTTTCAATAATAACATCGTGCACACACCCGCGCAAATACGCCGCGAGCACCATCATAACTATGCCAAACCGATGGGCGGCAGTGTAGGGAGAAGGATAAAGCCAATCAGAATCCTCAAAATCGACACGAGAGAACCTAAAAACCCCGTTTCTCCCAGTTGACACGGCAACACATAACCGGCGTTTTCAGAAATCTCCACTTTGGCCGGAGTTTTTAGAAATAATCGTTTTCTGTGATAAAAACGGGGTTTTCGTGTAAACGAGAGGCCAAAACGCCGGGAAATATCTGCGTTTTCCCTTCGTGTAAACGGGGCCTAAAACAGCACAAAATATACGCTGTTTGATGGTGGATCGATTTGATCGACGATCGACCTCTACGGCTGCTTCAGAAACGCGGTGCACACGTAATTATCTAGACTAGATAAACCTGGTTCAAGTTAGTGAGATTGCGTGAACTTGAATTACCTTTTATGAAACCGCCTTAAGCCCCAACTGATTTGTTAGGCTAATTCAAGTCAGGTTTTGGAGCTTAATCCCCGCTTTTCTAAGCTTCTTTTATGAAACAACCCTCAGGACTGCAAACACAGGGAGAATAAATAGGGAGAGCAAACAAAGCAGGTAACGAGGGAGGACAGGTGGGACAAATGAATCAATAATCAGGTACAAGATGGGATTGGACGTAGAACCAGGGTGTCCAAACTCGTCCTGGAGGGCCACTGTCTGCAGATTTAGCCTCAACCCCAATTAAACACACCTGAACAGCTAATCAAGATCTGATTTAGCATGTTTGAAGGTCATTTAGGCAATGCTAAAATGCAAGTTGGAACTAAACAAGCAGGACAGTGGCCTCAGGACGAGTATTGGTACACCCCTGGACTAGACAATCGACAGGAGAGCAGCCATGTGCTTACACTAAACATGACAAAAACACAAGCACATGGCCAGTAAAACAAATCAACAGCCATGTGCTCACACAAAACGAGACATGAACACGCAGCTAATGAAAGCGTCTCGGTTACGTGAACGGAGACGTAGTCGACGTGTCGACTGATTGGGATCCCAATTAGTTGACACGTCATCTACGTTGAAGCGACTGAAAGGGAACACTCATAAGCCACGTGTTCACACAAAACATGACAACATGAAAGTACACAGCTAGTGGAACAGACAAGCTGTGTGCTACACAGCACAAGACAAAACACGACATGAAAACACGGCCGATGTAAACACGAACCGTGTGCTACTCAAAACACAACACATGTGGACAGAAGAGCATACAGCCCGAGCAATCTCGAAACCGCACACTCACACGACAAGACAGAGCACACAACAACGAGTGTAAGCTGATCCTGTTTGCTCACAACAGAAGACAAACACGAGGAGCATGAATGTCCGAATCCCGACACAGAACCGAAACCAAACTAGACAGATGTACGCACATGTAACAAGGCATACAGGCAAGAGATCGTGAGACATGACACAAAGACATGACAAAACTGGAGTGTCAGAGCTCTGTCACTGAACCAAGAAATAAACTAGACAGAAGTGACATAACCCTGAAACAGACACAGCATGATTGCAGTAGCCTTTTTATATGACACAGTTTATGAGATGACTTACTGGAAGAAAGCACTTCACCTCAATGGATATTTATTCGCAATGTATCATGCACAATTATTGAATGACATACTGAGATGGCTATTTTTTTATTTGGCAGGCATGCCACCATATAATTTAATGTCTGATACGTTTATCTGAATGAACTTGTGTCTGTTCATAGACTCACAGGAAACTAACATTGCTACAAGGAAATTCTTGATTTAATCACTTGCAACGTGTGTTAGAAATCACAGGGGACTTAGAGTATAGTACTAATGGCTGTGCATATCCTTGATGCCACATGTGCTTTTGTATTTGCAGGTGTCTAATTATGAATCACTTTAAGTCCCCTTCATTGATGACTCATGGATGGTGATCATTAACAAATGTTTTAAGTCAATGTTTGAGTTTGCGGAAAGTAACTTTAGGATTACATAAATGTGTTTGAAAGACATGTTTCCAAAAATCACATTCTCTTATAAAAACAAAATTTGGCAGCCCCCCAGGGTTGCAATTATGTTATCCAAGGGATTCCTTGTTCTTTTATTTCACCAATGGTGTACCTGCAGTGCATGACAACATTGGAAAACAAAAAAAATATCCACTGACACACCCAAATCTAAATCTACAATTCCTAATTTGACCCGCAGCCTCCCACACTGTCATGGTGGGTTGCAGGAAGGCAAACAGAGACAAGGATATTTCCAGAACGAATGTTTAATAGTAATTAAACACATGACAACAGAACAGGTAGCAACACATACACTAAATAAGACGGGGATCGGACAAATGCTGACTGAACAGATGGAACTTAAATACAAACACAGATGACATGATTAATAGAACACAGGTGATACAGATGACGATGAGACAAAACAGATGACACAACTGAACTGATAATGACAGTAACCATGGATACGAAGGAGGGAGGGAGGGGATTCAGGAGGAGGACGAAGAGCAGGTGAAGGGCAGACAAAAGGTAGGAGGGACCAGGGCGGAGAAGGTGGCCAGGGCAGAGAGAATCGTGCAGGCGGTCTTGGCGAAGACGACCGTGCAGGTGGTCTTGGCGGAAACGACCGTGCAGGCGGTCTTGGTGGAAACGACCGTGCAGGCAGTCTTGGTGGAAACGACCGTGCAGGCGGTCTTGGTGGAAACGACCGTGCAGGCGGTCTTGGTGGAGACGACCGTGCAGGCGGCCTTGACGGAGACGATGGAGGGAGGGGCCATGGTGGAGAAAAGGCTGACGACTCCAGGGGTCTGACTGATGGAGGTGGAGCAGGTGGAAGTGGATCAAAGTAAAGTAAGCAAGCCAAAAGCCAATGGCGACAAAGGCGAAGAAAGGCAAGAGTGGCAAGGAACCAAAACTCCATCAGGTGACAGAATGGAGAAAAAAACCTTGGGAGAACCCAGGCTCAGTCAGGAGGCCAGTTCTCCTCTGGACAACGAACGAACAGTGTATGATTATGATTCAGGTAGCATTATAGATCAGAAGTTAGATTGGATCAGAACTTTCACAATATTTATCCAGTTCCATCTGATTGGGGGTCGGAGTCATCACGCCGGTGTGGAAACGAGTTTGTTGAGGTGTCCATGAGGCCTTCACATGGCTGATGAGACTGGCATTTCAGGGATGCGTTGTCTCAGCGTCAGGCTGGGGAACAGACTCAGCCTCAGGCTCGGGAACAGATTCAGGCTGAGGAACAGACTCAGCCTCATGCTCGTTAACAGACTCAGGCTCAGGCTCGGGAATAGACTCAGACTCAGGCTCGGGAATAGACTTAGGCTCAAGAACAGATACAGGCTCGGGGACAGATACAGGCTTGGGGACAGACTCAGGTCTAGGAACAGGAACAGTTCTTGGGGCAGGAACAGGCTCAGACTTGGTGGCGGTCCTCCTGGCAGAGGGCTCAGACGGCAAGGCGGCAGTCATCTTTGCTGAGGACTCACACTCAGGCTCAGCGGTCATCTTGTCCGAATACACCGGCACGGCAGACCTAGCGTGGACAGTCTCTGGCTCGGCAGGCTTGATGTGAACAGTCTGACGTGAAGTTCTAGAAGGGTGGTCTCGGTGGGACGAGACTCTGGAACGGTGATCTCGGTGGGACGAGACTCAAGAAGGGTTGTCTCGGTGGGTCGAGACTCAAGAAGGGTTGTCTCGGTGGGTCAAGACTCTGGAAGGGTGGTCTCGGTGGGTCGAGAATCTGGAAGGGTGATCTCGGTGGGACGAGACTCTTGAAGGGAGGTTTCGGTGGGTCGAGACTCTGGAAGGGTGGTCTCGGTGGGACGAGACTCTGGAAGGGTGGTCTCGGTGGGTCGAGACTCTGGAAGGGTGATGTCGGCGGGACGAGACTCTGGAAGGGTGGTCTCGGTGGGACGAGACTCTGGAAGGGTGGTCACGGTGGGACGAGACTCTGGAAGGGTGGTCTCGGTGGGACGAAACTCTGAAAGGTTGGTCTCGGTGGGTCAAGACTCTGAAAGGGTGGTCTCGGCGGGACGAGACTCTGGAAGGGAGGTCTCCGTGGTCGAGACTCTGGAAGGGGGGTCTCGGTGGGACGAGACTTTGGAAGGGTGATCTTGGCGGGTGATGGTGGTTGTTCTCTGGATCGGGACACGACAATCACTAAACACCTGGCGATGACTTCCCTCCAGCTTAGTCCATCGGTGTTTGGGAGGTCGATGGCCTGGTGGAAATTGGCCCCAATCCAGAAAAAGGAACTTGAGGGTTTCGTCGTCGAGGGGCTAGTGAAATCTTGTTTCGCTATCTTTGTGAGGACTCCCCATAGGCATAATGGTTTTTATACTGTACAAACTGTATATTATATCCCCTTACACTTACCCCACCCCTAAACCTACCCATCACAGAAACCTTTCTGCATTTTTACATTTACAAAAAAAACTAATTCTGTATGATTTATAAGCTTTTGTACCCATGGGGACCTAAATTGAGATCGAGTCCCCATGAGTCTGTGTGCATTCAGGTTTAAGTCCCCACCAGGATAGAAAAACATGTACACACACACACACACACACACACACACACACACACACACACACACACACACACACACACACACACACACACACACACACACACACACAACACACACACACAAAATAAAGGAGAATAATCAAAATACAAACTGAAAGTCCAAACAAACACTGACACGTGACACACACATGTGCTTCTGAGAGCTTTTTTTTTTTTTTCAAAAACATATTCAGAAGCAGATAGCCCCGTCCTCCTGAGCTATTTTATGTTAATAGCTCATGATCAATTCATGAGCTATTTGGTTCATTCTAGCTTGGCAGTCTTGTTAGAGTACATTTCAACTTCCTCAAATTACCTCCAAGGCACTTTGAATGCACTTGATTATTCTCAGGTCATGAACCTTCAACACTGAGTCAAGTTAATAAACCTGTTGTGCTCTAGGGAAATGGGGTCAATGCTTTAATCAGCTATACACACATCAAGTTTTGGTTGTTGTTGCTTTTTAGATGTGGAAAACATTGTGAGAATCCACTCAAGGCTACATTTTGAAACTTAGCTGCCCTATATTATAGTGCAATTACAAATGATTTTTACCAAGCTGTACCCGTATGTTGATTGTTTTAGGTAAAATATGCGAAAAGTTTATTTCTATGTATGCCTATCTGCATTTTTATATTTTAGTCTAACTGGTGAGTTAAAATCAGCATGATATGGAAGTTGTGATAGTATTTTCTTCCCAATTGTGACATATTAAAAAGTGAAAGTATTATAAAAGTAAAAAGGCTTCTTGAACAAGAATAAAATGTAGGATGGGACTTGTTTTGGTCCATGAGGAATTGATTGGATGGATGGGTGTGGTTTGCTATTGCTGTGATCTCATGTGAGCAAAAGGTTGATTCTACCCTCGTGCCTGAAAAACTTCAAGATCGAGTCTACCCGAGAACATGTTCTGATCCCACTCACCCTCACTCACCCCTACTTTCCTCACTATACTTGTATGTCTTGTAAAAGAAAACGGCCAAAAAATAATAATAATGGGGAAAAAACACGTTGGCTGGTGTAGTAGCCACTGGTGTAAGAAGCATCCCATCAGCTCCTTAACAGTGTTTGTAATGTGTATCTGTGACTCACAAAGTGCAATAAAGTTTTCCTTTAACCCACTCTGAGATACATGTTTTAAAAATATCAAAATACTAGTAAACAAAAATAAATCTGAGTGCTTGTGAGAAATCCAGTTGCACTCATACAGAATTTGGGTGCTGCAGCAATGCAGTTGCTCTGTCCTGAAGCAAAAGTATCTAAACATTACCTTCTATGAAAAGTAATGTAACAACTACAGTAGTTACTTTTTTATAACTAGTAGCCCATTGTATTGTAATATTCTCCAACATTGTGGCACTCATGCTTGGTTCATGCTCTCAACAGACATGCTGAGAGCCAACAGACATTGACATTGGCTACAATTGGCTACAATGCTCAGCGCTGTTAAAACATGTAAATAGAAAACTTTCATACCTTTCACTGAGCACTTACAGTAATACACATTGGTGGGTTTAAAAGCAGCTGTCTATCAGTGAAACTGCCATCATTGGATTTATAACCTAAAGTTACAAAATTATCACATTATTTACGATATTCCTAATTTTATACTTTCACAACAATAGTATTGCTTGTATTTAATGTATTGCCTGGTCATATCCCTGCTCCGTCTGTCTATCAACCATGGGGTCAATGGCCTGAAAAGTTGAAGACCTCTGGTATAAAGTAAATGTAAGACTATGGGCCCGGAGCAATGCGGCGCCAAATGCAACGCAAATGTTTTTTGCTAGTTTCAGCTTGACGCAGTTATCATATTCACGTCCTGTGCCACATTGTTTAAATAGCATTTGCATAAGCAAATGCATTTGCGCCAATGTACTGGTCTGAAAAAAAAGCTGTGTTCAGGCGCATTGTTGATGCGTTGCTATTTCGAGGCAACTGACCAACCACTGACCAACAAAAACCTGGTCTAAAGTCAATGGCCCAGTATTTTCTTTGTTATTTAAAGGAGACATTAGTAATATGCATCTATAGGCCGGTCCACAACACGCATACACTCTGCTTATTACACATACACTTGGCAGCAGCACACAAACATGCAAAATATTTAAAATAAAAGGATTACAATGTAAAATATTATTATTGTATACATAAAGATATGGTGGAATCCGGCTTGTCCCGTAGATGGTCTGCTTGTGTGCTTTAACCTCGCGGACAAGTAGATCCGTCTCCTCGCTAGGGCAGCGTTCAATATTTCTGCTTGCAAATTCCACCATGTAAATAGCGAATCCGTCATGGTGCGAGCACAACTAGCTTTTAAAGAGAATGGGAGATGAGACTTGCGCTTTAAAGCATGCACTTAGATCCTTAAAAAAGGGCCCAATATTATTTGTGGTAACTTGGTCAAACTGCAAGACATGGACACTGGTTGGTTAGATGATCTCAATATGTCGACCTCTAGAGGTTCAAGGTTTGGCTAATTAATATCAGCAGTTAGTACACCTTAACTATTACAGTACTATGTGGTAAAACTCATCTTTCATTATTGCCAGCCTTTCAAAATGCATTCAGGCGAAATGTCATCAATTCAAATCAATGCCAAACAGTGGATTACAGTTCATTGACACACTCGTGTGAATTTTAGATAACTAAGTATGTAACAATGATAATGTAAAAGATGTCTGTGGAGTTAAATAAGTTAATGACATGTGCCATCACCAGATGTGGCCCACTCCGACATATACTTCATCAGCTTGGCCTAGTTTTAATTCAATGCTGCACCTTTTCTCTTTTTCTATCTGGCTTTCATTTCAGAGAGAGAAAGAACCTTCAAAGGCCATTGACTATATTTCAGATTCATTAAATCTTGCATAATGGTGAGTCATGTTTAAAGAAGAATCACTGTCTGGACTTCCATGAAAACAGCTCAAATTCGTACCTCATTATATCCTCCATATTTGTGGGAGCCTCTGAATTTATGCATTGAAGCTACA